>JAVGWX010000002.1:154004570-154284570 GCA_036924085.1 Ariolimax columbianus | reverse complement strand
TTAGTTATGTGAGTTTGTAACCTTTAGGGCAGCGTTCCCTGCATCTCTCCTCAGCCTCACATCCCCACTGCACTCCCTGCATCTCTCCTCAGCCTCACATCCCCACTGCACTCCCTGGATCTCTCCTCAGCCTCACATCCCCACTGCACTCCCTGCATCTCTCCTCAGCCTCACATCCCCACTGCACTCCCTGCATCTCTCCTCAGCCTCACATCCCCACTGCACTCCCTGCATCTCTCCTCAGCCTCACATCCCCACTACACTCCCTGCATCTCTCCTCAGCCTCACATCCCCACTGCACTCCCTGCTGGTTCTCCCCAGCATCACATCCCCACTGCACTCCCTGCATCTCTCCCCAGCCTCACATCCCCACTGCACTCCCTGCTGGTTCTCCCCAGCCTCACATCCCCACTGCACTCCCTGCTGGTTCTCCCCAGCCTCCCATCCCCACTGCACTCCCTGCATCTCTCCTCAGCCTCACATCCCCACTGCACTCCCTGCTGGTTCTCCCCAGCCTCACATCCCCACTGCACTCCCTGCATCTCTCCCCAGCCTCACATCCCCACTGCACTCCCTGCTGGTTCTCCCCAGCCTCCCATCCCCACTGCACTCCCTGCTGGTTCTCCCCAGCCTCCCAACCCCACTGCACTCCCTGCTGGTTCTCCCTAGCCTCACATCCCCACTGCACTCCCTGCTGGTTCTCCCCAGCCTCCCATCCCCACTGCACTCCCTGCTGGTTCTCCCCAGCCTCCCATCCCCACTGCACTCCCTGCTGGTTCTCCCCAGCCTCCCATCCCCACTGCACTCCCTGCTGGTTCTCCCCAGCCTCACATCCCCATTGCACTCCCTGCTGGTTCTCCCCAGCCTCCCATCCCCACTGCACTCCCTGCTGGTTCTCCCTAGCCTCACATCCCCACTGCACTCCCTGCTGGTTCTCCCCAGCCTCCCAACCCCACTGCACTCCCTGCTGGTTCTCCCTAGCCTCACATCCCCACTGCACTCCCTGCTGGTTCTCCCTAGCCTCACATCCCCACTGCACTCCCTGCTGGTTCTCCCCAGCCTCCCATCCCCACTGCACTCCCTGCATCTCTCCTCGGCCTCACATCCCCACTGCACTCCCTGCTGGTGCTCCCCAGCCTCCCATCCCCACTGCACTCCCTCCTGGTTCTCATAAGGTGTAGCATACTATTCCAAGTTATACTCATCTGCTCCCCTTCCCTGGTCAACCAACTCATTCCCCCACCCATTTTTTCTCATTTTCTAATTCTTGTCACTCAAAGTTTTCCCTCTAAACCCGTTCATCCCTTAGCCGATCTATTCGGCTTCACAACCAACCCATCCATTTCTCCCCCCCCCCCCAATCATCCTTCTTCACACATCTTCTTACTCTTTAATCTCCTCTACTCCCCGACAACCAACCCATCCCCGCTCATCTGTTTCCACCCAGACTCTTCTCCTCAAACTCCTCCCCATTAAATGGCATCCCTCTGCCCATCTCTTTTGCATCTCAATCTAGCCATTCCCCATCTATCTCTTCCCCAACCAATCTACTCCCTGCATACCCCCCTCCCACTGCTCATTTCTCTCAAACATCCCATCCAAAACAGAACCAGGTGCCCATTCAAGAGGACAAATGACACTATACAAAGAAAGCCGCAAGAAATTTCGCACGCAGATGTAAGGGCATATCATATGGTGTAAAAATGGACAATAAGACGTTTTAGTCTAATTATTTTTAATGCAAAAATATGCATAAACTACACAATAACATGGAAGGGGGTCTTAAACCCTAACCTTATCTACGGTCGTAAATGCGTGTAAAACCATTGCTTTTGAAACCTCTTTCTTCTTTTCGCGTATCCTGTTTTACCTTTCGGCTTCAGGCTATAAAGACATCTCTAAAACGAGCTCGTCTGTCTACTTTATAGGCTTTGAATCCGTTGTATCTAAATAGCCTTGCTTGTGGAGGGGTGTTGTGTGGTGGTAGGCTTGTGGAGGGGTACTGTGTGGTGGTAGGTTTGTGGGGGGTTGCTGTGTAGTGGTAGGCTTGTCGGGGGTTGCTGTGTGGTGGTAGGTTTGTGGGGGGTTGTGTGGTGGTAGGTTTGTTGGGGTGGTTTGTGTGGTGGTAGGTTTGTGGAGGGGTGTTGTGTGGTGGTAGGTTTGTGGAGGGGTGTTGTGTGGTGGTAGGTTTGTGGAGGGGTGTTGTGTGGTGGTAGGTTTGTGGGGGGTTATGTGGTGGTATGTTTGTGGGGGGGGGGGTTGTGGGGTGGTAGGATTGTGGAGGGGTGTTGTGTGGTGGTAGGTTTGTGGGGGGGTTGTGGGGTGGTAGGATTGTGGAGGGGTGTTGTGTGGTATAAGGCTTGTGGGGGGTTGCTGTGTGGTGGTAGGATTGTGGAGGGATGTTGTGTGGTGGTAGGTTTGTGGAGAGGTGTGGTGGTAGGTTTCTGGAGGGGTGTTGTGTGGTGGTAGGCTTGTGGGGGGTTGTGTGGTGGTAGGCTTGTGAGGGGTTGTGTTGTGGTAGGTTTGTGGGGGTGTTGTGTGGTGGTAGGTTTGTGGAGGGGTGTTGTGTAATGGTAGGTTTGTGGGGGGTAGGTTTGTGGAGGGGTGTTGTGTGGTGGTAGGTTTGTGGGGGTGTTTTGTGGTGGTAGGTTTGTGGAGGGGTGTTGTGTGATGGTAAGTTTGTGGGGGGTTGTGTGGTGGTAGGTTTGTGGTGGTGTTGTGTGGTGGTAGGTTTGTGGAGGGGTGTTGTGTGGTAGTAGGTTTGTGGGGGTGTTGTGTGGTGGTAGGTTTGTGGAGGGGTGTTGTGTGATGGTAGGTTTGTGGGGGGGGTTGTGTGGTGGTAGGTTTGTGGGGGGTTGCTGTGTGGTGGTAGGCTTGTGGGTGGGGGGGGGGGGTTGCTGTGTGGTGGTAGGCTTTTGGGGGGTGCTGTGGGGTTGTAGGTTTGTGGAGGGGTTTTGTGTGGTGGTAGGTTTGTGGAGGGGTGTTGTGTGGTGGTAGGCTTGTGGGGGGGGGTGATGTGGGGTGGTAGGTTTGTGGAGGGTTGCTGTGAGGGGGTAGGCTTGTGGGGGTGTTGTGTGTTGGTAGGTTTGTGGAGGGGTGTTGTGTGGTGGTAGATTTGTGGGGGGTGCTGTGTGGTGGTAGGTTTGTGGGGGTTGCTGTGTGGGGGTAGGCTTGTGGGGGGGTGGGGGTTGCTGTGTGGGGGTAGGCTGTGGGGAGTTGCTGTGTGGTGGTAGGTTTGTGGGGGGTTGTGTAGTGGTAGGTTTGTGGGGGTGTTGTGTGGTGGTAGGTTTGTGGAGGGGTGTTGTGTGGTGGTAGGCTTGTGGGGGGTTCTGTGTGGTGGTAGGTTTGTGGGGGCTGCTGTGTGGGGGTAGGCTTGTTGGGGGTGTGGGGGTTGCTGTATGGTTGGTGGGCTTGTTGGAAGTTGCTGTGTGGTGGTAGGTTTGTGGGGGGTTGTGTGTTGGTAAGTTTGTGGGGGTGTTCTGTGGTGGTAGGTTTGTGGAGGGGTGTTGTGTGGTGGCAGGCTTGTGGGGGGTTGCTGTGTGGTGGTTGGTTTGTGGGGGGTTGCTGTGTGGCGGTAGGCTTGTGGGAGGGGTTGCTGTGTGGTGGTAGGCTTGTGGGCGGCTGCTGTGTGGGAGTAGGCTTTTGGGGGTTGGGGTTGCTGTGTGGTGGTAGGTTTGTGGAGGGGTGTTGTGTGGTGGTAGGTTTGTGGAGGGGTGTTGTGTGGGGGTAGGTTTGTGGGGGGCTGCTGTGTGGTGGTAGGCTTGTGGGGGTTGCTGTGTGGTGGTAGGTCTGTGGGGGGCTGCTGTGTGGTGGTAGGCTTGTGGGGGGTTGCTGTGTGGTGGTAGGTTTGTGGGGGGTTGCTGTGTAGTGGTAGGCTTGTAAGGGGGGGGGGGTTGCTGTGTGGTGGTATATTTGTGGAGGGGTGTTGTGTGGTGATAGGTTTGTGGAGGGGTGTTGTGTAGTGGTAGGTTTGTGGAGTGGTGTTGTGTGGTGGTAGGTTTTTGGAGGGGTGTTGTGTGGTGTTAGGTTTCTGGACGGGTGTTGTGTGGTGGTAGGTTTATGGAGGGGTGTTGTGTGGTGGTAGGTTTGTGGAGGGTTGCTGTGTGGGGGTAGGTTTGTGGAGGGTTGCTGTGTGGGGGTAGGTTTGTGGAGGGGTGCTGTTTGGTGGTAAGTTTAGGGGAGGGGGGTTGCTGTGTGGGGGTAGGTTTGTGGAGGGGTGGTGTGTGGTGGTAAGTTTGTGGGGGGTTGCTGTGGGGTAGCAGGTTTGTGGAGGGTTGTTGTGTGGTGGTAGGTTTGTGGAGGGGTGTTGTGTGGTGGTAGGTTTGTGGAGGGGTGTTGTGTGGTTGTAGGTTTGTGGAGGGGTGCTGTGTGGTGGTAGGTTTGTGGAGGGGTGTTGTGTGGTGGTAGATTTGTGGAGGAGTGTTGTGTGTGGGTAGGTTTGTGGAGGGGTGTTGTGTGGTGGTAGATTTGTGGAGGAGTGTTGTGTGTGGGTAGGTATGTGGAGGGGTGTTGTGTGGTGGTAGGTTTGTGGAGGGGTGTTGTGTGGTGGTAGATTTGTGGAGGAGTGTTGTGTGTGGGTAGGTTTGTGGAGGGGTGTTGTGTGGTGGTAGGTTTGTGGAGGGGTGTTGTGTGGTGGTAGGCTTGTGGGGGGTGATGTGGGGTGGTAGGTTTGTGGGGGGTTGCTGTGTGGGGGTAGGCTTGTGGGGGTGTTGTGTGGTGGTAGGTTTGTGGAGGGGTATTGTGTGGTGGTAGGCTTGTGGGGGGTGCTGTGTGGTGGTAGGTTTGTGGGGGTTGCTGTGTGGGGGTAGGCTTGTGGGGGGGTGGGGGTTGCTGTATGGTTGGTAGGCTTGTGGTAAGTTGCTGTGTGGTGGTAGGTTTGTAGGGGGTTGTGTGGGGGTAAGTTTGTGGGGGTGTTCTGTGGTGGTAGGTTTGTGGAGGGGTGTTGTGTGGTGGTAGGCTTGTGGGGGGTTGCTGTGTGGTGGTTGGTTTGTGGGGGGTGGCTGTGTGGCGGTAGGCTTGTAGGAGGGGTTGCTATGTGGTGGTAGGCTTGTGGGCGGTTGCTGTGTGGGGGTAGGCTTTTGGGGGTGGGGGTTGCTGTGTGGTGGTAGGTTTATGGAGGGGTGTTGTGTGGTGGTAGGTTTGGGGAGGGGTGTTTTGTGGGGGTAGGTTTGTTGGGGGTTGCTGTGTGGTGGTAGGCTTGTGGGGGCTGCTGTGTGGTGGTAGGTTTGTGGGGGGGGGGGGGGCTGCTGTGTGGTGGTAGGCTTGTGAGGGGGGGGTTGGTGTGTGGTGGTATATTTGTTGAGGGGTGTTGTGTGGTGATAGGTTTGTGGAGGGGTGTTGTGTGGTGGTAGGTTTGTGGAGGGGTGTTGTGTGGTGGTAGGTTTTTGGAGGGGTGTTGTGTGGTGGTAGGTCTCTGGACGGGTGTTGTGTGGTGGTAGGTTTTTGGAGGGGTGTTGTGTGGTGGTAGGTCTCTGGACGGGTGTTGTGTGGTGGTAGGTTTGTGGAGGGGTGTTGTGTGGTGGTAGGTTTGTGGAGGGTTGCTGTGTGGGGTAGGTTTGTGGAGGGGTGTTGTGTGGTGGTAAGTTTGTGGGGGGTTGCTGTGTGGTAGCAGGTTTGTGGAGGGTTGTTGTGTGGTGGTAGGTTTGTGGAGGGGTGTTGTGTGGTGGTATATTTGTAGAGGGGTGTTGTGTAGGGGTAGGTTTGTGGAGGGGTGTTGTTTGGGGGTAGGTTTGTGGAGGGGTGTTGTGAGGTGGTAGGTTTGTTGAGGGGCGTTGTGTGGGGGTAGGTTTTTGGAGGGGTGTTGTGTGGTGGTAGGTTTGTTGAGGGGTGTTGTGTGGTGGTAGTCTTGTGGAGGGATGTTGTGTGGGGGTAGGTTTGTGGAGGGGTGTTGTGTGGGGGTAGGTTTGTGGGGTGTTGCTGTGTGGGGGTAGGTTTGTGAAGGGGTGTTATGTGGTGGTAGGTTTGTGGAGGGGTGCTGTGTAGTGGTAGGTTTGTGGAGGGGTGTTGTGTGGTGGTAGGTTTGTGGAGGGGTGTTGTGTGGTGGTAGGCTTGTGGAGGGTTGCTGTGTGGGGGTAGGTTTGTGGAGGGGTGCTGTGTGGTGGTAGGTTTGTGGAGGGGTGTTGTGTGGTGGTAGATTTGTGGAGGAGTGTTGTGTGTGGGTAGGTTTGTGGAGGGGTGTTGTGTGGTGATAGGTTTGTGGAGGGGTGTTGTGTAGTGGTAGGTTTGTGGAGGGGTGTTGTGTGGTGGTAGGTTTGTCGAGGGGTGTTGTGTGGGGGTAGGTTTGTGGAGGGGTGTTGTGTGGTGGTAGATTTGTTTAGGGGTGTTGTGTGGTGGTAGGTTTGTGGAGGGGTGTTGTGTTGTGGTAGGTTTGTGGAGGGGTGTTGTGTGGTGATAGGTTTGTGGAGGGGTGTTGTGTTGTGGTAGGTTTGTGGAGGGGTGTTGTGTGGTGGCAGGTTTGTGGAGGGGTGGTTTGTGGTGGTAAACGTTATGTGAGCAAACCATTTTAGTTGCTGTCTTTTAATGTAGTCTAATACTGTTGTCGTTCCCATTAGTCGCCCAATATTTTTCAGACATTTCATTTCTATTGTTACGATGTAGTATTTTTCATTTGATGTTAGTGTCCAGTTTTGACATTGATAACCATAATATCGGGACGATAATCGTGTTGTTTAAATCTCTTTTTGTAGGTATTGTCACGTACTTGCAATTAAGTATTGGAGTTAATTGTCAAATGATCTAATTTGCATTATTGCATCTTTGTTGGATTTCTACTGTAATTCTGCTGATAACGTGCCCCTAAGTATGTGAAATCTTTCACCGGTTTGAGCTGCTGTTTTTCAATGGCGGTACTGATATCTCCGTCTATTCTAGATATTTTCATGGCCTAATTTTTTCTATATTGATTTTCATGCTACATACTTTACATGTTGTATTTAGTTGATCATTATGTTGTTGTAATTTTAGTTCTGAAGGAGCTATGACTGCTTGATCGTCAGAACAAGAAGTTCATTTAAGAGTTCACTAATGTTACTACCTACATTTTGGGTTGGCTGTTTTACAAATATAGTCTACATATGTAGAGAATAGATCTGGCAAAGATGGCGCCATAACTGGCTGCGAGTCTACCTTTCTCTACTGTTTTGGATCATTATGGATGCCGCCAGACCCCGGATTTGCCTGGAATTCACACTAGTCGACGACTTACACTTGTGTTCACGGAAGCGTGGTGTTGTTTTCCGTCGGGACTTGTTATTTCGTTCTTTTTTTGTGATTTCTTCCGTCCGTTAATCCTGGTCTGGACGCCGGCTGAATGGCACTACGCTTATACCTACTATTATGTAGAGAATAACAAAGGAGGTATCACACATCCTTGTCGTACTCCTGATTTGATATGAAATTTTGCTGAGACAAGTTAAAACAGTTATTGTTCGAACAGTGCACCGGCTATTATTAATGTAGACTTTTGCACAGGTTAATTAGGTGATCAATCACTCCATAGCTTGCCAGCATTTTCCATGGATGATGTCTATCTACCCTATCAAAAACTTTTTCTTAATCTACAATCGCAACATACAGTTCCTGATCGTCTCCAATTGTTCTCTCCATCAATTGTCGGAGTGTAAAAGTTGCATCCATACAGCTTCTGTTCTTTCTAAATACCATCTGAGTATCGTTGAGCTGGGGTTTGATGATGTAGCATAGTCATTTTTTATATGATTTTACTAAATATGTTGCCAGTGCGGCTAAGCACGATATTCCTCTATATTTTGTGCAGTCTTTTGCTACCTTTCTTTTTGCATATTTGAATTATATCTTTTGAAACCAACCACTCAGACTCTGCAAATGCCCGGATACAGGCTTCCTGTACGGGGACCTGTTGCCATGGTGGCAGTTTTCTTTCACTGGGAGCGAGACGGTGGAAGAAGAAGATAAGATACAATAAGATAAGTTAGCAACAATGCAAGCTCGAAATCTCAGAAAAGCGCAAACGAAAAAAGCCAGATCTTGTGGAGGTTCCAAGGACTCGTATTACTGGTCTGACTTTATATTTGTGTCAGATTAAGGTAGCTACAATTTCAGTTTGTTTCGTGGATGGTTGACTACCTTATAACGAACAATATCGTCTAACAGTAGTTTTATATCTCCAATTGGAATATTAAAAATATGGAGTGAAACGACTTGACTAATTCCCGATACTATTGATTGTTGAGCAAGGGCGTGACTGGAGATAATTTATTTTACGAAAATACCGAAGGTGAGCAGGCAGCTGTACATGTTTTAAAGTAAATCTTGATTGTTTGCTTGATAACATTTAATAAACGTCAGTGAGTTTAGGTGAAACGAATTCAAACATAATATATAACAACTTGATATGTGTGGAAACCGAGTCCCAGCAGAAGAAGAAGGAGCAGAAGGCCAGATGTAGCGAAATAAAAAATCCTATTACTATTGTTACTGTTTGTAGAAAAACCATCTTCTTAGTAATTGATTTGATGATCACAGAAAGGAAAGGAAAATTTAAGTCGTTAGCGCAAATATCGATAGGACAGACGTAATTGCATCTCTTTTTTTAAGCTGTGATACACATGTCTGACATGTAATGATCTTCGAGAGGTTGGAGGTGCCAGAAAAACAGCCATCAATCATTTGATACTAATTACTGTCAATGATAGGGAGCTCTCTCGATTGAATGTGGACATAGCTGGCCTACAGGAAACCAGATTTTCCTCTAGTGGCTCACTTAGAGATAAAAAATACACTTCTGGAAGGGTCGTGAACCTGAGGAATCTTTACAGCATGCTGTTGTGTTAGTCGTTAGTGTTGGTCTTGCAATTAAAAACACACTTATGGCCTCAGTCAATCCTCCTTCGGAGGGCTCTGACAGGTTACTGGCCATTCGCCCAATCACCACTACAGGTCCTGTTAATATCCTCAGCATCTATGCCCCAACTCTGACATCTCCGGAGGAAGCGAAGGATCAATTCTATGGTCAGCTGGACGAAATGACCAAGAACAGCCCCAGGGAAGAAGCACTCATCTTTCTCGGCGACTTTAATACTACAGTTTGTGGGGACCACATAGCATGGCCCACCTGCCTCGACATCATGGTATGGGCAGGGTAAATGACAATGGTAAGAAGTTGCTGGAGCTATGCACTCAACAAGGCCTATGTATCACAAATACTTTCTTCAAGGGCAGGCCGCAACATTAAGTATCCTGGAAACACCCAAGGTCACATTGATGGCATCATATCAACTTGATTGTCACTAGATGTTCATCTCTAAACACAGTCCTCTCTACTAGAAGCTATCACAGTGCAGACTACGACTCTGACCATGCTCTTGTATGTATCAGGGTACGCTTGCAGCTTCGCAAAATATGCTGCTCCAAACAAATGGGGCATCCCCTCATTAAAAACAACTGTGCAGATGATGATTCCTTTCAAGGTGGAGAGGTTTGTGTGACCTGAATCTTGTTCTTCAGGGAGGATCTGAGTGTGACGCCACAGCTAAGTGGAACGTCATGAAAGGTGCCATCTATAATACAGCATTAGCTACGTTTGGCATGAGGGAACGGACCAATCACGACTGGTTCAATGCACATCTCGCAAAAATTGAACCAGTTATTGAGGGCAAGCGAGGAGCTTTCATCAATTATAAAAAAGTCCAAATGAGAGGACGCTTGCTGCCTCAGAATGGCTCGAGGCATCAATCAATGAACCGCTAGACAATGCGCGAATTGAGTACTGGCAGAAACTGTGTAAAGAAATGCAGAGATGGGAAATATCCAGGGCATGCATAGAACCATAAAGATGGCATTGGGCCCTACTGCGAAAGGTGCTGTGCAACCTCCCCCCCCCCAACCCACCACCACCACCCCGCCCCTGCGAAATCTCTGACAGGTGCGAGAATCATAGACCGTGACCGCCAGATGGGTGGAGCCCTACACTGAGCTCTACTCTCGGGAAACATTGGTCACTGATGATGTCTACAGGCCCTGCCCATTATGGAGAACTTGACAGACCACCTACTCTGGAGGAGCTTGATAAGGCTATCAACTACCTCTCAAATGGGAAAACACCCGAAGCCATCAAATGCGGGAAATCAGCACTAACTCACCGGATGTTTGATTGGTGGTGCCTCTGCTGGGAGGAAGGTGCAGTTCCCCAAGATATGCATGGCGCCACCATTGTGACTATTTACAAAAACAAAGGTGATAGCGGGGACTGCAATAATTATAGAGGGATCTCGCTCCTGAGCGTTGTAGGCAAGGACAGGGTGTACCTAGAATCTCAGTGTGGCTTTAGAATAGGTAAATCAACAACGGATATGATTTTCTCGCTTCGCCAAATCCAGGAGAAGTGCAGAGAATAAGACCAGCTGCTCTTTATGATGTCTCTAGACCTCACCAAGACCTTCGACTTGGTTAGTAGAAAGGGTCTATTTAAACTCCTCGAGAAGATCGGCTGCCCTCCAAAAACTGTGTAGCATGATAATTTCATTTCAATGATATGAAGGGCTAAGTTTTATACGATGGATCATCTTCAAACACTTTTCCCATCAAGAGTGAAGTGAAGCAGGGATGTGTGCTCGCGCCGACCCTCTTTTGGATCTTCTTCTCCATGCTCCTATCCTACGCTTGTGGCACATCTGTGGACAGTTTTTATCTGCACACCAGATCAGATGGGCTGCTGTTTAATCTGTCTCGACTACGTGCAAGGACCAAGGTGAGGACGGTGGTCATTAGGGAGATGCTATTTGCGAATGATGCAGTTCTGGTGACAAATAGTGAGGAGGCCTTGCATAGATTGAGACACAGATTCACCGAGGGGCGCAAGCAGTTTGGTCTCACCATAACTCTGGAAAAGACAAAGGTCTGCGCACAGGGCATTACCAATACGCCATCCATAAAGATTGATGGCGTCACTCTGGAGGTCGTCAACAATTTCATTTATCTGGGGTCTGTCATCAGCAACACTCTCTCGCTCGAGCAAGAGATAGACAGTAGGCTTGGCAGGGCAAGTACCGTCATGGCCCGCCTGACGATGAGAGTCTGGGAAAACACTCCGCTCACTACACCAAGGTCCGGGTCTATCAGACCTGCTTTCTTGTCACTCTCATGTATGGAAGCGAGACTTGCAGCACTTATACTAAATAGGAACGGCGGCTGAACACCTCTCACATGAGGTGTCTACAGCTTATATTGGGGATTGGGCGGCAAGAGATAGTGTCACATAATACGGTTTTACAAAGAGCAAACATTCACAGCATGTGTTCGATATTGAGCCAGCGATGTATACAGTGGTTGGGACATGTTTATCGTATGGAAGACGAGAGGCTGCCAAAGGATATCCTTTATGGCCAGCTAGCCATTGGAGTTAGAAGAATAGGCTGTCCCACACTGTGATTCAAGGACGTATGCAAGAGGGACAATGAAGTCATGTGACATCCCATGGGAAGAAATTGCTCAGGATCGAGCTATCTGGAGACAGTCAGTTGGAGGGGTATAGTTGTTACTGACGATAGTAGAGGGTCTTCTGGCTGCAGAGAAAAGAGAAAGACTGAAGAGATCAAGGAACAGCCAAGCAAGTCAGCCTCCTCAGTAGGGTTGTATGATCTGGGGCAGGGACTGTCACTCATAGATCGGCCTTTACAGACATAGCAGACAATGTCGAAATACAGAAGACACAGCTGTACAAAACTTACAGGGCGCCATGCGCATGGTCTATAGAGTCTGAGACGCCTATACACATGAGAATTACAATTTTACTCTAGAAGTACTCAGACTAGATGCTACGGCATCATTATAGGCAGGTAATATACTACTGAGTACTCACTGACACTCACCATACTACGCCTACTGTACTAAGACTAAATTAGACAGGATATTACTACTGCAGCCTGTTTCCCAAGGCTTGGACTTGAAGGTGGAACAGGGTGATGGTCAGCTCTGGTTTGCTGACCATGATGCAAACAGCCAGCTATGAGTAGCTGGCTGCTGTCAGCTCATTCACTGTGTTGCGTCTTTGACCATAAAACAGGATACTAGTTTTCTTATTTAATTGTTGGACAGATAGGGGCACATGAACCTGAAATGTCCTTTTAGGAACCCCTTCCTTTTCAATCCACTATTCGTTTCAAACTTCTGCAGTCAGCGGGTCACTGATTTAATGATTGCCGTCAATAATTGATTGATTATGTCTGTAATATTGCTTGTTTTATGTACCCACATAATATAACATATTGGACTTTATTATTGTGACGGCTGACAAAAGTTATACAAGGTTGAATTGAAAAAATAACCTTAATATTCTTGTATCAACCATGAAACAAATATTAATGTTACTTTTTGACGCATTGTATTAATGTTATTACATTTTTGTCATTCCAAGAAATGCATAATTACTGTTTCTTTTTTAAAATAATTTAAATACAAATAAGTATGTGTTGCTCACAGTATCTCTTATAGTACAACTTAAAGTCCAGCTTCTGAAGAATAGAACCCTAGAATAAGATCAGCAATGCCTGGCAGAGATTGTGGCCAAGCAGCTTCTGATGTTGATTGGTTCAAGACAGTGATAATTAATGTTAGTAATTAGTGGTTGCCTTGTTTAAGTTTGTCTCAAAAAGTTATATGTGCAATCAAATGACTTATAACCTCCAGTGGGAGACGCATTATATAAATATAAATGCAGAAACAATAGAAGTACTTAAATATCAGCTGAACAGAAATGAATGTCAGCTAAACAGTGTCTATTCAGTCAGTTGTACCCCGTTCTGAAGGAAATAAATCCTTGTCTGTCAAGGTTGGGGTAGTCATCATTGGGTTTATTCTGTCCCTTCTGACAGCCTTTGATAGCTCTCTTTTTTCAAAGTATTTTATATCAATGTCTTCTTGTTCACAATCTTCTCCCATTGCTAGCCTATCAGTCGTCTCTTTCCCTGATATGCCACAATGGAATAGTAGTCACAGAAAAATGGGGCGAAGTGACATCTGTCACCATTACTAAGACATCCTATCAAATTTAAGACTTAAAGACAAAGAACGTTTACTGGTCAGACTATTTGTTTGAATCTCCAGTATGAGAGTTGAATTTGAAGAATTTAGTTCACCTAAAAAATAGAAGTGGATTGAAAACCTCGAAAACTAACTAACTTACTTTGGATATTAGGTGACTATTTTATTGTTGTAGGTACTATCACCCATACTTGAGTTAGGTACTCTTAATGACTTTCTTTGATGGCAGGTTGCAGTGGCTCTTCGCATCCTGAGACATACTTGAGCCGGTGAACCAGGGTCCTCCTGGTTGTAGTGCGCTGTGAGGATCCTCAGTAAGCTCACTAATATAGGGATTACAGTGTCAATTCTCACCTTGTTCATCATACTGCTGTGACACAGCCTGTTTCCAGGGAGCCTGATGAGGAGGTGAGGTTGGGTCTTGATCAGTATGTTTCACCTGACCCTGATGTTACTCTTCACTTTCCTACCATCCTGGTCATACTGGAATTTAAGGCAGTGAAAAGTTGACATCTTCTAGCTTTAAAAAGTGTCTGGATAATGTGAGCATGCAGATATTTGGGGACTCCAGCTCTGGGTAATGGAGACATGCAGATATTTGAGGGCGCCAAATCTGAATAATGAAGGAATATACAAAAATAACCTTCTTTTAGATGGTGACATTGTAACCGATAAATCAGCAATCCACAGATTGAATGAGTTTGACATGAAACCTGGATTAAGCAGGTATGGACATCTGACTAGGAGTTGCAGAAACCATCAGTATCCACAGTTCCCCATTGGCTGAAGGGGGTTAGCACCTATGGGTTTGCTCAGAGGGAAGTGATGTCAACTCTGTTTAACATAACATAGCCTTCTGCTTGACATCTGATGTTTTCTTACCTTATTTTTCCAACCTTCAGGACAACTCTGATGTTTAAGAGAATGCACCACCAGGCAACAGTTCCTCCACTTCTCCCCTTATCCCCACCTCTGTCCTCTACAGCCCAGTTTCTGCTAGGTCAGAAGTTGTGTCGTGCTAGCAGTACCACTGTAGAAATAAAACCAGCCGATCAGGCAATACCAAGACAAGTTGCTGAAGAAATATGCAAACATTTTAAAAACTGCCTACCTCACACACACGGAGAATCAGAGCTTCACCGTGCAGCATTTGAAGGTGATGCTGAGACACTTCATCAGTTGTTGGAACAAATCGACTCGGACCCATATAAATATGAAACAATAAATCAGCGAAACCGTTTGGGGTGCACACCAATCAGACTAGCTGCAACAGGTAAGTGTTTTTAGTTGCTTAATCTTTTATAGTCTAAATTGCATGCTCTCACCCACTTGAATAGTATTACTTACAGTCTGAAGGGCAAGTTGTCACACACCTGAGTAACACTACTTACAGTCTGAAGGGCAAGTTGTCACACACCTGAGTAACACTACTTACAGTCTGAAGTACAAGCTGTCACCCACCTGAGTAACACTACTTACAGTCTGAAGGGCAAGTTGTCACACACCTGAGTAACACTACTTACAGTCTGAAGGGCAAGTTGTCACACACCTGAGTAACACTACTTACAGTCTGAAGGGCAAGTTGTCACACACCTGAGTAACACTACTTACAGTCTGAAGGGCAAGTTGTCACCCACCTGAGTAACACTACTTACAGTCTGAAGGGCAAGTTGTCACACACCTGAGTAACACTACTTACAGTCTGAAGGGCAAGTTGTCACACACCTGAGTAACACTACTTACAGTCTGAAGGGCAAGTTGTCACACACCTGAGTAACACTACTTACAGTCTGAAGGGCAAGTTGTCACACACCTGAGTAACACTACTTACAGTCTGAAGGGCAAGTTGTCACCCACCTGAGTAACACTACTTACAGTCTGAAGGGCAAGTTGTCACACACCTGAGTAACACTACTTACAGTCTGAAGGGCAAGTTGTCACCCACCTGAGTAACACTACTTACAGTCTGAAGGGCAAGTTGTCACACACCTGAGTAACACTATTTACAGTCTGAAGGGCAAGTTGTCACACACCTGAGTAACACTACTTACAGTCTGAAGGGCAAGTTGTCACACACCTGAGTAACACTACTTACAGTCTGAAGGGCAAGTTGTCACCCACCTGAGTAACACTACTTACAGTCTGAAGGTCAAGTTGTCACACACCTGAGTAACACTACTTACAGTCTGAAGGGCAAGTTGTCACACACCTGAGTAACACTACTTACAGTCTGAAGGGCAAGTTGTCACACACTTGAGTAACACTACTTACAGTCTGAAGGGCAAGTTGTCACACACTTGAGTAACACTACTTACAGTCTGAAGGGCAAGTTGTCACACACCTGAGTAACACTACTTACAGTCTGAAGGGCAAGTTGTCACACACCTGAGTAACACTACTTACAGTCTGAAGGGCAAGTTGTCACACACTTGAGTAACACTACTTACAGTCTGAAGGGCAAGTTGTCACACACCTGAGTAACACTACTTACAGTCTGAAGGGCAAGTTGTCACACACCTGAGTAACACTACTTACAGTCTGAAGGGCAAGTTGTCACACACCTGAGTAACACTACTTACAGTCTGAAGGGCAAGTTGTCACCCACCTGAGTAACACTACTTACAGTCTGAAGGTCAAGTTGTCACACACCTGAGTAACACTACTTACAGTCTGAAGGGCAAGTTGTCACACACCTGAGTAACACTACTTACAGTCTGAAGGGCAAGTTGTCACACACTTGAGTAACACTACTTACAGTCTGAAGGGCAAGTTGTCACACACTTGAGTAACACTACTTACAGTCTGAAGGGCAAGTTGTCACACACCTGAGTAACACTACTTACAGTCTGAAGGGCAAGTTGTCACACACTTGAGTAACACTACTTACAGTCTGAAGGTCAAGTTGTCACACACCTGAGTAACACTACTTACAGTCTGAAGGGCAAGTTGTCACACACCTGAGTAACACTACTTACAGTCTGAAGGGCAAGTTGTCACACACCTGAGTAACACTACTTACAGTCTGAAGGGCAAGTTGTCACACACCTGAGTAACACTACTTACAGTCTGAAGGGCAAGTTGTCACACACCTGAGTAATACTACTTACAGTCTGAAGGGCAAGTTGTCACACACTTGAGTAACACTACTTACAGTCTGAAGGGCAAGTTGTCACACACTTGAGTAACACTACTTACAGTCTGAAGGGCAAGTTGTCACACACTTGAGTAACACTACTTACAGTCTGAAGGGCAAGTTGTCACACACCTGAGTAACACTACTTACAGTCTGAAGGGCAAGTTGTCACACACCTGAGTAACACTACTTACAGTCTGAAGGGCAAGTTGTCACACACTTGAGTAACACTACTTACAGTCTGAAGGGCAAGTTGTCACACACCTGAGTAACACTACTTACAGTCTGGAGGGCAAGTTGTCACACACCTGAGTAACACTACTTACAGTCTGAAGGGCAAGTTGTCACACACCTGAGTAACACTACTTACAGTCTGAAGGGCAAGTTGTCACCCACCTGAGTAACACTACTTACAGTCTGAAGGGCAAGTTGTCACACACCTGAGTAACACTACTTACAGTCTGAAGGGCAAGTTGTCACACACCTGAGTAACACTACTTACAGTCTGAAGGGCAAGTTGTCACACACTTGAGTAACACTACTTACAGTCTGAAGGGCAAGTTGTCACCCACCTGAGTAACACTACTTACAGTCTCAAGGCAAAGCAAGACTAACGTCTGGTTCAGGCAAAACATTCTGGACAAGACCCTCACCTTGACTTTCTCGTAGCCCTTCCCGGGAATGGGCTGTTTTCATGGCAGACTGGCTAACAAGGTGAGATATCGAAGTGATCCTCGTAGTAGTGAGCGACACACAGATGAAGCCAAACATAGCACAGCCGCTTGGAAGACTCCGGTCCATCTTCATCAGCACGATCTGGATGTGAGGAAAGCTACAACAACCCACCACTTAACGTCCTTTTTAGGGCGCACAAAAGAGTAATCCTACTCATTGTGAGCATTCAACAACAACAACGGTCTGAAGTGCATGCTATCACCCACCCCAGTAACACTACTTATAGTCCAAATTGCATACTTGAACAAGGTGTTCAGGTCATCTAGTGGAATATCATCAGCGAGGCTCAGAGAAAACGAGGTACCTGAAATAACAGACTGCACAGCAACCCCAGAGCTGATTTGTATGCCAAGTGTGACTGTGTCTGCCATGCCAGGATTGGATTTTACAATCATATGAAGTCATATCTTGTAGCATAAGTCTGTAGCTGTCGCCATCATCACTTTGGTGGGCAACTCTCCATTCTAACCTACAAGCTCCTGAGCCAGGGCCACAGAGATAACTTAGTATTTGATCAGGACGTGATGGTATGACTGAATTAGATATGAATATTGCATACATACGTGATGTAGAGGCTGAGAGGGAAGGATGAGGTTACATAACAACATGAGTAGAGCAGAGAGAACAATTAATATGGAATTAAACTGCTTTTGTCACAGACTTTAATGGTGTTTTATTGCAGAAGTATTAATATAACTCAATTCTTTGTTTTGAGTTTAATAACCATAATTTGCAGGTCTGTTATTTTAGTTAAAATTAATTTTTTAAGGGAATTATTTAACAATCTGTGTTATTTTACTTGCACTGTTAAGACAAAAATTGCCAAACACTTGGTTCGTCTGGTAGAGTGTAAGTTTGATGTGTTTTCTTTATAATCATAACTATTTGTTTCATTCATTTATTTAGCTTTATTTTTGTAAATTCAATTGTTGCTCTATTATAATCAATTATTTTTGTCGTCTTGCCAGTTTGTCTGTCAGGAAGACACCTACAATGTCTTGTTCTTTTTCTTCTTCTTCTTCAACTTGAGGTGCATAAGTCATCAACCAATTCTCCCCAAACAGTCCTGTACTGTGCATTGTTTTCTAGTTCTTTCTAGATATACCCAGATTGTTTTTTTTCAATCTTCATTTAAGTCTCATCTCTATGTATTCTTTTGCCTTCCTCTATCTTTTTTTTCCTCTTCAGTTTTACTTCAGTGATTGCTTGGTGATCCTGGCTTGAGGTACTCACAGTATATGGCACATCTTCCTAAGATTTCCTGTTCTATGTGCCTTTGTCCCATTTTCTTCCAGAAACTACTTTTGTAACCTTGTCTACGCATTTTAGGATTAGGATATTACATATGCCTCAACCTTCTCAGTCATAACTTTATATATTTAATTTAATTGTTGTGCTTTCCTTACCGCTATGCAGATCATTCTTGCAAAATTAAATTTTTTTTACTCTTATTATCTTGTGTATTTATCTGCAAGGAGGTCACCTGGAATGCCTTACTCACTTAATAAATTCTGGGGCCAGCATTGACACAACTGATGTCAAATGTCAAACTCCATTGTTTGTGGCAGTGAAGAACCGACGTTTAGACTGTGCCAGAAAGTTGTTGCAGGCTGGAGCATGTCCTGATGGTGATGCTGGTAACTCGTCGACACCGCTGTACGTGGCATTCATGAACCGGGATATCCAGTACGTCATGGTATGCTTGCATAATCTTAGCTTTGTTCTGTTCTTTAGCCTAAAGCCAGAGTCTATCTCTGCAGTAACACTGACAATAAGCATGTCCAATATCCCATGACTGCTAACCAGGGTTGATAAACATTTGATAATTAATTATTCTTCTTTCCCATAATCCAGGTGGTGTTTAGGGCACCAAATCTCAGTGAATTTGAAATGTCTATTTTCACCGGTCTATCCATTGCCAGTCTTTCTCTATCTTTCAAGATTTTCCCAGTCTATTTCTGAACATAATCTGTCCAGGGTCTTCCTATCTATCTTGTTCTTGGACTGAGTATAATGTTGGATTGTTAATTGGATCGTGATATATGACCTTACCATGACCTTGTATGTTTTAACAACAGTCAGAAGTTCTTTATACGATCTGACCTTCTGATGGGTTGCCTTAAGAATGTTGAGATGTGATTCTTGTACATTATTCCAAGGATCTATCTTGTTTTATTTATGTATGTGAACTTTGACCTTTCCTACAGTTGTTGCTGGAGCATGGTGCACACCCAGATAAGCTTCGCCACAAGAGGAGGAGCACCCAGAACATGTATAACCCCAGGTTTACTTGCCTTGATGCAGCCACCGAGTGTATGTTTGCAGACGAGGATATGTTCCAGGCAGTCGAGGCATTGTTGAAACGAGGATGTGAGACAGAAAGTAGGTCATGTAGGACCTAGAGTAGTATGTGTGTGGGTCATCAGGTTTGTTTAGTGTGATTAGGCTGTTGGCTATGATAAAGTCCTCTCCTCTCCTTTGGCATTTAGGTATGGAGAATGACTGTTACAGACGATCATCCAGTCATGGGTACCCAGTCTGATATTCTTCAGGTGTATATGTTTGTCTGGTTGAGAATAGAAATTACACATTGTGAGGTCTCCTTCCAAGGTTCCCAAGCCAATACTTATGTGCTCTGTGTCATGTAGATTAGATGTCTGAACTTCCCAGGCCGGGTACTTGTTCCTGATGGCAGTCAAGACTCTCCCTTTTGGTCGATCTTTTCTGTCCAGTCGGACGATTTAATATCCTCTTATCAAGAATCTGTGATCACTGGTGAGGTATGTTTCCTGTATACAACATACATCGATTTCTTGCTCTTTCAGGAACTTTTCTAATTCCAGTTTCTTAGGTCTCACCACCTCAGCATTCCACTGCACAATTTTAAGTTTTTGTCCAGTAGCATTACTCTGATCTTCCCTGGACTTCCCGGAAGTGTCAGAGTTTGTGGTCCCATTAGCATTGGTTGGACCCCTTTGAGGCCGAGGGCCCAGCATCATCCCTACCTGGTCACGTCCCATATAGTCTAGTGTTTGTTGCATAATATCCGTTGTTTTATGTAGATATCCATTTTCTACTCCTGTGCCACTTGGGCCTACATCTTCCGACTTCGACGATTGAGGTTTTCACTCTGGATGCCTCCTTCCATATACAGATTGCCTTACCAGGCTTATGGGCTCTGCCTGCCCACATTTTCTATTCAGGCTTTGTTGCCTTAGCCTTTGTTCTTTCTGGAACTACCACAAGGCAGCGGTGGTTTGATATAGTCTTCACAGGGATGGATAGAGGGCGAAAGCAAGGAGTGAGACAAGAAAAGCATTTAACCCATGAAGTAAGGATGGATTGGTGTGGACCAGAGCTTGTACTACTCACCAGTGGGTTCGATGTCCACACCTAAAGGGTTCCATCTACTCCTCAGCCCCTTGGTCTGGTCTCTTCCTCAGGACCTATCTAGCTTGGGTGACCCTGCCAGAAGCAAAACTCTCGCCGGCATAGCTCCCGAGGTCACTGGGGCACACAAGCCCTCCAACCACCACAAGGTGGGCCTATGTGCGGAGAGATCTATGACTTTAGCCTTTAGCACGCCCTCGTAACACCCTAGCGGACCAACTCGGCCTACAAAAACGGTGTGCGTAAAAATTTTTGTTTGTTTGAACGGAGACACTCCCGAACAGCCATTTTTTGTAATGCTGAATACGTCACCATATCTACACGACATTTTGCTGGTTAAAGTATTGTATGTTAGATTACAAATGGCTTTTGAACAGTTTAAATTTTGCATACGCTGTTTGGAGCAAGCCGACTTTTTATGAAAGGTGAAGTAGGTTGTTGGGAACGATCTTTATCGAGTAGATCTGTTTATTTTGTTTGTTTAGATTAAAGAACTACGTTTAAATTGGAAATTAACAGTTGTGTCGATATTGTAAACACAGTATCGATACATTGTTGTGGTTTCCATGGTTTTCTATCGGAGCGACTAGGCCTAGTGGTCGAGTCCAAATTTTTGTCAGAGATTTTCATAAATTTTCAACTTTATCTTTTTGTATCTCAGAAACTAATAAACACAAAACAAAAACAATAACACCCACATGTTCGTTATTCAATTGTGTCTCTACACACAAGAAAATTATATTTATTGACAAACAAACAGAAAAGTTACAAATTTTGAAAGTTGACTACCATAGTGAGAAATTAATTAGGTCACATTTTCATCACAACAAAATTATGAGTGCTAAATTTTAAGTACTCATGATCAAAATATATATTAGTATGTGAAGCATTAAATGTTAATAATGTGGAGGAGAATATACAGCTTATAATTGTTTGTCTGGTACTCATCACGTAGGGTGTATTTCTGTGCTTTTTGGTCTAAAGCACTACCACCTTGCCTTTCTTCTGTGTTCCAGTCAAAGTATGAATCAGACTTGTATTGAATATCTAGGGCTGCAGACACATCAGGGAATGAGCTGACAACAGCCTGTGACTAATAGCTGGCTGTTTGCATCAGGGTCAGCAAACCTTAGCTGAACAACACTATATTGCGGTTCCAAATGGTGGCCCTAGAAAAGGCTGCATCAGTGCAGTCTGGCTAATAAAAATAGGGAGCAAAAAGTGAAGCAAACCCAGTCCATGTTATACCTTGCTAAAGTCAGTTGCTTTGGTCTGGAACGTACAACTTCGCTCCAAACTATGACACAATGAAACAAAATCTCCTTTTCCAGATGAACGCCAAAGAGGAAAAGAGGACAAAGAATATTCACATATAAACCAGATGCGTGAATGTTAGCCTGATCAAATAATAAATCATTTCTCTGGTCTTGAAGTCCAATTTCTGTTTCGAGGAAAGCAGACCTTTAATACATTCGGCACACATGTAAAAGTTGATTATTTGTCCAGAAAAAACATTAAATGTAAACTGTGACTGTCCCAGATATTCCATCATTGTTAATGTTATTTCTAAACCCGGATGGCTGTAGCTAAGTGATAATGTTATTTCTAAACCTGGATGGCTGTTGCTAAGTGATAATGTTATTTCTAAACCTGGATGGCTGTAGCTAAGTGATAATGTTATTTCTAAACCCGGATGGCTGTAGCTAAGTGATAATGTTATTTCTAAACCTGGATGGCTGTTGCTAAGTGATAATGTTATTTCTAAACCCGGATGGCTGTAGCTAAGTGATAATGTTATTTCTAAACCCGGATGGCTGTAGCTAAGTGATAATGTTATTTCTAAACCTGGATGGCTGTTGCTAAGTGATAATGTTATTTCTAAACCTGGATGGCTATAGCTAAGTGATAATGTTTTTTCTAAACCCGGATGGCTGTAGCTAAGTGATAATGTTATTTCTAAACCTGGATGGCTATAGCTAAGTGATAATGTTTTTTCTAAACCCGGATGGCTGTAGCTAAGTGATAATGTTATTTCTAAATCTGGATGGCTATAGCTAAGCGATGATGTTATTTCTAAACCTGGATGGCTGTAGCTAAGCGATGATGCGAAACATCGGTGTTGATATAAATTTTGACCGAATCACACTAACTGATGTTTTGTGCATTAGGGAGTTCTACCGTATGGGACTGAAAATGGTTAAGCAGAGAATGTTGAGAGACGTGCTTAAAAGCTGATTTGTATTTAATACAGTGACAAATGTTGAACTGAGTTTCATCATGTGCCATCTCCACAGCGCAGGTTGACGGTAATGGATCAACCAGCTCTCTTCTTGGTTCAAACTGTCCAGTGTCATGTCGGTTCGCTCAGTTAGATTGTGTCCTGACCACATCTTGATGTTGTCTGTCCATTTGTGCCTCTGGCTCTCCACTCTTCCTTCAGCAGACTGTCATGTCGTTTGACATGAGACCAAAATATTTTGTTTTTCTGTTTTTTATTCCCTTCAGAAACATCTCCGATTTCAGCTGTTCAGGTCCTCACTATTTGCTTTCCTATCTTTGCAAGAAACTTGTCCAAGTTTTTTGAAGACCCACATTTCAAAGACCTCAATCATTTTCTCTATCAGAATCCAGGTTTCTACTCCATACAATAAAAATGAATGCACATAGCATTTAATGATTCTTATTTTTAATTTCTGAAACAACTGCTTGGACAAAAGTATATGTCTCATGTAGTTTAATGTATTCTTTGTCATTGCAATCTCTCAATTATCTCCCCTTTGCATGTGTCATCATTCATTATTAGCTGGCCAAAGTATAAGGCTGTCTCCATTTATGTGGATGTCAACTTGTGGACTTTCTTTCCTTTTGGTGAACTTTAGTATTTTTTATGTTGATTTCCAGCCCACGCTGCTGGCTCTTGCTGTTTATCATATCCATTAGGTTCTGTAGATGTTCTGGATTCTCTGCCATTAACACTGTATCACCCACGTATCTGATATTATTCATACTTCGTCCTCCTATATTCAATCCAGACATTTTCTCTAATTTTTAGAAAATTTTGTCTGTGTAAATATTAAACAGATCAGCGGATAGCATACACTGTTGTCTCACCTCTTTTTTTATATGAATACTTTAGGATGCCTCGTTTCTAGTTCTCAAACATACCAAGTATAATTCCTTGCTAAAAAATACTTAAGATATCTATTGGGGAATATGTTGACTTTGATCCTTGAAATGTGTGTTCCAGATTTCTGCTATCACACCCGATTCTGCTACAGCAGGATACGAGTTATCAGCTTCTTCTACAACTTTGGTGTCCAGGTCAATGTGGGTGACCTTGACCAATGGCTCGAAAAAGATCTGACTGGCTCAGACTTGGCCAAACAGACACTTGATCTATTGCGAGGTGAGTTTCAGATATTTAGACTCCGACAAACACTATCTATGATTTATTACTAGGTGCATTTTACATTTTCAGATTTGGTATAATAAATAGTTGACCAGCAAACATGTCCGCAGGTGACAGCAGAGTGGACAAGGAGATAGAAGCAATAACACAAATATAATGACATGCCAACTATCACCATTGCTAAGACATTCAAACATTCCAATGAAGACAGAAAAAAAAAAGATAAATAACCAGCTATTGATAATAGCAATAATTTTCCATTCGCTGAATTTGTTGAAGCGTAGGTACAACATTTGATTTCTTCTTCGTACGCTGTCAGACGTCAACTTGAATTTGTTCGATGAAACAAAATAGAGGTCATAGAAGGGAGAATAAAGAAGATAGATGACAAAGGAAACAATCACGTTGTGGTATTGGTAGGAACAAATAATGTAAAGAGAGATGGTACAGAAATAATTATGGATAAATATAAAAGTCTTTTGGGAACACTTAAGGAAAAAAAGTTTAGAAAGGTCACAATGATGGGCATTTTAGATAGAGCAGATGGGTCAGATTATCTAGATAGCAAAATAATAGGTATCGACCTTATGTTGCAGGTGATGTGTGCGGACATGGGAATGGAATTTATTGATGTGAAATTAGACAAAAGAAAAATGTTAGACAGGGGAGGTTTACATCTAAATGAGATAGGACAGAATGTTGTAGCAAAGTATATGTTTAATCAATGTTAGAAATTTAAACTAGTAAGGCCTATGAAGTATGAGACTAAAGATAGGCCTACAATAGGGTGCTATAGAGGATGTAGTCGAAGGGGAGAGTTGTGGTCATGAAAGTGTGAAATAAGTAGTGGAAAAGCAAACACTAAAATGATAAAGCAGAAGCAAAAAGTGGAAAACCAACAACATTACAAACTAAAATGTTTTTATGCAAATGTGAGAAGCATAGTAAATAAAAGAGAAGAAATAGAACTGTATGTAGAAGAAGAAAAACCAGATATAATAGGGTTAACAGAATCATGGACATATGAGGACAGTGCAGATAGTGAACTTGAAATAGAGGAATATACAATGTTAAGGAAAGATAGGATAGTTGGAGACAAGACTAAGGGAGGTGGTGTTTTATTATACTGTATAAATTCTGTTAATATAACGATCAAAGATGATTTATCATGTAGTAACAAAAATGAAAGTGTATGGGGAGAAATAGAAAGTGGGGGTGAAAAAACAGTGATTGGAGTGTGCTATAGATGTCCATCAAGTCAAAAAGAGGAAGATGAGGAGCTGATTAGTAGCATAGCAAAGGCAAGTGAAGGGAAATTATTATTAATGGGGGATTTCAACTTTCCAGAAATAAAATGGGATATGGCAGAAGCACTTGTAGAGTCAAAACCTTTTGTTAAGTGCATAACTGACAATTTTTTAATTCAACATGTAGAAACAGCCACCAGAGGCAAAATCACACTCGACCTAGTTTTTACTACAGAGGAAAATATGATTGAAAACGTTACCATTGGGGAACTGTTTGGCTCAAATGACCCTCAAATCATCCGTTGGGATCTTATTGCAGGGAAAGAAGTAAACATAAACACACGAACATACAACTACTCTAAAGCAGATGTTAAGAGGATGAAAGAGGCAGCGAACCACATAATCTGGAAAGATATTGTTATAGAAACAGATGTTGAACAGGAGTGGGGGAGTTTTAAAACAGTTCTAGAAAAGCTAAAAGAGGAATGTGTTCCATGTAGGGAGGTAAACCGCAAGCACAAAAAGTGGATAACTAGATTTGTAGTGAAATGTAGAAGAGCGAAAAATAAAGCATAGAAAAAATATATAGAGGCAGGTAAATCAAAAGAAACACATTTAAAATATTTGGACAAGCAAAACATATCCCAGAAAGCGAGTAAAACAGCAAAAATAGACTTCGAAAAAAAAACTTGCTCAGAGGATCAAGACTGATAGTAAAAGCTTCTTCTCTTATGTTAGAAATAAACAAAGAACGAAAGACAAAAGTAGGCCCTCTCATAGACAGTACAGGGAAAATAAGTGAGAATAGGGAGGCAGCTAATCTACTCAATCAGTACTTTGGCACAGTCTACACAAAAGAAGACAGCTCCAAGATCCCAGAGCCTATATGATAAAAAGAAATATTAAACATAGGAGCAAGGAAGTGATAGTCAAACTGTATAAAGCTTTAGTTAGACCTAGATTGTAGTACTCTGTACAGGTGTAGAGTTCTTATCATAGAGAGGATATAAACATGCTGGAAAGAATACAAAAAAGAGCGATAGTGGGATTCCAGAATTATAGTTATGAGGAAAGACTTAGAAAAACCGGCCTACAGTGTCTAGAAGAGTGAACAATTCGTGGTGACTTAATACAGGTTTATAAGATGACCAGAGGAATGGATAAATTAGACTATAACAAGTTTTTTAAAATACAGCCACCCACAATAACAAGAGGGCATAGCTACAAGCTGACTAAAGAGAGGTCCAGATTAGATATTAGGAAATATCTTTTTTAGTCAGAGAGTGGTGAATGCTTGGAGTGCATTTCCAGGGGAGGTAGTGGAGGCAGGGACAGTTAATGCATTTAAGAATAAACTGGATGCGCATAGCTTTTAGAGCAAGGTGATGTAAATGTAACTGGTTGTGTACAGACTCTGCAGGGTCTTCTAAACCAGTATAAAGACGTTAAGTTAAGTTAAAGCATTCGTCAGTGCCACCTATCTTCAGTTTATTGAATAGATGGTACCTCAGTCTGTTGTGGCCTGTGCGGAGTCTGAAGACCACGATCTGCTCTCTTCTGTTCAACTGGTAATAGGCATAATCTTTTGTGTAGCCAGTATGTTCTGTTTCCCATTTGGGCACAACATTTTATTTGACTTACTTACCATAACCAGATTTTAGGTAAGCCTGGTTCCAATCATTTCTTGTGCAGCTTCATAGCAATGATTCTTGCATAGTGAGATTGCCTGCCTCATGCACAACCTTCTTTAGATGCCTATTATGACAGGTAAGGAAGGAAACAGTGGTTCTATTTTGACTATTTTTGGAACCACCCAGGTGATAACTCATACCAGCAGACAATGAAAGTAGTGACGGACCACATCATGTGAAATCAGATACTTTAACCCTTTGCACCTTAGCCCGGTAGAAAGTGGCCACGTATTTTCAGGAGACCAATTCAGGCCAAGGGAATGCCCTTATTGTAGAATTAATGAAGCAATTCAATGTTTGTATGAAACCAAGCGTTCATGTTTTTACAGCCTCGCTAGATATCAATTATTAATTTGAGACCAAAATGATATTGATAAAAGGTCTAAAAGATCATTTACAAGTTTTCAAATTGTAAAAATTGCAGCTTTTTGTCATTTCATATGAAAAATGTGCTGAAATAATAGCAGAAATTAGAGTGGTGATAAATAGTGTTTCTGGTTTGGATATTGATACTATTGTGATAGAAAATGTAGACATGATAGACATTATGATACTGATATCGATATTGAGGCTGTTACTGCTGAACCTAAAGTGACAGATGGACAAAAGTTAATATTTACATTTTCACAGAATCTAGCAATCTTGTCTGGGGTTTAGGCCTAGAAGCTACTAGTTTTTCTATTTACAAGCCTGACAGACACAGACGTGTTGAAGCCATGATTCATTAAAATCAATGGCAGGCTTCTTTTTAAGCAATAAATGCATCATCTCATTGCAAGTC
Source organism: Ariolimax columbianus (assembly GCA_036924085.1). Classification (NCBI taxonomy): domain Eukaryota; kingdom Metazoa; phylum Mollusca; class Gastropoda; order Stylommatophora; family Arionidae; genus Ariolimax; species Ariolimax columbianus. The sequence continues at coordinate 154,257,167 of JAVGWX010000002.1, read as the reverse complement.
AACACCATGGGAAATCACAAAGTCTGACGATGAAACCAAGAATGGCGGAATAAAATTTAGTAGGTTAAAAAATACCACTTTGTTCTAAAATGCAGTTTAGGGTGTAAAAGGTTAAGAAAAATATGAGTGAAAAATTGAGAAATCCAACAGATAGTGAGAACAACTCCATGCTAGACATACATAGATAGAGAATTAGTCATTTATAATCTGACGAAATTTGGAAGATTTGAATCTCATAGTCTGAGACAAGTGTCAAAACTCAGATGACAAATTGCTAATTTCTTTATCTCTCTCTTCTCTCCCTTCCTCCCTTTCTATCTACCTACCTTTTTGCTTGTATGTCTGTCTGTCTGTCGACTCAGGATTAAAATCCACGCAACTTTCTAGTTGCCATGCTGATGTCTCTTCCATCCAGCCAACTGGAAGCGATGATGAACCAGTCCTGTAGATGTATGTAATCTTACTACCCTACATTCTGTTGAAAATTGTAGTTGTACCACAACCAGTTTGATGCCTATTCAGTTGGTCAAACAAAAAATACAACTATTTGCTGGTATGGTTGTTCATAGCTACCTGTTGTTGAGTTAACTCTCGATGACGTTTCTTTTGTGCTGGGTTACAGTGGCTCATCTAACATCCCAAGAAATACTTGAGAAGATGGACTCTTGGTTGTAGTGCAATGCAGGGACTCTCAGTATGCTCACGACTAGGGGGATTACAGTGACGATCTCCATCTTGTTGGACAGACTGTTGTGACACAGCCTTTTTCCAGGAGCACGAATGAGAAAGTTAGGTGAGGTCTTGATCAGTGTGTTTTGTCTGATCTTGATTACTCCTCATTCTCACATATGGTGGTGACAACAATAACTTTTGAAGTAATCGCTCTTCAAATAGCCAGACAACCCATAAGAACAACAAACAAGAGCATTTGGCTAAACAGATAGGCTATTGGAAACACTGGGAGAGAAAAACAAACATATGGCAATCCAAATGACATCATCAGTCAACTCACAAGGTGGAATCAGAGCATGATTTTTAAGCTAAGAACTCAACATAAGCCACTTTTAACAGACATGTGAGCATAATACAGCCACAACAGAGTGCCAGCTGTGTACACACCTATAAAAATCCTTTGACCATCATCTCTTTGAATTTCCAGTGCTCAACTAAATGATTCTTCCTCCGAAGCCAGCTAAATGGAGCACTTTGTATGGGACTAAACAACAACTAACAAACACTTGCAGATACCATTAGATGGCATTGGGCCAAACGGCGGGAGCCAGTGTATTGTTCCACAAAAACAATGTAGCAATGTCTGCATGAAAAGTAAACACTTTCTTATAAATGCTACATAATTCTACATTTTGCTAATTGACTTTGTGTTATCGGAGACCAAAAAAGGAGCAAAGACTACTAACACTGTAACTTACAAAGTCTGTCATAAGGGACAACTGTGGAGTATTAGACATGGGGCTGGCTACCCCATTCTGTAGAAGCTAAAAGCCACTTGAAAAAGAAAAGACAACTAATTTACACCCATTGTAGAAAGGAGGGACTAAGTCAACGCAGACTGAGAATATAAGGGCATGAGGCCAGCTACCCAGTCATATAGAAAATAAAAGCAACTTGAAAAAGAAAAGACAACTAATTTACACCTATGGTAGAAAGGAGGGCTAAGTCAATGCAGACTGAGAAGATTAGGGCATGAGGCCAGCTATCCAGTCATACAGAAACTATATGTTACGAGAAAAAGAAAGGACCTCAAACACAACATGGTAGATGTGGAGTGACTACGTCAAATCGTTAATCACAGGCTTGTTTTAATTTTTAACTGGGCCGAAAGTTGAGTAGTCAAAACTTTAATTTTTGGCCAGGAAGCAATCAGTTTAAGTGTGTATTATTTGTTTAGGTAATTAAATTAATTTTTTGGTCAAGAGGCAATAGATTTACGTGTGCTAGTATGTAGGTAGCAGTAGTATTTAGTTGGTATGATTTGTGATATTTTGATCTGATATTAATTTTGTTTGTGTGTAATCTAAGTCGTAAGTGCATTATTTTTATTTGAAAAATAAACCTGTGAGTATAGTAGCTCCTGTTCCATCTTGCCCGTATGATAAAAAAGTGATTGGTTTGATGGTAGCTTAAGCACTGTAAGTAAAGTCAGCTACATTTTGTTCTTGGCCATAATATTGATAGTTATGACTGCAAGAAAGGCAATTATTTTTCTTATAAATGTTATTAAAAATATTTGACTAAAGAGACAGAAGGTTTATTATGACTATGGTCTCATGGTGTCGACCTCCCTACCCTCCAACTGAACTGATTGTTCTTCCTTTGCTGAAATATTTTATATAGGAACACCCAGAAGTCTGCTGTCTGCCTGCCGAATTGTCATCATTTCCTGTCTGCCAAGACCACGCTCAGGTTTACAAATGCTAGATCGTCTCCCTTTACCGGCATCACTGATCTCTTATCTCAAGTTCTGTGACGTGTAATCTGACAAGGCATGTAATGTATTGATAGGAGCAGCTGTTGTTGCCTAGGACGTTCATGTACTCTCACAGAGACAGCAGCTGTTGTTGCCTAGGACGTTCATGTACTCGCACAGAGACAGCAGCTGGCTGCTATAATGGTGATATTGAGTGACACAATCAGCAGTGTTTACTAGCACATGCCAGATAGAAATAATCACACTGTCAAAACAAAAGACATTCATTGTAAAGCTTTACATCCATCCACACGTCCTTCCAGATTTCCATGGACGTGTAAGAAAACCTGTCCTGTCTCATATCCTGTGAAGTAGACTCAATTATACGTGGGTCGCCTCAATGTAGTGTGAGAAATAACTGGGGCAGTAGACATTTAAGAGAAAAAAAAGTTTATTTTAATATTTTATAATATTATTGAACTCTTTCAGGACTTCACTCTTTTTAGGTTTAGAAAAATGTCACCCTATGCATTTTCCATTTTACTGCTTCACACCATAGTGCAGTTAAATATAGTACTCATTGTGAAGCACAATAGTTACAGAACATGAAAATATCAGTAAATTGCTTAAATTTGATTAGTGGAAGGAATAAATATGTTGTAAAAAATAAAAAAATGTTTAAAGGGCAGACAATTGAATATTCAAAATATTTTAACTCACTTAAATTTGTCCATGGTTCAAATTGTTACTATCCATTTTTCTGGCAATTTTTCCACAAAAGTATCAACAGTTCTTCAAAACAAAGTTTATTTGATGCATTTATGTCCATAAATAATGAACCTATGTACATTTTTCTCAGTGATGTCAGAATCAAAATAAAATATGAAAGAATGTATTTCAAGTCATAAAGTCATGTTACCAATTTATGAAACAAATCTTGTTGATGGAGATTATCCAGGTTTTGTACAAACCGAGTAAATTATTGCTCCAACCATCCCAGATAATCCAGAGTCTGCTTTATTTGCTAATTTTTGTGTGTATTGCATTTCATGGCATCAGGCAAAAAGTGAGAACAACAGAATGTACGTCAGTTGTAAACAAGTCTGAACAATGAGGACAATAGAATGTTTGTCAGTTGTAGACAAGTCTGAACAATGAGGACAATAGAATGTTTGTCAGTTGTAAACAAGTCTGAACAATGAGGACAATAGAATGTTTGTCAGTTGTAGACAAGTCTGAACAATGAGGACAATATAATGTTTGTCAGTTGTAGACAAGTCTGAACAATGAGGACAATAGAATGTTTGTCAGTTGTAGACTAGTCTGAACAATGAGAACAATAGAATGTTTGTCAGTTGTAGACTAGTCTGAACAATGAGGACAATAGAATGTTTGTCAGTTGTAGACTAGTCTGAACAATGAGGACAATAGAATGTTTGTCAGTTGCAGACAAGTCTGAACAATGAGAACGATAGAAAGTACGTCAGTTGTAGACAAGTCTGAACGATAGAATGTACATCAGTTGTAGACAAGTCTGAACAATGAGGACAATAGAATGTTTGTCAGTTGTAGACAAGTCTGAACAATGAGAACGATAGAAAGTACGTCAGTTGTAGACAAGTCTGAACGATAGAATGTACATCAGTTGTAGACAACTCTGAATTGTTTTATTAGTTGATTCCCTATTTTGCTCTATTAGTCCTCCTCCTTCATTGTTCACTCTCAAGTAATTGCAACTACTTCGATCATAAATTTGGTGTTCAGTCTCTGAATTCTCCCGTTGCCATATTGGGCAGCTCCGTAAATAAAGGATAGGACAGCCATCATAACTGGTCTCTTTACAGGAAAACCATTCAAGCATTTGCAGTGGCAGTTTAAAAAACAATGGTTTTTGCATGATGAGGTTGCTAGCCTCATGCACTCCCATCTTTAGTTGTCCATTATCATATGCTTGAAAGGTTGCAATGAACCTATTCTCTTGAACTTGTTGCAAATTGTTTAAAAATCTGTAAGTCAAACCTACCGACAGCATGAGCCTGTAACACTAAACAGCAGTACTTCAGTCCAAGAGGAATACCAAGAAAGCGATGGATGGCCAGTGCAAAAGAAATGTTAGAATCTGTGTTTTTGCATCAAAGGTACTACCTTCCTCCTTGGCTGGTCCTGACATGATTCAGTCCACCTAGCTGTAATTTTACATCTGACACTTAGGGAAGGCAAGGCTGTGAGGTAAGGAACTCAAGACCTCACCTGAAAACAAATCTGAGACAAAGTAAAAAGTTTAAAACACTTCATTTTTGATGGCAGTGTACAGTTGTAATATGGTGTTGAAAAACTACTACAGAGGCATTGATTTGAAGTAGCAGTAACCATGCAGATAGCATACGAAAACATATTTCACCTGCTCACAATAAGTGGATTGACAAAGTGTTTTTTTTTCTTGTTTATTTCACTCATTACAAAGTGTAGTGTTACCACTTCAGACAGAAAAACTATGCCAACGTATATTGTGTGTTTTTCCAGTCCTGGTTTCCTGTATCAGTTTTACATGATAAGGTTGCAAACCCCCTTTAGTACCGTTTTTAGATATAAATAACCTGCTGAAGTCGAATGTGTCAGACCAATAGATGCAAATTTCGCACTCAAGCTGTAAACTAGCGACACAACGCATTCCGTACTCTGGACTACATTCTGCTACTTGTAAAGCCCTATTCGGGGCTTAGGAGCGGGAGATTGAGAACGAACGCAAAAGAAGGAGGAGGAAGATGTAAATAAAAGTAGAGTGGTTCCGGTTCTATTTTCTCCAACCCAGCAAGGGATTCCTGGATCCAAGTTGGGGAGATTAATAAGATATCACAGAATATAATTCTTGTTGGTAATTTGATTTTTGATTTGACGCCATGGAAAAAGAGATATGCTTGAACGGACCTTGAGGTTTGTCTCTGGTCTTGCAGACAGAATTTGCCTAATTTGTTGGGGACGAATGTGATATTGTTGGTTTGTGATATTTGATATTTGCACAGGAATGTGGCACATTCATGTTGATAATACAGGATACAGTTCTGGTATCATAGCAGTGCAGGTGTTTCTGTTATGTGATGTTTGGAGGTTGATGATATTTCTGTTATGTGATGTTTGGGGGTTGGTGATATTTCTGTTATGTGATGTTTGGGGGTTGGTAATATTTCTGTTATGTGATGTTTGGGGGTTGGTGATATTTCTGGTAAGTGATGTTTGAGGGCTGGTGGTATTTCTGTTATGTGATGTTTAGAGGTTGGTGATGTATCTGTGATGTGATGTTTAGAGGTTGGTGATGTATCTGTAATGTTTTTGGTGGTTGGTGGTGCATTAGTATTGTGATGTTTAATGGTTGCTGATGTTTCTGAAATGTAATGTGTAGTGGTCGGTAATTTTTTGATAATGTCATGTTTGATAGTTGATGGTGTTTCTGTAATGTGAAGTTTAATAGTTGTCGTTTTTGTAATGTGATGTTTGAAGTTTGGGGATGTTTCTGTTATATAATGTGTAATGTTTAGAGTTTGTAGATGTTGACAATGTTTCTATCATAACATTTTGGAGATAGTTTCTCAGCAATAAATTATATAACTGTACATATATTTTTGCTGCACTTGCTGTCCCACTACACTGTCAAGGTTTGACAACTTTTACATTTGTTTAGATAATTACTTTTACAGTGCAATAAATTACTCTAAAGTAATGTTGGTGGTTTTGCATATTTATAGTATTTATATGCCGCCAGCATGTGGGGTTGAATGTCAACAGCTCATACCCACAGGCATTGGTAGAATGTTAACAGTTTACACATGAAAGTTGTGTTAGAATGTTAACAGTTCCCACTAAAGCGGTGGTAGCATGTTAACAGTTTAGTCCCACATTTGGTTTTTGAATTTTGACAGTTTATTGACATCTGGTGGTTGACTATTAGTAATTCATTCACATGTAGGGGCAGAATGTTGACAGCTTATTGACATCTGGTGGTTGACTATTAGTAATTCATTCACATGTAGGGGTAGAATGTTGACAGCTTATTTGTGTGTGGTGGTTGCCTATTAGTAATTCACTCGAGTGGTCCGCCGGGGTCTTTGGGTATAACAAAGACTAAAATAGCACCAATGCCCCACAAAGAGCGTGTCATAAGTGGCGACTAACTGTGTGACATGGCATAACACCGGTGACGGTTTGGTGGTTTGTTAAGAGCAGCATAGATGGTGCCTAACAGGCTGCGGGTCTACATTGATTTAGTGTTTGAGTCTATTAAGATGAATTTGCACATCGGTTAACTACCCTCCAAGAAACGGTTGTATGCAGACTCTGCAGAGTCTTCTAAACCAGTATAAAAGTATTAAGTTATGTAGGGGCGGAATGGTGACAATTTATTGACATGTGGTGATTCACTATGCTGACAGCTTACATACATCTAGGGATTGAAAAACAATAATAATAGTTGCCCATCACAAGCAAAGATGGCAACAGCATCAGACTATTGCTGCAAAATGTGTTTTCTGATGGCTGTAAAGCCCAATCCTGGAACGGCACACCCTGCCACATTCAGGGCACACATCCAGTGACCTGGCAGTGGAATCGTTGCGAGTATTGTATTTTTCGGGCAGCATGCTTTTGCTGAGCGTTCGCAATGGCTGTACTCTCTGTGATCTGATCATCTGCAGTGATACTAGTTTGTCAGATGGTACGGTCTTGTGTAAGCTTCTCCCAGGAGGGGACATAATTTTGAAGCATTTCCGAGACATTTTCAAGGAGTCCCTGTAGCGTTCCTTCTGCCCTCCCGGTGAGCAACTGCCTGTTTTTAGCTCACCGTATAACGGCTGCTTGGGGATGCGTTTATCTGGCATGCGTTTATCTGACATGCATTTATCTGGCATGTGTTTATCTGGCATGCGAACATGTCCGGTCCATCTTAACTGAGTCAGTCTCAGAAGTGTATGGATGCTCAACATGTCAGTATTGCTAACTATTTCAGAGTTAGGCACTTTGTCCTGCCACCTGAGTCTGAGCAGCCTACACAATAAGCTCAAGTGAAAATGGTTGAGCTGTCTGCTATACACGGTCCATGTCTCACAGAAATCCAGCAAAGTGGATAATACCACAGTACAATACACTTTGTTACTGCAGGCTGCTGAAAACTCTGTCATGGTGAACTGCAAATCTTTTCCTTCTTCTGAGCAAGTTTTGAGGGCGCAATCATCCGAGAATAGGAGATCTAGGATTGTGATCTCACTCAACTTGGTGAAGAATTTCAGGTGCCTCGAGAGGAACAGTGATCCTGCATCCTGTACCTGATATGTATGTCATGGGCAGCATCAGTGAGCATTGCTGCAAAGACAATGTTAAAGAGTGCTGGTGTCAGCACACATCCTGTTTGACACTGGTGGTGACTGGGAAGACTGCAGACAATTCTCCCATTGTGCAGTACACGCAATGAATCTGTCGGGGGCAGCCAAACATGCCATGAGTCCATCCCTATTGGTGGTGTCAACAGCTTTGGTCAGACCGACAAAAACTGTGTACTTGTCACAATTCTGTTCTTGACACTTCTCTTGCAGTTGACGGACGTGCTGTATTTATCATATCAACCGTCTAACAATCTGCACTCACCTCTCAGGCAATAACCCCTGCTCAAGGTGACCAGTTAGGATGGTTGAGCAGGACTCAGACCAGAGAGATACATCTGTAATTGTTGTAGGATTGACAATTGCCATTTTGCTTAAACAGGTGAACAGGTGTGGCATCTTTCATCTCCTGTGGAACTGCCTCAGCTTCTTCTTCTTCTTCATCAATCAACTGATGCTATGCTTCTAGTCCGGTGAAGTTTACGAAAGAGACTGTGCATTTCATCTGAACTTTGTCAGTCAATAGTACTGTGCCATCAGCACTAAGAACACGAGATGAGTCATGGGACGAAGCGCTGTAGATGGTCTTCAGCGCACAATAAAATTGCCTTGAGTCATTGGCATCATCAAATCTTTGAATCTCCACTGTCTTGTCATGAAGCCAGGCATCCTGCATGGACCTGAGCCTGCTTTCCACAACCGTACACGTCATTGATTGTAGGAATTGAGTGTTGACACTTCACTCATATGTTGGGGAAATAAAACCTATGAAAAAAGGATGTTTTTCATCATATCATTTTATTTTATCATCCAAAATTAACGAAATGTTGAGAGAAAAACTGAATTCCACAAATCACTCTTACCCACTTTGTGTGGCACATATCACTCTTACCCACTTTCTGTGGCACATGTCACTCTTTTTCACTTGGTGTGGCACATATCACACTCGTCCACTTTGTGTGGCACATATCCCTCCTACCTACTTTGTGTGGCACATATCTGTCCTACCCACTGTGTGGGGCACATATCACTTACCCACTTTGTATAGCACATATCACTCTTACCCACTTTATGTGGCACATATCTCTCTTACCCACTTTGTTTGGCACATATCACTCTCATTCACTTTGTCGGGCACATCTTTTCAGATGACCAAACACTAATAGCAACCTCAGAAAAACAACTGCAGAAACAAATCAACAATCCTATTGAGGTCTCAACGGATTACAGTATTAAAATAAATATATAGAAAACCGAAGTTATGAAGAGAAAACAAATAGAAACCACAATATTAATTCAAAACTAACAAGTAAAACAGGTGAAAAATATCACGTATCTGGGTAACATAATCACAGCGGAAATGGACGACACGGAAATTCAAAATAGATGTAATAAAGCAAATCAAAGCAATGCGCAAATGTCCACAATATTACAATGGAAACAAAAAGAACGCTATACAACGCGATATTCATACCCAGGTTGGGCTATTAATGCTAGGATTTTACATTAACAATGTTAAAAGAAACATCGTAACAACAGAAATGAAATAGCTGCGTCCAATGCTTGGATTAGCAAGAAGGGATAGAATCTAAAACGAAGATTTTAGGAGACATGTAAGCAGTAGCGAAGCGTAATTATAATTTTAGAGTAAGCAGACTCGTGAACATAACGGGGCAAAATCGTTCACCTGTTCTAAAAATAGAAATCCAGTGAGGGAAGACCAGTCTAGTTTGTGGTTATTGGGCTGTGAGAAAAAATAGCACGCTAATGACCATTTCTTAGCTGCCAATAGGCCTGATTCCTACGCCGTATTAGGCGTGCCGCATTCAGATTTGCCGCTTCGCGCGTTTGCTAACATGTTACTACCCGTACAAAAATGACCATTTAAATTTTTTATTTATTTCCCCTATGTTTGATGCAAAGGGATATCTTCTCTAAATCTTCCCAAAACTTGTGGGATAGCTCAGCCTATCATGTTTATTCTAACGCTTCGCTGTCACACTGCGGTAAGCACAACACCAGTTTTAGACTATCAAGAGACAGAAAACCAAATGGTTCGACCACGTAACACGACAAACACAAATAGTATCCCTCAGAAAGCAATGCCATACAAATACAATGGATACAGAGCCAATGTCCACCCACGCATATGATGGACATCAGAATTACAGAAGCAATGAAGCCACCGTATACGAGGAGAATACCAGGGCTCGGTCAAGAAACCACCTCATAACCAGTGCTGATATGTACAAGCAGGACAGCAAACGAAAAGAAAATATATTTTTCCTGTGTTTTGTTTGTGTAAATGTTTGCCTTTCTGGATTCTACTGGCAAAGGCATTGCCCCACAATGCCCCAGACCGTAGTCCTTTGAGCGACATTGGGATGAATTGGCCAATATATGAATGGGTGTGCGTATATTTTGTTTGTATTGTGTTCCACAATGGCAATATATATATATATATATATATATATATATATATATATACATATATATATATATATATATAAATATAAAAATTTAAATATAAATATATATATATATATATATATATATATATATATATATATATATATATATATATATGTATATGGATATGTTCTCCAGTGAATAGATCTGACTAATGCTAGGAACGCTCGTGACGCATGATCTAACTTGTCATATCCTCAACCTAACCTGGTGACACATGGGGGACAACTGGTTCAAATCCACCAGGTCTGTCTTATCTTGTGGCACCCCCAGGTGTACAAGAGAGCTCCAGCTTCTTAATTACCTCCCGCGTCAAGTCCCTAAATCCCTAGTCCGTGCCGTGTCCTAGCACGCAGAGGACGGCCCATATTTCCGACACCTCTCACTAACAAAACGTGCCTCCAACGTTAAATGATAGATATTAAATTGAAATAAGGTGTTGGCGTGAGTTATTGTTCTTGGTTAATGATAAAACCGCAGAGAGCACCGGGAAGAAAGAGAGGACAGAGGCGAAGGTAAGTGGGGCTTTAGGGCAGAGGCGAAGGTAAGTCGGGCTTTGTGGTCTCCTAATGCTTACATTATGTAAGATGTGTGGTATGCTTATACCTACATTATGTAATATGTGGAGTCTCATTAGCTTTATGTTATGCAATATGTATAGTTTCCTTGCATATGCATTATGTAATATGTGTCGTCTGCTTATATCTACATTATATTATATGTGTTGTCTTCTTTACACTTACATTATGTAATTTGTAAAGGATTACATTATTACTACATTATATATTGTGTGTGTTATCCCTAAATGTACATTTACCTTACATGTACGGTGTGGTTACATTACAATTAAATGATGTGTTTTTTGTTTACACTTACATTATGTAACATGTATTTTGTCCTCTTACATTATGTAACATATATTTGCTCCTCTTACATTGTGCAACATGTATTTGGCCCTCTTACATTATGTAACATGTATTTGGTCCTCTTACATTATGTAACATGTATTTGGTCCTCTTACATTATGTAACATGTATTTGGTCCTCTTACATTATGTAACATGTATTTGGCCCTCTTACATTATGTAACATGTATTTGGTCCTCTTACATTATGTACCAGTGATGAAGTATTAGAGACTTCATTGTTCAAGATTTTAGCTTTGACCAGTTCTCATCCTGACAATCTTCCTTACCTAAGTATAAGCCATATACATATGTGCAGCTGGGTAGACGGAAGCGTAAGGATATGTCTTCTTTATATCTTCTACACTGAGTGCCTGCCCATCTGAATATTTCTGTTACCTGGCATTTCTGTAAAGTGTTAACAACGCTTAGCTTTCCCTTCGCCCCCTCTCTCCCCACCTGACACTATTGAGGTGACAGCCGACAAACACGCATCAAATCACTCGCACGTGCTCTCTAAGTCCCCCCTTCAAGTATGGAGCCTGCCAGAGGCAGACTTACCAGCCCGTGGGCACCTCGTGGAGGCTTCCCCGTAATGTGTGTGCTTTAGGCAAGTTATGACTAGCGCTAGAAAGACGTCAGGCGGCGCTTCGCTCGTCAGTGTGAAAGCATTCCTTCCACCTGACCTAAAGTGCTCCATAATCCCTCACAAAACTGACGTATCCTCAATATATACCTGAGACTTAATAAGTCAGAGACATTCTTCTTCAGCTGTTACTGGACGTATGCAAAGCTTTCTGCAGCAATTATTTTCACCTGGCAAACGGATTGACTGTTTTAAAGCGTTCACTTTAAGACTCTGTTGTTGGATTGGGCGTACCGATGTTATAAAGTAAAGATTTCAACCGGTGGGAGGCGGTGCTGTGGGGCTGGGGGTGGGTTGTTGAGTTGTATTTATTGTAAAGGAACATTTCAACACGTATTTATTCCTATGTGGCTACACCACAATATTATACTAATGTGTTGTGGACTAATTTTTGATCAATGAAAGGAAGTGACTAAAGGTCCAAATCGTAGCTATGTTTGCGTCAATATGTCGTCAGCAGCACGTACTGTTGGCCGGCTCCTCCTTGCATGTATTGATTCCTACCGAAAACAATTTATTTGAGAAATTATTTATTTATATGTGTAATGTTATGTTATTAGTATTACAAGTTGTATTATTTAAATAAAATAGTGTGAGCCAGGTGACTAACGGCAATCGTTATTAACATTTTATCCTCGATCATGTATTGCTACACAGTATGTACATCTGCTTGCGAGCATTCTTCGTCGCTTCACATTATATTTATTTTCTTATGAATGTATTGTTTATCACTTGTCAAATGAACGCTATCAACGTATATTATGTCGTTACACTTTAAAATCGTCATTAGTTTTGCAAACAGTTCACGTAAATATCGCATACAGTTACTGTTCTTAACATGCAATTTTCAGATACTCGTGGCAGGAGATTTGAACTAGTTATTTATCAAAATTATATACGATTTTGGCCATCATGCTGAAAAAAGGAAGGTTTTTTGAAAAGGAATTAATTTGTATTAGATATTTCCAGAAATATTTACCCACGGAGAAGATATGTAAATATTCAGAAGACTATCTAAAATTTGACTTCAGCCTTGATCAGCCATGGCATAGAGAGACCGCAAAGGGTATGAACAAATATTGTACTCCGTCCTGAATCTATGAAACCTTCAAAGCTCAAACGTCACTTAAAGAAAAAACATTCAGAACATACTAAAACGGATTTGGACTTCTTTCGGCGCAATGAAACTGGTTTGAGACGTCAGAGGCTTGAAGATTTCAGCAACAAAGCACAGCAGTAGTGCAAACAGAAACACAAACCTTACATTGTTGGAGAAACACTCATCAATCTCTGTATGATGAAGATGGTGAAGTTAAGCCAGTGAGATAAAGATGCGATATGAAATGAGATGAGATGAGATTTGATCTGTCCAGTAGCAGTATTCAGTGGCGCACTTTAGATATATCCGTAGTCGTGAGAGATAAGGTTTTGAATGAAATAAACGTTTCTCCATTGTTTTCTTTTCAAGTTGATAAATCAATGTTATCACATATTCAGTCAGCTGATATCAAAGAAGAGTTCTTGTTTTACACTGCACCTCTAAAAACAGTGGAGAAATTATGGAAAATACAAATACCTTTTTTTAAAACTGAAGTACTATCTAGCTATGCTAGAGTCAAAGTCGGGCGCGGAGAAATAAGTGAAAGAATGTACATGTACTCAACAAACAAAATGTCTTCCCTGCACGATTCACCAAATGCTCTTTTCAGTAAAACTCTTCTAGCTCATATGCAAGAGGCACCTGATTCTCTGATCAAAGTTATATAAAAGCTGGAGCCCTCAACACAAGCCTTCTTCAAGAAGTCTGTCCAGGCATGGATTCTTATCACAAGGTGCTTCTTCGATACACTCATGTACTCTCATTGTCCAAGGGGAGTTCAGCCGTGACTTTGAGTTGACAGATGAAATCAAGTTATTCCTGAAAGTTCAAGGGAAACATAACCTTATGACCTTCTTTATTGGTGACGATATAGAGCAATGAGTTGCCTATTTTGCATACATTAATATTAGACCAGCTACATCAGCTGAACCTGAAACTTCAAGGAAGTGACACACACATCACCCCATTTCAAGACAATCGTCAGGCATTTGGAACAAAGCTGCAAAACTGGCACCAGAAAGTAACTCTTGCAAGCACTGCCATGTTTGAAAAGCTCTGCCGTGTCGTAGAGGAATCTGAAGGGAATGGCAATCTGAAAGAGGAGACTAATGGTCACCTTGAATCCCATGAAAAGAAGTTTCAGTGACACTTCATTAGTTAGATTTCTTGTCACTTGTGCCGTTAAGCGTCGTGAGGAGCTTAAGTCGTCTATCCTGCGCCAAGTGCGGTGCGTCGGTCAATGTGAGCCCTTGTCGTTGCACAATCACTCTGTCATTTATCCACCTACCTAGCGGCCGCCCCCTTGCCCTGTAGCCAGATCTACCAGCATTGTAAGCCATCAATGGAAATTGATGTGCGTCCATTCTCATGACATGACCAAACAACTTATTTTCTGCCTGGAAATGTATTCGACACAAGCCGTAGTGCCGACCATACTTCGAATGTCGTCGTTTTGCATTATGTCTTATCTGGTAACACCGGTGACCTTCCTCAAGCACTTCATTTCACAAGTCGAACTTCTGCTCTTGCGCGCCCTGGACAGAGGCCATGTTTGGCACTAGAAGCACAAGGTATGCATAAATATACTGCTTATCACCTGTTGCTTTGTTGCCAAACTAATGCTCGGGTATCTAAGCAGTGGGGACAGCTGATAAGTCACCGCAGATGCTTTCTGACACCTAGTCTTAATTTCCCTGTCGATCCTACCGTCTGCCGAAAAAATACTTCCCAAATACTTGAACTCGTGGACCTGTTGAAGATCAATATCATTTAGACTTATCTTGAGTGGCCCAGGAGTTATACTGATCATCATAGTTTTTCTGTTTGTTCTCGCTAATTCGCATTTTGTATTTAGCACAGGTAGTCGCAAGCGCGTTCATGTGGTTTTGCAGTTTGTTTTCATCGTCGTACAGCAAGCACTGATAATCTACAAAGAGTAATTCGTGTATTGAGTTCTGTTCCACTTCAGATGCCTCAATTTGACCAGTCTCAGATGCGACTTTATCAATGTAGATGTTAAACAACAGAGGAGAAAGCACAGACCCTTGTCTCACGCCGGTAGTGATTTCAAAAGCATATGTGACACCATCAGTCGTTCTGTTGACGTTAGTACTCGAATGATACAGAGCTCTGACATTACGAAGAAGCTGGCCTTGTACACCATAATCTTCCAATATCTTCCAAAGTTGAATCCTGTCTACCCTATCAAACGTTTTTTCCTGACCAATTAAAGCAACACATAGATTTTCGTTGCATTCTATTGGTTCTTCCGTTATTTGCCTTAAGGTGAACAAGGCGTCCGTGCAGCTCATACTTCGACGGAATCAAAATTGAGATCTGGATAGTTGAGGTTCAACAATAGGTTTTATTCTACGTTCCAGGATTTTGGCCTACATTTTACACTTCATTGAGCCTGCGTAAGAAGAAACTTTACTGGTAACTGCATTAATTGTCCCTGCCTCCACTACCTCCTGGGGTAATGTATTTCAATCATTCACCATTCTTTGACTAACAAAATATTTCCTAATATTCAATCTGGACGTTTCTTTAGTTAATTTGTATCTGTCCCCTCTTGTTCTTGTTGGTGGTCGTATTTTGATAAACTTGTTTTAGTCTAATTTAATCTTCCCTGTGATTATCTTATAAACCTGTATCAAGTCACATCAAATTCTTCTCTTTTCTAGACACTGTAAGCCAGTTTTTCTGAGTCTTTCCTCATAACTGTAATTCTGGAATCCCACTATCAGTTTTGTCACTTTTCTCTGTATTCTTTCCAGCATGTTTATATATCCTCGATCTCATTCCCGCCAGGCGGAGCGATAGCGCGGGCTTGCGGAAAACGCTCGCCTGCCTTTCCCCGTAGAGCGAATTGGGTGCGGTTTGTTGTAGCGGCTCATCCACCGAGGTGCGCTGGTCTGGTCCGTATCAGGAAACGTGGTCCGTCCCTGGTGATTTATCTAAGGCTTATAGCAGAGCTCGACAGTACGTCTCGCTGGTGGTCCGACTCTCGCAAAGAGCTTGTGACCGGCAAATGGAAAGCAGGAATCGTTGCCTCGAGGCCCTGCGTTCTCTCCCTACGGAGAAGGGCAGGCCAAATTGTGTCTCTAGTCCCAGTGAAATTCGTCGCCGAGGTCGTTGGGATCCGTTCTGCACAGAGCGCTGCCATCCCTCCTCGAGCGAGCCCGGTCGGTCGGTCGTCTGGTGCGTGTGGGAGGCCCCTGTCAGGCGGTCCTAGGTCGACGGAGTGAGGGACGGGTGGAACAACCGTCCGTCCGTCCCGTCAGTCGGTCCCTGCGGCCGTCGTCCCAGCGAGGCTTTTTACACACCCTTCCTCCGCCGACCGGTGTGTGCTGTACGTACGTCTCCGACAGATATCTGGTTGATCCTGCCAGTAGTCATATGCTTGTCTCAAAGATTAAGCCATGCATGTCTAAGTTCACACTGTCTCACGGTGAAACCGCGAATGGCTCATTAAATCAGTCGAGGTTCCTTAGATGACACGATCCTACTTGGATAACTGTGGCAATTCTAGAGCTAATACATGCTTACCAAGCTCCGACCCTCGCGGAAAGAGCGCTTTTATTAGTTCAAAACCAATCGTCGTTTCCCCTCGCGGGGTTACGGCGTCCCCACTGGTGACTCTGGATAACTTTGTGCTGATCGCATGGCCTCATGTGCCGGCGACGCATCTTTCAAATGTCTGCCCTATCAAATGTCGATGGTACGTGACATGCCTACCATGTTTGTAACGGGTAACGGGGAATCAGGGTTCGATTCCGGAGAGGGAGCATGAGAAACGGCTACCACATCCAAGGAAGGCAGCAGGCGCGCAACTTACCCACTCCCGGCACGGGGAGGTAGTGACGAAAAATAACAATACGGGACTCTTTCGAGGCCCCGTAATTGGAATGAGTACACTTTAAACCCTTTAACGAGGATCTATTGGAGGGCAAGTCTGGTGCCAGCAGCCGCGGTAATTCCAGCTCCAATAGCGTATATTAAAGTTGTTGCAGTTAAAAAGCTCGTAGTTGGATCTCAGGCGCAGGCGGGCGGTCCGGCTCGCGCCGGTTCACTGCCCGTTGTCTCCTGCCCTACCGTCTGCCGGCTCTCTCCCACGGGTGCTCTTCGCTGAGCGTCCTGGGTGGCCGGCGCGTTTACTTTGAAAAATTAGAGTGTTCAAAGCAGGCCTCGGCTGCCTGAATAATGGTGCATGGAATAATGGAATAGGACCTCGGTTCTATTTTGTTGGTTTTCGGAACTGGAGGTAATGATTAACAGGGACAAACGGGGGCATTCGTATTGCGGCGTTAGAGGTGAAATTCTTGGATCGCCGCAAGACGAGCTACTGCGAAAGCATTTGTCAAGAATGTTTTCATTAATCAAGAACGAAAGTCAGAGGCGCGAAGACGATCAGATACCGTCGTAGTTCTGACCATAAACGATGCCGACTAGCGATCCGCAGGAGTTGCTTCGATGACTCTGCGGGCAGCTTCCGGCAAACCAAAGTGTTTGGGTTCCGGGGGAAGTATGGTTGCAAAGCTGAAACTTAAAGGAATTGACGGAAGGGCACCACCAGGAGTGGAGCCTGCGGCTTAATTTGACTCAACACGGCCAACACTAAAATGATTGACATGCCGAGACCACTCTTCTGGAGTCTAATATGGAACTGGTGCTGGACTTAGACCCCCAGAAATCTGGGGTTATGTCCCCTGTGGCTCGGTTTTGTCTGCATCCAGTGTTTGATAAAGGAATTGACGGAAGAGCACTATCAGGAGTGGAGCCTGAGACCTAAGTTAACTTACCACGCCAATACTGCAGAATGACTATCAAAAAGTACACCTTAGTGGGGTCTAATAGAGAACATGTGCTGGAATTAGACCCTCGAAAATCTTTGGGGCTACCCTTTAAGAAACTTGATTGTCTCGCTAAGGGAATTGACGGAAGGGCACCACCAGGTGTGGAACCTGCGGCTTAATTTGACTGAACACGCCAATACTGTAGAACAACTGACTAATTGAGAGCACTGCCGTTTGGGTCTAATAATGAACGTACGCTGGTATTAGACTCACGGACGACAAGTCAGCTCAAATGAAAGAACGCTACGGAAATCGTGTTTAACTCCGCAGATTTCAAATACCTGGTCATTGACAAACAAAAGCCCTCAATAAATTCGTCTGACCAAATAGTGAACGGGTGCTGGAAATAGATCTGAAGACAGGTCAGTTTTACCCTACAAATGACAAGGCGTTGCTACGGAAAACCAGCTCAAATCGAGAGGAGCCGCAGACACTTTGGTTCACGTACCAGGCTGATAAGCCAAGGGCGCGAGGCTACCATGTGGGGGATTACGGCCGAACCCTTGAAAGCCGCAATCCCGCCCAAAATCTCAGCACCACTGCAATGGGAGGCTCCTACATGCTCGGGACCTGGGGCTTGCGCCCCAGCCCTATCAGGTAGAGCCACAGTAAGAGGTCCTTGCCGCCCGCAAATCAAAGCGGGCGGAAAACTGCTTGATACTCACCCTATACGGCGATGGGGTGCGAAAAACACCAACCAAAGACTTAGAACCTGGTCGGGGTGTCGAAAACAGTAGAGCAGCCACCACACTGTGAACTGTCAAGACTCAACCACTGACCATGAGAGTTGTCCGCACACCAGGCGATCAACATCTCTGTGACATTACCAGGCTTGTCCTCTGGCTAAATGCACTCCGGTTACGATATCTACCTCTGTACGTTATCAGCCATAACTATCATGCTGGACGCAGAAGAGATGCAGACCAGCGGACATTGCACACCTGCCCCACTGTGTCAACACCCCAGGTGGCGGGGAATGCTAGGCGTACCATCCCTGCATAGAAGCCAAGAAAATAAAGGGAAAAAGAGATACCCCACTCACATGCAAATGCTACGTTTCTGGCAGGACGTGACGATCCTGGGATACAGACACACTGGACTGCCTCTCTTCCGGGTAAACCAGTCCATCTCATATATCACATACCATCATTGCACCCTATAGACACGAGTAGTGAAGACTCGATAGTCTGGTAAGACAACTTCCATAGGAGAGAAAACTCTGATCGTAAACAACTGCTGCCTTGCAGATAGGCTGGGGACAGCCAAAGGCTAAGGAGGGCATCCCTACAGAAACGCCTGTTGAAATCGGATGCACGGGGCCGCAAGCCTAACAAAACAGTGCAACGTAAATCACAGTATGATGGCAGCACAACCTATTCGAAAAACGTATGGCGCTCATCCTGAGGAGACCCGCCAGGCAGCGATAGCGCCGGGCCCCACGCCTCGAAGGGGCCCACCCTTGACTACTGGTGGTCACCCACCCATGTGTCGTGGAGTCAAGGCACATGGCTATGGGGAAACGACTATTGGCCAAAACTTCAAGACCCTCAGAATATTACAGTGGAATGCGGAGGGAGTGATTAACAAAAAACTTTCCCTAACACATCACCTGCATGAAGGTAAGATTGACGTGGCATGTATCCAGGAAACGCACCTCAACAATAACCATAAATTCTCAATCAGAGGATACCAGACTTTCCGTCTAGATAGAGAAGGCCACAAAGGAGGGGTCCTGATACTGACCAGAAACAGCATACCGAGTAGCGCGGTACCTGTCAATCACACCGGACAAGCAGAAATTGTAGGAGTTGACATAATGGCTCAAGAGACGAAGCTCCGCATTTTCAATCTGTACGGACCACCAAACAGAGACCTATCGCTCTCGAGTATGGAGGTCAGAGACTCCAACTGCATAGTGGTTGGAGATTTCAACAGCCACTCGGAGAGATGGGGATACTCTGACACAGACAGCAGAGGTGACGAAGTGGAAGATTGGGAGATAGATGCAAATCTCTCCCTAATCAATAGGCCGGAGGATAGCCCTAGCTTCTATTCAAGAACATGGCATACCACCTCGACTCCAGATTTGGCCTTCTCCACACAGGACATACACTATAAAATAGACCGCCAGGTGCTAAACCAACTGGCAGGTAGCGACCACAGGCCGATCAGGCTAACCATTGACATGGAAGTAGGCCCACAGGAAACAAAACCGCTCCCACGTTGGAATTACAAACGAGCCGACTGGGACAGATTTGCAATCCTGACAGATGGGCTGTGTGAAACCATCAACACACGAAACACCAAAATGAAGCCCATGGTAGAGAGCCTAAGCAAGGCAATAATGCAAGCCGCCACTGAAACCATCCCAAGAGGAGCTAGGAAAAACTATAAGCCCTACTGGAATGATGAGTTACAGAAAGTGGAAGATGCAGTAACAAATGCTAGGAACATGGCAGAACGAGAAAAATCCGTGGAGGCAAACATCGCCCTCAAAGCCGCCGCGGCGAAGTACAAACACACTCTCAAGCAAACAGCAAGAGAAAGTTGGAAAAATAAAACGGAAAGTTTAAACCTGGACAAAGAAGGGAACAAGCTATGGAAGCTAGTCAGAGCCATGAACGACGAAACCCCGTCAAATAAACAAATTACTATCAAGCAAGGCGAGAACTTGATCACAGGTAAGAAAGCCGCAAACGCCTTTGTCGATCACTATGCCAGAGCAAACCACATCGAGGTCCCTGCAGATAAGCATACAGACATTAGCGAAGAGCTAAAGGGGCACGAAAACATAAATACGGCTCCTGAAGAGCACATGATGGCCAAACTAACAATGCGCGAAATGGAAGAGGCTATGAGAACACTAAAGAGAAGGAAATCTCCCGGAAAAGACGGGATAACAAACGAAATGCTGATGGGGCTGGGCCAAACAGCGAAGAAAAAACTACTATCAGTCCTGAACCAAAGCTGGAAAAGGGGTATTGTACCCCAGGCATGGAAAGATGCAATACTGGTACCAGTACCAAAAACAGGAAAGGACAAAACAGATCCGAATGGATACAGGCCCATAAGCCTACTGAGCTGTGTCGGCAAGCTGATGGAACGGATGATAAACACCAGACTGATGTGGCATCTGGAAGAAAAACGAATACTAATTCCACAGCAAGCCGGCTTTAGACAGCACAGATCCACTGAGGACCAGGTCATCCTCATAGCCCAAGAGATAGAAGATGCCTACCAGGCACAGAAACACACAGTAGCTGTTTGGGTGGATCTGGAAAAGGCATTTGACAAAGTCTGGAAGGATGGACTTAGAGTCAAGCTAAGAAGAAGTGATGTTTGTGGGAAGATGTACAAGTGGATCAACCACTACCTCAAACAAAGAACGGCCAGAGTCCAAGTACAAGGGCAGATGAGCAAAAAGGTGACACTCGAGCAGGGAGTACCCCAAGGGGGAGTACTGTCACCCACACTCTTCCTGGTATATATAAACGATATTACAGAGAATATACCAAGAAGAGTCCATAGCTCAATGTTTGCAGACGATCTGGCTATGTGGACCTCTGAAAAGAATCTCACCATAGCAAGAAATCGGATGCAAACGGCCCTAACATCGCTGGAAGAGTGGGCGAACTCATGGCTGGTCAAAATAAACGAGGAGAAAACCACGTGCACAATATTCTCGCTCTCATTAAAACCCCAAAGTACCAAACTAAGCCTAAATGGCAAAATCCTGCAGCCAAACGACAACCCAACCTATCTGGGAGTCACATTTGATCGGCGCATGACATGGAAAAGTCAGATTGAGAGAAACCGAATGAAAGCCAGAGAAAGAATGGCGATCATGAGGAAACTTGCTGGCACAAGCTGGGGAGCAGACGAAGGCATACTAAAGAAACTGTACACTGGAAGAGTGAGACCAGTTCTCGAGTATGGCATCGCGGCATGGACAACAGCAGCGAAGGCGAACTTCGATAAAGTTAACAAACTTCAAAACCAAGCCATGAGAATCATAACAGGTGGTATGAAGTCAACGCCAATTGTAGAACTTGAAAAGATTACAAAACTGCAATCCATGACCGATAGAAGAGACTGCAGAGCCCAGCTGCAGTCAGAGAAACTCCGAAGACTGACGGACCATCCAATGTACCAGAGGCTAAACAATCTGGGAACTGGGAAACTAAAGCGGAGAAACTTTGCAGAAATAGCCAAAGCAAAGATGCACGAAGATCCCATAAACGCACTAACAACACCAAAACCCATCAATACTGTACGAAAACCTACTTGAAGGCAGGATATATTTCCAGAGGTGGTAGAAAATATACCAGGTATTGCAAACAAAAACTGCCAGACCGAAAAAGAAAGGAGAGACACTACCCTAAGCTTCATAACGAAAAGCTACCCAAGCATGGACTGGACCCATGCATACACCGACGGTTCTGTAACAAACACTACACAGAACGGAGGGGCAGGAGCATTCCTGAACCTACCAAATGGCAGAAAAATAACACTGTCATTCGCTACTGGTAAGTACACGAGCAATTTCAGAGCAGAGGCAGAGGCACTGAGGGCGGCAGTGGAAGAAATGGCAACACACAGTGAAAATGAGAGCCACATAGTCCTGCTGACAGATGCTCTCGAAGTAGTCACAGCGCTAAAAAGCCAGAAAAACACTGAGCTTAATGACTTAAGAGCAGCACTCTGCAAACTGTGCCAACAGTCCGCACCAAAAAGGGTAGTGGTACAGTGGGTTCCGTCACACTGCAACATCCAAGGCAACGAGGAGGCAGACAGACTGGCAAAAGAAGGTGCAAGGCTACCACAAATAGATACTAGTATGACGTACGAAGAGTCAAAACGGCTTATCAAAGCCAGGTACATGTCCAAATGGGAAACCGAACATACTGGTTACACCAAAAACGATGCCTATTACCAGTTGAACCGAAGAGAGCAGGTCGTTGTCTTCAGACTTCGCACTGGCCACAACAGACTGAGGTACCACCTCTTCAACAAATTGAAGATAGGGTGTACCGACGAATGCCCGTGCGGTACTGGTAAAATGACCACTGAACATCTGCTGCAGAACTGCCCGACATACGAGGATCAGAGAGAGCAGATGTGGCCATTGCCAGTGGAACTGCAAGACAAGCTCTATGGTAGTGGCGAGAGTCTCAGGATGACCGCCGCTTTTTTCGAAAAAATAATGGTTACTGTCTGACTGTGTACGCAGAAGAAGAAGAAGAAGAAATTCTTCTCTTTTCTAGACACTGTAAGCCAGTTTTTCTGAGTCTTTCCTCATAACTGTAATTCTGGAATCCCACTATCAGTTTTGTCACTTTTCTCTGTATTCTTTCCAGCATGTTTATATATCCTCGGTGACAAGGACTCCACACCTGTACACAGTACTCCAATCTATATCTAACCATACTTTATACAGTTTGACTATCACTTCCTTACTCCTATGTTTAATATTTCGTTTTATCATACCTAACATTGCATTTGCCTTATTCACTGCTACGTGGACTTGCTCACTCACTTTACCTGTTTGCTCTATTACAACCACTAGGTCCCTTTCCTTATCTATCATTCTTATATTGTTCTCGCACATTCTATAATTATGTTCCATATTGGTTCTACCCATGTGGACGACTGTACATTTATCTAAATTTGCTCCATTTGCCATCTCACAAACCAGTCTTGAATTTTATCTAAATCCGACCTCAATATATACACTTCTGCTACAGATGACGCATCCTGCATAGTTTTGTGTCGTCCGCAAATTTTTCAATATTGGATCCTATATCAATTTCCAAATAGTTTTTATATATATCAAGAATAAAATTGCTCTCAAAGCCAAGCCCTGTGGCACTCTACTTTTTACTTCACACCACTCAGTGTACTCCTTATTTATGCCCACTCTCTGTCTTATTCCTGTTAACCAACTTTCAATCCATTCGGCAACTTCCCCACCTATTCCATGTGATTTTAACTTTTTAAATATTCTTCGATGAGGTACTCTATCAAAAGCCTTTGTAAAATCTAGATAAATAACATCCACTGGTTCCCCCTGATCTATCATTTTAGTAACCTCCTCCATGAATTCTAATATATTTGTTAAACACGATCTCCCTCTAGTAAACACATGCTGACTATTTCTGATTAGATGCATTACAATGTTTTCTTTGATTATTGATTCTAACAATTTACAGACTATGCTTGTTAAACTCACATGTCTATAATTTGCTGGATCTGATTTTTTTGTCCTTTTTGAATAAGGGGATCACTCCTGCATCTTTCCAATACCCTTTGCAAGTGATTGAGAACATAATATAACCAACGGTTTTGCAACTTGGTCTATAATTTCAAATAGCAGTTTGAGATGGATACCATCTCGACCTGGATATTTATCCACTTTTAATCCCTCCAATTAAAAAAAAACCCAACCCATTTCCTCCGTAATACAGATTGATTTTGTTTCTTAAGGCTGAGCTGCAATATTTGCGGCTTTCGGTCAGCAAATCGTTTGCGTATGTGTGTATGGGTGTATATGTGTAATAGGGTTGCACCGATTAATCGGCATATAATTAATAATCGGTTTTATCGGCCATTTTACCTATTAATCAGTGTCAGCTTTTCTGCGGATTAAAGGGGTTTGATAATCGATCATTCTTGTTGAAACAAATTATTATTGCTAGGCACACATGCTGTAGCAAGAAAACCAAGAATAACAGAGACATGTCGAAAACGTATTGAATTCAACATGTAAAAGTGCACAAGTAACGTGCATTAATTTCTTACTCAATCTGATCCCACGAGTGTAAATTGAAGTACAGGATGAATTCTTGGTTCTGGGGAACGAAACCTCTGCACGTTTTTGTTTTATGAGAAATGTTTGCCTCAGTTCTGGTGTGTTAAGCATCAGTTATATCCAAGTGTCACCATTCTTGTCTGTTGGGATACTCCGATTCTTGTCATTTGGAATACTCCAATTCTCGTCGTAGGATACTCCCATTCTTGTCTTTTGAGATACTCAAATTCTTGTCTTTTGGGATACTCCCATTCTTATCTTGTGGGATACTCCAATTTTTGTTTTGTTGGATACTCCCATTCTTATCTTATGGAAGACTCCCATTTTTATCTTGTGGGATACTCCCATTCTTATCTTGTGGGATACTCCCATTTTTATCTTTTGGGATACTCCCATTCTTATCTTGTGGGATACTCCCATTTTTATCTTGTGGGATACTCCCATTCTTATCTTGTGGCATACTCCCATTCTTTTTTTGTGGATACTCCCATTTTTATCTTGTGGGATACTCCCATTCTTATCTTGTGGGATACTCCCATACACATATCTGTGAGAGTCGATATTCCAACGTAGAAGATGACACAAGCTGTAACACACATCTGGCCGTGGACCCGCTTGCCCAGATCAACATACCAAGTTCTAATTATGTACTGACAAGTCAAGCTGTAGTGTTGTATGTTGGGGGGGGGGGGGGGTGTCGTGGGTGATATGGCTATTGTAAAAAGGGGTCGCGAGTCAAAACACGTTGGGAAATACTGTTATATAAATAGCTTTACGCCGGAACCAGGAAATTTGAGACTAACTACCAACCATCCTGAAGTATCTAGTTGGTGGTCCTCCACTTTTCAGAGCCATACAATAGAACTGACGTAACTTTGGATTGGAAGATTGATATTTTCATTTTGGATTTCTTTCTTTGAACTTCCACAAGTTCCTCAAGACAATGAAAACTCTTCTCAAATTCTGAAACAGAAAAGGAGAAACAAAAACGAGCGTAAAGTTACTCTAGAGAATGAAGAACTAAACAAAATGTAACTTTGCGAAAGTCTAGGCCCCATTTCCAATAACACCGTAGATCTCCAACAAATAAATCAGGAAAAAAATGGATGTGACAGTGCAGATGTTAAATAAAACGAGAGATATACGGCAGAATATGGACAAACAAATATTCAGAAGACATGCATCTTCTCTGTAGCAGAACAAATCTGGCTAGTAAACAGCATCGCATCTAGAAAAATGTAATACTCTGACCACACAATCGGCACAATAGTCGAGGAAGGGGAGGGCTATATTGCATGCTACGGTACCTGGAAAACGAAGCTACGGCAGAGCGTGGAGAAGGTTGGCACACTACCTCAAACATGTTCTGGAGGTGACGGAGGCGAGAGAACTGGCTCAAGATCGAGTCTTACCGGACGGTTGTAATCAGAGCGACGTTCTTCAAAAGGACACGCTGCGCGATTATTCTCACACCTGAATGCCTCTTGTTTGTATACATTGCTTTCAAGATATTTTCAGCTTCCTAGGGTTCGAATTCACGGACGAACAGAAACAAATATCCGGCCCCGGTTCCTGCCTGGTACGACCTCTCATCCAGTTGAACCAGCTGTAAATGGGTACCTGACGTATAACTCGGGGAAGGTAAAAACAACAAGGAAAGTAAATGTCCGCCGCACTCATATAGCCTAAGGCAGTACATGAAGAGCTACCTTCCTTACCGACGGCAGTTCTTGCCATGGGACTAGCCTTTAGCTTTAACTCACATGTAATAGTACTGCGTCACCCAACACAATCTGAAAATTCGTATTTGCATTTAATTCTCAAAACCTATGTTTTGGTCCTGGGTACTTGCGTCTTAATTCAACATGAACAGAGTTCCCTGGGTTCCCATCGTACATATTTGACAGCTGATGACTGTAACGGGGCATTCCATTTCGGATTAGGGAGAGGAGGGCACAGGTCTATATATTTATTAAATAAATAAGTAAAGACTAATAAAGATAGAAGTGTAGAAATGTTGGTAACCTTAACCTAACCCTAAACTAACCTAGTCTAACGCCAACCTAACCCTAATCTTAACCTAACGCCAACATAACCCTAAACTAACCCTAACCTAACCTAACACTAACCTAGCACCAACCTACCTTAACCTAACCCTAAACTAACCTAGTCTAACGCCAACCTAACCCTAATCTTAACCTAACGCCAACATAACCCTAAACTAACCCTAACCTAACCTAACCCTAACCTAACCCCAACCTAACCATAACCTAACCCCAACCTAACCCTAACCTAACCCTAACCTAACCCCAACCTAACCATAACCTAACCCCAACCTAACCCTAACCTAACCCTAACCTAACCCCAACCTAACCCTAACCTAACCCCAACCTAACCATAACCTAACCCCAACCTAACCCTAACCTAACCCCAACCTAACCCTAACCCTAACCTAACCCCAACCTAACCCTAACCTAACCTAACCCTAACCTAACCCCAACCTAACCCCAACCTAACCCTAACCTAACCCCAACCTAATCCTAACCTAACGTTCCCCTAACCCTAACCTAACCCCAACCTAACCCTAACCTAACCCTTACCGTACCCTAATCCTAAACCAATAAATTCATGGTTAAGACGGCAGAAACAAGCGGGTGTAGAAATTCTCGTCTATTCTCGCAGAAAGTTTGACACCCCCAACAGTTAAAACGTGGGCTATTCTGTGACGTCATAGCCTCAAATCCGGTGCTAAAAAAAATATATTTCTTGTATTTGGGGTGAATTAAGACGCAAGTACCGGTCCAGTGTTTTCGCAGGCCCAAAGTCCAGGACCCCTGACCACCACCAGACGTATATTTATCCACATCTGATAGTGACCAAGGGATAAATGAGTTTAGCCATCGGAAACGTCCAGATCATCAAATTGTGTTGTCGAGGTCCAGATCATCAAATTGTGTTGTCGAGGTCCAGATCATCAAATTGTGTTGTCGAGGTCCAGATCCTCTACTGCCTAATATTACAATCAAATACTGATAACTATAGCCGTACACGCGTATGTCGTACATCAATGGTAACTACAGCAACACAAGTTACTGTCTTGTGTATGGGCAACATCCAGCGTGAATATTCGGTACATACTTAATTATGGCTACTAAAGTCAAAGTTGGTCCTTATCTAAGGGCAATTGGGGGAAAATAATAATATCTGAAATGAATTATGTAACAACAAACCCCTACAAAATAGTTCACCATTTTATCTATGGCAGATTTATTCAGAACATAAGAATCGAAATGCCATGAAACGATCTCTAATGAGAGACGATTGGAAAGAAACAAACACGTAGAAGAGTGGCAGGAGGTGAGGAGAAGGAAGACACCAGCGTTGGATAGGACACTCATTAAGGAGATCAACTGACGGCATTATAAGTCAGTCTCTTTTAGGCAAACCGCAAGGCATGGGAAGTAGATGAGTCCAACACACACACGGAGAAGAGGCAAGCAATCTTAAAGGCACACGCAATAAGTGAACACAGCTAAATCGGATGGACAGAACATTGAGAACTTGCTGTGTATTTGTTGAAGACATCTATTCCACAAGCAACTAATAAGATTTTAATTGGCCGTTTCTTGTTTGTTTCGTTTACAGATTCCGTATTTGTTCATGATATCTTATAGAACGCTTTCATCACAATTGAGGAAATGATATCCCATAATTTTATGATCGAATATGCTGGTAAGTGGCTTTATTATTGCTTGCTGTAGTGTACGTGTTTTAAATTAAATGGGTAATGAAACGGTCTGTTTTGATTTTAGTTCTAGTACTTTCGTGGACCACTCAGAGAATGTTTCTATCATCAAAATGGAAAGATCATTCCCTAATTGTGTGATTGATGCCATGCAATCGGAAATACGGGCTCTTTTTGTTGTCGTAACTTAGGCAACCATGGAAAGCTTCACGTCTAGAAATTGAAAGGACCAATAGTACAGCACCAAAACTTGACTGCGGAAGTCGGTGCTGTGATTGAGTGAATCACGTCTAGATGTCCTGGTCAATGGAGTCTGTCTCGGCGGGCTTTCTCAATTGTGTTTGTTGCATTTAATGTTTGCTGATGATGTTGTAGGAGCATGGTAGTCCAAGAAACTCAAACTTATTGCTCATGTTTCAATCAATGCTGTACACGTTCGTGTCTAAAAATTGATTACAATCATTTTTTTTCTATTATTAATTTGATCGTTCTAAGTTTCAGTTTGTTGTTTCTTACGACACAAAGAGCTGCCATTAAAGCTGGCCCCATATAGTAAGCATGCACCATAGCACATTGAGAGTTCTTGTAATGTAGGGTTCTTTAGCAGTTTGCTCGACCTAATGAAGGATGGATGACGAGCATAGAAGAAGAAGAATAAAATGTATAGACTGTAACATGCAGGACCAGTTGATGTTTTTTCTGCTATTATCTTCTGTAGAATTTTGATGAGGTCATCACATTTCAACCACAGACATTGACTTTTGATGATTTCGACCAGAGACACGAACTTTTTATGATTTCGACCACAGACATGGACTTTTGATGATTCAACCAGAGACACGAACTTTTGATGATTTCGACCACAAACACGGACTTTTGATGATTTCAACCACAGACATGGACTTTTGATGATTTTGACCACATGCATGGACTTTTGATGATTTCGATCAGAAACACGAACTTTTGATGATTTCGTCCACAGACATGGACTTTTGATGATTTCGACCACATGCATTGACTGGACTTTTGATGATTTCGACCAGAGACATGGACTTTTGATGGCTTTGAGGAAGGTAATTGAGCGAGTAAGGATGACGTGATCGCAAGTAACACAGTCAAATGCGTTATTGCACGGTCTGGTGTCTGGTTGACAGTGGGGGCTCGTGTACAAACGGCTACTGGCCAGCAAGTCCCTCAGGTTTCTGTCCCGTTTGTAGGCAACAAGTGAAGGATCAGGAAACGCCTCAAAAATGGGAGGATCTGAGTGCAAGATAGGAAGATGACGGAATACGATATTCCGAACAGAGGTGCAACGAGGGTGATACGTGATAACAAGTTTCACAAGGTCAGAGGGAGGACGGTGAGTGGGAGTGAGAGAATTCGTGACTGGAGATGGGGAGAACCTGCTATAGTGCCGAGGAAGGAGTGGTTTCAGGGTAGAGTTGCTCACGGAGGAAGTCAAGCATCTCTAGGGCCCTAAGAAGGAAATCATCATCGTCCTGACAGAGGCGTCTGGGGCTGAGGAGCTGGGAGAAGGGGAGCGAGTCGCGACAGGATTGAGGATGAGAAGAAGTGTTGAGGAGGTAGTTGTGGGCGTCAGTAGGTTTTAGTAGACAGTAAGGGATGTCCAGAAAGTGAACAGACGTGAGGGAGATAACAGACGTGAGGGAGATAACAAACATGAACTGGATAGATGGATGGAAGTCATTAGCAAAGTCAATGAAGTTGAAGAGGTCCTGTTCGGGCATGTCTGTAATAACAATGCCATCATTCGTCTGGCCGAACTCATCCTCACCATCAACACACCTGAGTTCAGTGGCCAGTTCTTTGTTCAGATCAGCCGCGTAGCCATGGACACCATAATGGATCCCAGCTATGCGTGTATTTTCATGGGATACCTGGAATACCTGATTTGACATCATTATCAGGGCTTCTTCTCCTTGATGTACTACCGATACATCGACAATGGGCCGCAGCCTGCCTCGCCTTATTTTAACTATAGACATGGAATTTTGATGATTTCAACTTCACGAATTGACTTTTGATGATTTCCACTACAGACATGGACTTTTAGTGATTTTAACTTCGTACATGGAGTTTTGGTGATTTCAATTCCAGGCAAGGACATTCGATGATTTCAACCACAGACATACACGTTTGATGATAATAGCAGTGCAACTGTCTCTAGTCTACTCATTTATGTCCCCTGTCCCCCCTTTGTAATTTTTTTTCAAATACTGGCCTTATCACGCAATGCATGCTCTGCGTCGACCATTATCTATCAAGCTGCTTGAGATAGTTAAAGAACAATTGTACAGGAAATAAGAAAAACTGAGGACACAGTCGTTAGAGCGCGTGATTCTTATGTCAAGAGTACCTGGTTCAATCCATAGCAGCGACTCGCTCTAGTTTACGAAGCTGTTTATAGTTACATTGCTTACAGTTCCATAGCTTACAGTTATGTATCAATTGGACTTGCACGCCAAAAAGAACCCAGACACGAAGAAGAATAAAAATAACACAAAAATAAGAAAACAAAAGAAGACGAAGGATAGGAAGCAGAAAAAATACGAAAGAGGAAAAAGTGTAAGCCTAAAGAAGAAGTAGAAAAAATGAAGCAATAGAAGAAGAAGAATTAGAAGAAAAAGGCAGGGAAGAAGAAACCGGAAGAAATTGAAGAAGGCGAAGAAAAAAAAAGGCAAGAAGAATTAGTAGAAGAACACGAGTAAAGAAGAAGGGGAAGAAGAAAAAGCTAAAGAAGAAAAACAATGACAAGAACGGAAAGAGTAGAAGAAATAGAATAAGAACAACAGTAACAAGAAATAGAAAAAGAAGAAGAAGAAGAAGAAGATGCAGCAGAAGAAGAAAATGCAAAAGAAGAAGTAGAACAGCAAGAAAAGCCACATGGATACTAGAAGAAACAGAAGAAGTGGAAAAACTTAGCAGAAACAAGAAGAAGAAGAAGAAGAAGAAGAAGAAAGCATTACTGCCGCCCATGTATAGAACACACCTGTGGCATATCTCACCCATTTGCTGAGTCGCTCCACACCGCAAGTCGTGAAGAAGTGTTTAAAAAGCAGTCAACACATACCAGCCGCTCTCTTTCCCCGTTTAGTCTCTAATTTCCATGTCAAACATTGTCACTCCAGGGCTAAAATAATCCATGTTAAGTCAGAGGCGTGACTTTCTACCGGAGATATGTGACCAGGTCGTAAGCCGGGTCTTTGGAAAGCGGAAGTGACGACTCTGACCCCTGGTTCTAATAGTTCAGGAAGTCGAATTATGTGGGCACACTGTGAATAATGTATACATAGTAAAACTAGTTTCGTATCAGACACTGGTTCCTAAATATAACGAAATATTCCCTGTGTCTGAAAACTGGCTACATTCGCTAGATGGCGTAGACTGTTCCACTGGAAGCTTATCGTCGAAATAAATAGAATATTTTCAACATAAAAAGAGTACATCGCCACAAGGAAAGTACATTCGCCACAAGGAAAGTACATTCGCCACAAGGAGCGTGCATTTATCAAAACGAGAGCACGTTCGTCAGGATGAACGTACCTTTGCCACCTGGAAATTACTTTCCCCACATGGAATGTACATTCGCCACAAGGAATGTACATTCGCCATAAAAGGCATGCCATCGACACAATGACTATTTCCTCGCCATAAACATAATAAAGGTAGTATGACACCCACTGATATCAGGGAGAGTGTACGAGACATCCACTGCTGTCAGGGAGAGTGTACGAGACATCCACTGCTGTCAGGGAGAGTGTACGAGACATCCACTGCTATCAAGGAGAGTGTACAAGACATCCACTGCTGTCAGGGAGAGTGTACGAGACATCCACTGCTGTCAGGGAGAGTGTACAAGACATCCACTGCTATCGAGGAGAGTGTACGAGACATCCACTGCTGTCAGGGAGAGTGTACGAGACATCCACTGCTGTCAGGGAGAGTGTCAGAGACATCCACTGCTGTCAGGGAGAGTTTCAGAGACATCATTGTGAGAGGTCTCAGAATTGTCTTACAAAAACTGACCCTTTGTCTTTCTCAGTAGTCCCACATGATTCTCGGCGGTCAGGGTTTGAGTATTTGAGACTTCGTTGTAATATGTATTAATGTATTTCTTATGTGGAATGACCAGTTTCCTTCCTCGCAGACTTTTCTTCCATAATATGTAGTCCAATAATGTATAACATATGTCTTATGCCATGTAGCCATATGTTATTTAAACCCATTTAAGCGACGTCTGTTAAGTTTGTACAAGAGAAAACATTGCACATATAAACATATTTTCAAGCGAACGAAAGAGGAAGGCTTTTGTCATGTTAGACCAAGAGCTTTTCTTTAGCCATCTGTCTATCTGATCGGTTGATGTCCAAGTGGAAACTGATAGTTGTAGGGCTACCAAGACGTAACTTTTCCTGCCCATATGTTGTCAGACATGCGCACAACATGTTCGGTCCACCTGTGTGCACCGTTGTATGTACGACGACATCCAAGATGGTTCAGCACCAGATTTCTGTCCTGTGAATTCGGCCACGTAGAGAAACTGTCAATGTTCTTTGCCTGATTGCCCTTGGAGCAACCTCAATCATCTCTGCGTCTGCTTTTCGTAGCATCCATACCTCGCTGCCATATACGATGGCTTCAATAACCACGCTGCTGGTGGTGTGAGTTATGTTTTGTCGTTGAAGTATGAGTTTGATGCAGTTAAATTTCAGCCACCTTGTTGCTACCTTCCTGGAACTCTCACGATGTATTATGTGGAAGTTTGTGATTTCTTCGCTCAGGTAAATGTACAAATTCAAATTTGTGATTTCTTCGCTCAGGTAAATGTACAAATTCAAATTTGTGATTTCTTCGCTCAGGTAAATGTACAAATTCATATTTGTGATTTCTTCGCTCAGGTAAATGTATAAATTCCCATTTGTGATTTCTTCGCTCAGGTAAATGTATAAATTCACATTTGTGATTTCTTCGCTCAGGTAAATGTACAAATTCAAATTTGTTATTTCTTCGCTCAGGTAAATGTATAAATTCCCATTTGTGATTTCTTCGCTCAGGTAAATGTATAAATTCACATTTGTGATTTCTTCCCTCAGGTAAATGTATAAATTCACATTTGTGATTTCTTCGCTCAGGTAAATGTATAAATTCACATTTGTGATGTCGTAGTCGCAGTTATCGTTGTACACATTAGAAGCCTGAATAATAATTCAGGTACCAATTTTGAATTTGCATAACTGGATCTTGTCAAAAGCGTGAAGTGGTTCATGTCCCTTTTCTGCAAGACACAATCTCACTAACTGCACTGCTGCTCAGACTGCATTTCATGTTCCCTTTGCTCATGACACCCTGCACATCCTCCGGGTGAACTTCTGCAATGACAATAAACGATGTTAGTGATTCATTTATTCATTCATTATTATCGATGATTACTGTCCTCACGAGAATGTTTGAGCTACAGAGAGTATACGTACAGGCCTCAATCTCAGATTTTGAAACGCTCAATCATACACAATCAAATTCATTTGCGAGCTAACTACAAGGGAAAGTCATTAAGTGGCAGCAGTTGTTTTATAAAAATGTTCTTCTAAGAGTATGCGGAACGGGAAATCTTATTTCAAGTCATAGAATAGTTCTCTAGCAATACTCCATGCAGGAATTGTGACCATCGAGCAGTTTGCGCATACCCAATATAGCGTTCAACATGAACGCTCCACCCTGGAAGAACAGCGAAGCGTTGTTCGTTTTATTTTACCAGAAGGTGTGATTCCTTCAGAAATGTACAACATAATGAAGTTCAGTGTGGAGACGGTTGTTTTAGTCAGAGGATAGTGTATGAATGGATAGAAGGATTTGAAAATTGAAGACAATACGTCATTGATGAACCGAGACGTGTGAGACGAGCAAACGTGGCAACTAAAACAGTGAAACATAAGATCGACCAACTAGTCCGTGGCAGCAGACAAGTCCCTATTGATGAAATAGCCGTACATTTCAACTAGAGTCGCGGCACTGAGCACACAATTGTGCATGGTGACCACGGTTATAATAATGTATATAGTAGATGGGTTCCAATATAGCTGACCGGTGAACATAAGCGTGCACTTTAAACGATTTATCAGGAGTATTCTGGTTCGTGAAAGATATATTTTTCTCCAATCAAATTGTGACAGGAGACGAGTCTTGGTGCAGTACGAACCAGAGAGTAAGAGAAGGTCGAAGCCATTAAAGCAGCCTTTCTCTCTGTCTCAGACAAAAACAGGCTTCCGCTGGGAAAGTAGTGATGACCATTTTGTTGGTATGTCAATGACACATAATGGTGCATTTCCAGGCAAGGGTGTGAAGTGGTAACTAGTGCTCAATACTGAAACATGTTAGTAAACAGTTTGTAGCCAGCAATACGGTCGAAACAGCGGATACTCTCTCACTACAACACCCGTCTACACACTGCTGCACACACAGTGGATCTAATCAGGTCGTTCTCAGAAATTTGAGGTTTTTTAACATCCAGCGTACATCTTGACTTAGCGCCATCGGACGTTCGCTTGTTTGGACCCATTAAAAAAGATTTGCGGGTTCAGAGGTTTGCAGATAACAGGAAGGTAATGCAGGTAGTAGATAATTGGAATAAGTCACACCAACAGACTCTTTGTCTAGAAAACATTGACAAGCTAGTGGACAGATAGGCAAAGTGTGTTGTCAGGCACATGCTAGTGGACGAAGTGTGTTGTTAGGCACAATCTAGTGGACAGGTGGACACAGTGTGCTGTTAGGTACAATCTAGTGGACGAAGTGTGTTGTTAGGCACAATCTAGTGGACACAGTGTGTTGTTAAGGCGCAATCTAGTGGAAAGGTGGATACAGTGTGTTGTCAGGTACAATCTAGTGGACAGATGGACACAGTGTGTTGTCAGGTACAATCTAGTGGACAGGTGGACACAGTGTGTTGTCATACACAATCTAGTGGACGAAATGTGTTGTTAGGCACAATCTAGTGGACAGGTGGACACAGTGTGTTGTCAGGTACAATCTAGTGGACAGGTGAACACAGTGTGTTGTTAGGTACAATTTAGTGGACAGGTGGACACAGTGTGTTGTCTGGTACAATCTAGTGGACAGGTGATCAAAGTGTGTTGTCTGGTACAATCTAGTGCACAAGTGGACACAGTGTGTTGTCAGGCACGGGGACTACGTCGAGAAATAAAACACACCCAATTTATGGTTAGCACTCTTGTAAAAATGTTATGAATAAAATTTGTTGTTACTTGATGACTGTGCTTCGTAACTGCACAGTTCAGTGCTATCTCCACATCGGTGGTTGGTTGTAATGCATCTCCAACGTTTTCTTGCCATGATACACACTCCGCCAGGCTTATTCCTGTCCCTATTTTCATGTGATTCTCCCATTTAAAGTGATGGTTACCGAAGGCACGTTTCTACACCACCTTCCCTTCCAGTGTTGTTTTCAGCAAAGTCCTATGTCTTTTCTATTGGCCTAAATATTTTAACTGTTCTACTGAATTCGTTTATAAATTCTCTTTGCACTTCTAATTTCTCCAAGACGTCTTCATATCTGCTCTTTTCGTGTGATACGTCCCATTCAACTATATATTCATATTTCAACCAACCAAATCTCTTCTACAACCGTTTGTTCATGGTCCACTATTTTCGTATTGTGAACAGATGATTATATATAAAACATGATCGGTCTCAATTTTATATTCTCAATTATTTGTGTCGATGTCAATGTATGACTTATGTTGGGGACAATAGATTCGATCATTACCGTTATTTTCTTAATTTTCATTTCGCAGCGTCTGCCTTCGTTTATCTTATTACTAAGCTATATCACCAAGGCACAAGAAAGAACAATCATGATGTGCGAGAAACGGTGTTTGAAAAAAGCTTTTGGGGTCACAAGACTGTCGGGGTCACAAGACTATCGGGGTCACAAGACTGTTGGGGTCACAAGGCTGTCGCGGTCACAAGGCTGTCGGGGTCCCAAGACATCGGGGTCACAAGGCTGTCGGGGTCACAAGGCTGTTGGGGTTCCAAGACATCGGGGTCACAAGGCTGTCGGGGTCACAAGACTGTTGGGGTCACAAGACTATTGGGGTCACAAGACTGTTGGGGTCACAAGGCTGTCGCGGTCACAAGGCTGTCGGGGTCCCAAGACATCGGGGTCACAAGGCTGTCGGGGTCACAAGGCTGTTGGGGTTCCAAGACATCGGGGTCACAAGGCTGTCGGGGTCACAAGACTGTTGGGGTCACAAGACTATTGGGGTCACAAGACTGTTGGGGTCACAAGGCTGTCGCGGTCACAAGGCTGTCGGGGTCACAAGGCTGTCGCGGTCACAAGGCTGTCGGGGTCACAAGACTGTCGGGGTCACAAGACTGTCGGGGTCACAAGACTGTCGGGGTCACAAGACTGTTGGGGTCACAAGGCTGTCGGGGTCACAAGACATCGGGGTCACAAGGCTGTCGGGGTCACAAGGCTGTCGGGGTTCCAAGACATCGGGGTCACAAGGCTGTCGGGGTCACAAGACTGTTGGGGTCACAAGGCTGTCGCGGTCACAAGGCTGTCGGGGTCCCAAGACATCGGGGTCACAAGGCTGTCGGGGTCACAAGGCTGTCGGGGTTCCAAGACATCGGGGTCACAAGGCTGTCGGGGTCACAAGGCTGTCGGGGTCACAAGACATCGGGGTCACAAGGCTGTCGGGGTCACAAGGCTGTCGGGGTTCCAAGACATCGGGGTCACAAGGCTGTCGGGGTCACAAGACTGTTGGGGTCACAAGGCTGTCGCGGTCACAAGGCTGTCGGGGTCCCAAGACATCGGGGTCACAAGGCTGTCGGGGTCACAAGGCTGTCGGGGTCACAAGACTGTTGGGGTCACAAGACTGTTGGGGTCACAAGACTGTCGGGGTTACAAGACTGTCGGGGTTACAAGACTGTTGGGGTCTCAAGACTGTCGGGGTCACAAGACTGTCGGGGTCACAAGGCTGTCGGGGTCACAAGGCTGTCGGGTCACAAAACTGTCGGGGTCACAAGGCTGTCGGGGTCACAAGGCTGTCGGGGTCACAAGGCTGTCGGGGTCACACGGCTGTCGGGTCACAAGGCTGTCGGGGTCACAAGGCTGTCGGGGTCACAAGGCTGTCGGGGTCACAAGGCTGTCATGGTCACAAGACTGTCGGGGTCACAAGGCTGTCGGGGTCACAAGGCTGTCGGGGTCACAAGGCTGGATACAGCACGGAACGAAGTGATCAGACAAACGGTGGGTGCAACACCGTGCATGGATTACATACAGTGAATAAAACACCTGCCTAGAATGCAATCAAAGGTACCAGCTGCATGTACCTAGAATACCAGCCATCAGCGTCACAGAGCAAGAGGCAGACCACGAAACATACTGATAGATGGTTTCAGAGAGAGATAGACAGAGAGAGATAGACAGAGAGAGGAGAGAGAGAGAGAAACGCTCCTCTTTTTCTTTTGAATCATTTATACAGAAATAAGAAAGAGAAACAATCATCTTTTTCTTTAGGATGAGAAATACAAGCAGAAAATAACTTTGCCCGCAAGACTCCATTTGGCATGTCTTCCTTTTCTGTTGTTCCAAGCTAGGTTTTTGTTAGCCTCTTTTCCCTTTTCGTATGGACTCAAATCAAGCGCGTGCCTGTTTGTATTGTTAAGTTTATTTCTAAGTAGGTGTCTTAACCAACAGCTGGTTCTCTTCTTAATTCATATCAAGTACTAGATAAACACATTAGTTAGTGAATGTTTACAGTCTGGATGTGATACTGCAAGATAAACACATAAGTTAGTGAATATTTACAGTCTGGATGTGATACTGCAAGATAAACACATTAGTTAGTGAATATTTACAGTCTGGATGTGATACTCCAAGATAAACACATAAGTTAGTGAATGTTTACAGTCTGGATGTGATACTCCAAGATAAACACATACGTAAGTCAATGTTTACAGTCTGGATGTGATACTCCCAGATAAACACATAAGTTAGTGAATGTTTCCAGTCTGGATGTGATACTCCAAGATAAACACATACGTTAGTGAATGTTTACAGTCTGGATGTGATACTCCAAGTTAAACACATACGTTAGTGAATGTTTACAGTCTGGATGTGATACTCCAAGATAAACACATTAGTTAGTGAATGTTTACAGTTTGGATGTGATACTCCAAGATAAACACATTAGTTAGTTATGGTTTGCGATCTGTAAAGGACATTCTGAATGACCTGCCATGTTTCGGAGTCATGCAGTAGGTTTGCGGTTTGATTGTCCCACTCTGAATGACCTGCCATGTTTCCGAGTCATGCA
The DNA here is from genome assembly GCA_036924085.1 of Ariolimax columbianus. Lineage (NCBI taxonomy): Eukaryota > Metazoa > Mollusca > Gastropoda > Stylommatophora > Arionidae > Ariolimax > Ariolimax columbianus. The sequence continues at coordinate 154,218,486 of JAVGWX010000002.1, read as the reverse complement.
CTAAGATTAGATCTGACTAGCCCACTCTGAATGACCTGCCATATTTCCAACCCATGCAGCAGGTTTGCTGTCTGACTGTGCCACTCTGAATGACCTGTCATGTTTCGGAGTCATGCAGTAAGTTTGCGGTTTGACTGTCCCACTCTGAATGACCTGCCATATTTCCAACCCACGCAGCAGGTTTTCTGTCTGACTGTGCCACTCTGAATGACCTGTCATGTTTCGGAGTCATGCAGTAAGTTTGCGGTTTGACTGTCCCACTCTGAATGACCTGCCATATTTCCAACCCATGCAGCAGGTTTGCTGTCTGACTGTGCCACTCTGAATGCCCTGCCATGTTTCGGAGTCATGCAGTAAGTTTGCGGTTTGACTGTCCCACTCTGAATGACCTGCCATATTTCCAACCCATGCAGCAGGTTTTCTGTCTGACTGTGCCACTCTGAATGACCTGTCATGTTTCGGAGTCATGCAGTAAGTTTGCGGTTTGACTGTCCCACTCTGAATGACCTGCCATATTTCCAACCCATGCAGCAGGTTTTCTGTCTGACTGTGCCACTCTGAATGCCCTGCCATGTTTCGGAGTCATGCAGTAAGTTTGCGGTTTGACTGTCCCACTCTGAATGACCTGCCATATTTCCAACCCATGCAGCAGGTTTGCTGTCTGACTGTGCCACTCTGAATGACCTGCCATATTTCCAACCCATGCAGCAGGTTTGCTGTCTGACTGTGCCACTCTGAATGACCTGTCATGTTTCGGAGTCATGCAGTAAGTTTGCGGTTTGACTGTCCCACTCTGAATGACCTGCCATGTTTCCGAGCCATGCAGTAGCAGTGATTGTACGTTAGTGCTGCTGTTTGAAGCTACTCTTGCTGAGTTGTTTAACTCTTGACGACAATTGTTTGGTAGCGGTCATGGTAGCTTTTTCTACATACACATGAAGGTAAACCGTGTCCTCCAGGCGGTGGTGCAATGCTATGCTCATCGGTTCACCAATGTGGGAATGCGTTGGTTTCCTACACAATGGCCTGACAACTGCGATACAGTTCATTTGTAGGCGCACGAACGTGTACGTGAGGTGGGGTCTTGATCGGTAAATTTCACCTGACCTTGATGTTACTCTTGACTTCCACCTAGATCAGTATGTTTAAACTTACCCTGATTATTCTTGACTACCACCTTGATCAGTATGTTCACCTGACCCTGATTACTCATGACTTCCACCTTGAACCGTATGGTTCACCTGACCTTCGTCACTCTTGTTTCAAATACTAGTATGGGATCAAGACGCCGAGCAGCGACCCAAAGCTGACTGCTAGCGTCAGGGCCAGCGAACCAGAGCTGCCAAGACCCTTCTATACCTCCATGCGGTGATCCTGGATAACAGACTGCAACAGAGCAGACTGGCTTAGGAGAACGGATCGAAGAGGGAATGCTAACCCGGTACTAAAAAAATGCTTGCTGAAGTCGGATGTGTTGGACCGAAAGGTGTAAATATCGCAGTCAAGCTGTAAACTACGACACAACGCATTTCGTTCTGTGGACTACATTCTGCTACTTAAGCCTTTTTTAGGGTTTGGTAGCGGGAGATTGAGAACGAACGAAGTCAAGCCAAGCCATATACTAGTATTATTGATCAATCTAACGCTATGCAATCTCTGTGGAGTAATGTTCTTTCCTGTGGCATCTGTATCGATGATGATATTTTAGTCCACAGTCAATTCATTTTTATTTGTTTTCCTCCTGTTCTTGTTCATTGCTGTCTGGTGTTAAAGATTCGTGCAACTATAATTTCAAGACCATTCTTTGCTGTAGGCCGTTGATTAATAAAATCAGTCTCATAGCTGACCACTTGCGTCAGAGTCAGCGTACATTTAGTTGTCAAATTTCTACTACCGTCTCCAAGTGAAGGCCCCGGAAACACGATGCACCAGTACATCTTAACTGAGATAATATTGATCCAAATGGGAAGGCTTTGCTGAAACATGATGTGTGGGGTCAAAGACATGTATCACTGCCTCGCTGTAACATTCGACATGAACTTACAAATTGTGCATTTCGGACAAACGAAGAAAAGAAGACATTTGCAATCTTATAAATCGACCAAATCACCGAAGTCTCTGCCTGGTAACATTAGATCATGTTTAGTTCCATTCCTGTCAGATTTCTTCACTTTACATCCTGTTTGTTCTTGTGACCTTGACAGTATCAGTGAGAATTGGTTTTCACTTCTGTTGTTCTATTACCAAGGTCAAGGTACATCTCTGACACAGCAAGCAGAGACCTGGTTCGAATGCTGTTGGACACGTCAAACGACACGACGGACTGGAGAGAGCGGTTATGGAAGGCAGTCTTACTGGAAAGAGGAGCAGGGACCGGCCGACAAGACGACGGACTTAAGACATCAATGTGACGCTGGATTTTACCTTGCGCAGGCCGGAAGACTGGCAAAAATTGTTTCCTACAGACAGACTGTCATGAGAGCGACGTTATGCAAAGGACATGCTAAATGATGATGATGACTTTTCTTTGTGTTTCCATTGGAATGTCTCAATGTTTTGTACTGCTAATAGCTAGTATGTCCATCATATTTGCACATTAACATTGTAGAATTTGGAAGTATAAATGTGTTTGCTGTGATGTGCTTTACTTGTTCAGCTCTCTCTTCTCACCTCACTCTGTTTCATTTGACTCTATCCCACAGTCACACCCTTGCACAACTTTCACACGCGCCCTCGTGGTAAAGCCCTTCCATTGCACTTTGGTTGGGCTAGCTTCTGAGGGCGCACAAACCTAGCATAGGTACATACAGATGCACACATGCATCCAAGCACTGGTTTATGCGTCCTGATATCGCCCAATTGACTACGGTCTGGGGTGGAAAATGGCGCGCCTCCGCCAGTAGAAACTAGTGAGGCAAACATCTAAGCAAAAAAAAAAAAAAAAAAAACTTTACTTGTTCTGTCTTTGTGATCGGTCTGTTCGATTTGTTATTTCTGTAACAAGTATCATACATACATATACACACATATACAAACACACATACCCACATATATATATATATATATATATATATATATATTTATATATATATATATATATACATACACACATACACACATATATATATATATATACATACACACACAAATATACATACATATATACACCCCGCTGATGAGGTAGTGGCACGTGAAGATTGCTGGACGCCGTACGTACGTTTTATGTCGTACCATGGCTTCTTCTCTACAAAAGAAGTCTGTAGGAACGACACATACCCGGGGCAAGCAATGGATTCTAGTTTCGACAGCAATAATGTATGTACGTTCGTGTGTGTGTGTGTGTGTATGTTTATGTGTGTTTATGTGTGTGTGTGTTTGTTTGTGTGTGCGTGTGTTTGTCCAAGTCTGTGCAATAATTGCACTGAAAACATCAAACAACACTTTCGCAAAGCAAGAGGATGCTGTTTAAGAAATAAACAAGCAGTCCAGGTTATACATTTATAGATATATTGTTCGATTCAATGTTTGGTTAATTATCTAGCTGATTAGTCGACTATTAATTGATTGTTTTAATTATTTATTAACTGGTTGATTGATTGTGTGGTAAACTAATTGAGTAATCGGTTTCTTCCGTGATCGATTTGATAGATTCTTCGTTCTGTTGATTAGTTAAATTATTCATTGATTGATTTATTGCTTTTTAAAAAAATTTTTTTTTAAAATATTTAAACAAAAATTAATTGAATGGTTAACTAATTTACAGAAGAATCGATTGGTAGATGAACATGATGATTGACATATTAATTGATTGAATGATTGAATACGTTACCAAACTTAATGAAGTGCGTGAATTGGTAAATGATTGATGTTGCTTGATTGTTTGACTGACTGACTGATTACTTTGTCCATTGGTTGATTGATTTAGGAACATCAATATGGCACCAGAAGAGCATATGATGGTAAAATTAACAATGAACGAAATGGAAGAGGCCATGAGAACATTAAAGAAAAGGAAATCTCCCGGAAAAGACGGGATAACAAACGAAATGCTGATGGGGCTGGACCAAACAGCAAAGAGGAAACTGCTATCAGTCCTGAACCAAAGCTGGAAAAGGGGTATTGTACCCCAGGCATGGAAAGATGCAGTACTTGTACCAGTACCAAAGACAGGAAAAGACAAAACAGATCCAAATGGATACAGGCCTATCAGCCTACTGAGCTGTGTCGGCAAACTGGTGGAACGTATGATAAACACCAGACTGATGTGGCATCTGGAAGAAAAACGGATACTAATTCCACAGAAAGCCGGCTTTAGACAGCACAGATCCACTGAGGACCAGGTCATCCTCATAGCCCAGGAAATAGAAGATCCCTACCAGATACAGAAACACACAGTAGCTGTTTGGGTGGATCTGGAAAAGGCATTTGACAAAGTCTGGAAAGATGGACTTAGAGTCAAGCTAAGAAGAAGTGAAGTTTGTGGGAAAATGTACAAGTGGATCAACCACTACCTCAAAAACATAACGGCCGGAGTCCAAGTACAAGGGCAGATGAGCAAAAAGGTGACACTTGAGCAGGGAGTACCCCAAGGATGAGTACTGTCACCCACAACACTCTTCCTGGTGTATATAAATGACATTACAGAGAATATACCAAGACGAGTTCATAGCTCAATGTTTGCAGACGATCTGGCTATGTGGACTTCTGAAAAGAATCTCACCATAGCAAGAAATCGGATGCAGCAGGCCCTAACATTGCTGGAAGAGTGGGCGAACTCATGGCTGGTCAAAATAAACGAGGAAAAAAACCACATGTACAATATTCTCGGTATCAATCAAACCCCAAAACACCAAATTAAGTCTTAACGGCAAATACCTGCAGCCAAACGACAACCCAAACTACCTGGGAGTCACATCTGATCGGCGCATGACATGGAAAAGTCAGATCGAGAGAAACCGAATGATAGCCAGAGAAAGAATGGCAATCATGAGGAAACTTGCTGGCACAAGCTGGGGAGCAGACGAAAGCATACTAAAGAAACTGTACACTGGAAGAGTGAGACCAGTTCTCGAGTATGGCATTGCGGCATGGACAACAGCAGCAAAGGCGAACTTCGATAAAGTTAGCAAACTCCAAAACCAAGCCATGAGAGTTATAACAGGAGGCATGAAGTCAACGCCAATTGTAGAACTTGAAAAGATTACAAAACTGCAATCCATGACCGACAGAAGAGACTGCAGAGCCCAGCTGCAATCAGAGAAACTCAGAAGACTGACTGACCATCCAATGCACCAGAGACTAAACATTTTCGGAAATGGGAAACTAAAGCGTAGAAACTTTGCAGAAATAGCCAAAGCAAAGATTCACGAAAACCCCATGAACGCACTAACACCAAAGCCCATCCCTACTGTACGAAAACCTACCTGGAGGCAGCATATATTTCTAGAGGTGGTAGAAAATATACCAGGTATTAGAAACAAAAACTGCCAGTCTGAAAAAGAAAGAAGAGATACTACCCTGAGTTACATAACGGAAAACTACCCAAGCATGGACTGGACCCATGCATACACCGACGGTTCCGTAACAAATACAACACAGTACGGAGGGGCATGAGCATTCCTGAGCCTACCAAATGGCAGAAAAATAACACTTTCATTCGCTACTGGAAAATACACAAGCAATTTCAGAGCGGAGGCAGAGGCACTGAGGGCGGCAGTGGAAGAAATGGTGACAGGTAAAAGGAATGAAAGCCACATAGTCCTGCTTACAGATGCTCTGGACGTAGTCACAGCGCTAAAAAGCCAGAAAAATACTGAACTTAATGATTTAAGAGCAGTACTCTGTCAACTATGCCAGCAGGCCGTACCAAAAAGGGTAGTGGTGCAGTAAGTTCCATCTCACTGCAACATCCAAGGCAACGAGGAGGCAGACAGACTGGCAAAAGAATGGTGCAAAACTACCACAACCAGATTCTAGTGTGACATACGAAGAGTCAAAAAGGCTTATTAGAGCTAGATACATGACCAAATGGGAAACCGAACATACTGGCTACACAAAAAACGATGCCTATTACCAGTTGAACAGAAGAGAGCAGGTCGTGGTCTTCAGACTTCGCACTGGCCACAATAGACTGAGGTACCACCTATTCAACAAATTGAAGATATGTGGCACCGACGAATGCCCGTGAGGTACCGGGAAAATGACCGCTGAGCATTTGCTGCAAAACTGCCCGACATACGAGGACCAGAGAGAGCAGATGTGGCCATCACCAGTGGCAACACTAGACAAGCTCTATGGCAGTGTCGACAGCCTCAGGATGACGGCTGCTTTTTTCGAAAAAATAAATGTTACTGTCTGACTGCGTACGATGAAGAAGAAGAAGAAGAAGCTTGATTTAGGGATTGATTGATATTGCTTGATTGTCTGACCGACTGATTGATTAGTTTGTCCATTGATTATGCTGATTGACTTATTAACTATTTATTCATTTACAGATTAATAGGGGGAACTGAGGCGCTAGTCCAGGCAGGTACAACATACTGACCAGGACGTCGTGTCAGGGACAATATACTAACAATAAAACAATCTCTTTTCCATGTAGCGTTCACTGGAAACAGGTTGTTTTCAAGGAAGCCTGGCTGACGAGATGTGGATCGATGTGATCCCTGTAGTAGTGAGCGCCACGCAGATGAAGCCAAGCATAGCACAACCGCCACTTAACGTCCTTTTCTGGGCGCACAAAAGAGTAAACTTACTCGTTGAGGACATTCAACAACAACAACAACAACAACAACAACCAACAGATCAATAGATGGCTAGAACGTTGTACAGGCAATTACTAAAATCGATATCAGAAATGAATGTTGTTTAGAAACACAGGCAACCATTTTGAGTAATGTATAACAAGTCAAAGACATGGCAGATTCACTTAGAAAACAGGACTCCACTTTTTGACACACACATTTGTTTATTGTTAAAATGTGTCTTTCATTCTGGCACCAATTGTAATTCTAATCTTTAGCTTACACAATTTGTGATAGTGGTTATATGAAACTCTAAGCACGACATCACAACATGAGGAATCTGGTCGTCAGAAGGTTATCCTCTGCCGAAGAAGCATTCCGCTGCTTAGCGTCGAGACACTAGGGACGAAACGTCATTCTTAGGCCATGACTTTTTGATGTAATGTTACAGTTACCGGAAGCTCTTTTCTTTCAAGACCTGAAATTAATGGGGTATTTGTTTCAAGAGATTGAAGTCTCGTTTTGACAGACGTACGCTTTGTTCAGATACTGTCAGAGTCTTTTTGACGATATTAGAGTCTTTGACATCATTTAAAAACTGTTGTGAATGTTCTCAGAAATCCAGGTATTGAAGAAAAGTACTGTCAGCTGATTGAAGTGATCAATAAGTGCTGATTAACCGATATCACTTTATATTACCGGCCCATCAACACATCGAAACAAAGCGGGGTTCGACATGGTAATAACATCTCTCTGAAACCTTTCACACCAAACCTTGAGGAATTCTTTAGATCACTAAAATGGGCAGATAAAGGCACCAACGTCACTCACCTAAGGTTTGCTGGCGACGTATTTACCTTCATTCATGTCGTCAGAGCCGCTGAGCAATGCCTAAATGTAAGCGTGTCAGTTGTCTTTACGATAAATAGATAGATAACCCAGTACATACTGACAATTTTTTGATGCACAAGGGGTGACTCCAGCTAGCAAATTATCAGATCGAAATAGTGAATTTATATTTATGGGGTCAAGAAATGACTTAATTCCCTCATAGTAAATCGAATTAGATGCTTGAAAGTTCAAACTCGAACTTGAATAGACGAGAATGATCAATGCGAGAGTTGATATCGTCCATAGCGTGGATCACTTAATCCATCTTATGTGACTGCAAGGTGTCTGGAGCCTACGCAAAACAGATACATAAAAGTTTCGAATTGCTCAAAGGTCAATTGAGTGAAGAACATTGCCTTGACTCCGCGGGATGAAATTCAGAACAGAATAAGCAGACGTCAACCCCCCTTCAATGACGCCATAGATACTACACTGTTAAAAACAATTGGTCTAGCATGTAGCGCGCATGTCTGACAACAGGTGGAACACAATAGATGTCCTGGTGGTCCTTCTAGTTTAAGCTTCCACTCTGACGTCCTCAAATGAGATGGAAAGATGGTCTGTGAAAAGCCTTTGCTCCAACATAAGGTTAAAGACCGGCATGAGTTTGAACAACATTTAACCACCTGACATCAGACTCATGATGTGCTTGATTGAATACTAGGATTAAAGATTACGTAACACAATTTTGTAACAGAATACTGAACACAGTTAATAAACAAAACATATTTTGGTATAGACAAATTTACAATTATGTAAAGTTGTTGAACTGTGTGGTCACTTGAATTTTGCGCGAGAAAATAAGTGTTTCTCACTCAATGCCATGCAATAAATGTCAATGAGAAATCAAAACTGCAGTCTATCACTTTCTGTTGTCTGATCGATTGATGTCAATCAAATGTGACTTATTTGTAAGTACCTCTTGGTTGTTGACAATTTCATGAATTGAGCAGGATTCGAACTTCTACCCTTTCATGACAGCCTACAAAGCAGACGTAGGCGAACACGAAATGTGATTACGTAATTGGTTTCCATTCACTTGAGGAACGTGTGGTTTAGGGATTGTCATGACTTGAGGAACATGTGGTTTAGGGATTATCATGACTTAGGGAACGTGGGGTTTAGGGATTGTCATGACTTGAGGAACGTGTGGTTTAAGGATTGTCATGACTTGAAGAACGTGTGGTTTATGGATTGTCATGAGTTGAAGAACGTGTGGTTTAGGGATTGTCATGACTTGAGGAACGTGTGGTTTAGGGATTGTCATGACTTGAGGGACGTGTAATTTAGGGATTGTCATGACTTGAGGAACGTGTGGTTTATGGATTGTGAGCTTGGTTGATATCCCCAACGTACCGGGTTCAAATCCCGCCAAGCTGTGTTTCGCACAACCGACATGTCGTTGTTTTCTTCATGGTATAGCCACTTCACCCAGTCAACCCAGCTGTAAATGGGTACCTGGCGAAGTCAAGAGATAATTTCGTATCCGAAGCTAAAGTTACTCAGTTCGTGCTCTGTCGTCGACACTGTCATCAATGCAAGGTTCTGAACACTAATGCGGATGACCTGGTGTCCTTTTCCATTTATTTGTTGGTGGTCATTTCCATCGAGTTCGGCCTTTAACCTGCTCGGAACGCTGAAGTTGCCTTTCGTAGGCCAAGTGTGTTGCACCTGTTATTGTAAGCCCGTGTTACTGTTGGATTTCTGTTATGACATCTACTGACTTGTCACGAAGGCTTCCTTGTGCCTTGCAACCAGGGATTCTTGTGGTATAGGGTTGCAGTGGTAGTTGATCTCGTGAACAACCGTGCCTTCTATTTGCTTTGTATTCAGCAAAAAAAGGGAAGTTTTCACATTTCTTATCTTCTGATTTATCGTTCTATTTAATAATAATGGCGTTACTGGACCAAAAACTATTAATTGCCATCGATCACTGCATGTGTCTGATCGATTATCGATTACATCGATCAATGTCCAACGATCATATATAACGTATCGAACAATATCACTCTCCCGTGTACACTATCTTGAACAGAGCAGGTTTTAAGCTACTAACCTTTATGTTCAGTCTGCCACACATACAAGATAAACAAACATGTGGAATGCCATTAATGGAACATACGATATTTGCAGTGAGTTATTTCAACATACGATATTTGCAGTGAGTTATTTCAACATACGATATTTGCAGTGAGTTATTTCAACATGTTCTTGATGCCACAATTGAACAGACTCCGGTTCAGCTATACAGAGACTGGGTACACAGTCTTGCGTTCATGACCACAGTCTCAAGACATGATGTATCGCGACATTTAACCAGCAACATTTCCAGTTTGATTCTCTTTCTTCCTGCGTCAAAGGCACAGGGCACAATCCCCGGTTTCTACGAGCTTTAGTTTACCCAGCTGTAAATTGTTAACTGACTTGAACTAGTGAAGGCAAGGAAGCAGGGACGGTAACGTATCACCTGACCTAATATTAAAAAAACTGACACCTAGTGCATCAAAGTCGCTAACACTTCATTCCCAAAGATAAAGTCTGCTTTGGGGTGAAATTGGAAGGTTACAGAGGCGACATTCTTTGTTTCCCGGAATCCACACGTCAGTGTTTCCAACGTACTTAGTACACCCATCGATTTGTTGAAGATCGTAGAAATACTCGTCGAATGTCCTGGCAGGAAATGTCGTTAGTGCATTGGTTCAACCATGCTGAGAACGTCACCGTTTTTGTGAAGATGTAGGTTCTGTAAGATCTCCTGTCCTTGACCTGTTGCTGGCATCGATCGGCAACCACGAACTTGGGAGGGGCTGTCATCTTCGTCTTCGTCGTCGTCCTCATCATCTTCGTAGTCGATTTCTGTTACATCGATATTTTCATTACCAACGTCGTCAAATCTACATTCGTCTCTCTCATCCGAAGTATCTAATGAGAGATCAGCTACGTCACGATTGGTCTTTATATCAGCGGACACCTTCTGGTTAGAGGATTCTTCGGGGCGTGCCTTGGCCTCGCTGTTGGACTTCTTGCTCCGCTTCCACTTCATTCGTCGGTTCTGGAACCAAATCTTCACCTGCAAAGAAAATGTATGACCCATTTAATGGTTGAGAAAAATTTTAAAAAATGTTTGGCCGCGCCAACCTAGAAGATATGCACACCCAATGTGGCAGTTAAAAACCAGACATATCAGGACAGGTTTACCGCTACTTTTTCTTCATTCGCTCTCAAATAATTACGTCCATTGAATTCGGAAACTTGTCAGTATCAAGTTTCTCTACATATCATGCAGTTTATCTCTTCAATGTGTTGGAAAGGGGCATGTTGTCACTCTGCTTCTCTAGTGGAGCTGGTAAACCAGGAGAACGTGCTCTAACTTGTATTTGTCCACCTTTCGCTTTATCAAACTGGGTATTCTTCTTCTTCTTCTTCATCGTACGCTGTTTACAGCGATATTTACGTTGCACTGATTTAATTTGTTAGCCAGTGGCTCAGTGCATCCGATTTCAACAGGCGTTTCTGTAGGGTTGCTTTCCTTAGCCTTTGGCTGTCCCCAGCCTAACTGCAAGGCAGCAGTTGTTTTTGGTCAGAGTTGTCTCTCTTGGGAAGTTGTCTTGCAGGACTATCGAGTCTTCCCTACTCGTGTCTATAGCGTTTGGCAATGATAGGATGGACTATGTACTAGTTTGTACTATCCCGGAAGAGAGGCAGTCCAGTGTGACTTTTTCCCAGGATCGTCACGTCCTGCCAGAAACGTAGCATATGCATATGAGTGAGGTATCTTTTTGCTCGCTCTATTTTCTCGGCTCATCTGCAGTGATGGTACGCCTAGCATTCCCCGCCACCCGGGAGCTTGTCACCATAGGACAGGAGGTGCAGTGTCCGCTGGACTGCATCTCTTCTGCGTCCATTGGAATGACTGATAGCAGACAGATGCAAAGAGCGAGGAAGGAGTGCATTTTACCAGGTGCATTCCTGCGGCTCGATCAGGCCGGGACACAAGCCCCAGCCATGTCGTAGCCTCCCATCTCAGCGGTGCTGAGATTTTGGGCGGGATTCTGGCTTAGAGGCGTTGGGCCGTAATCCCTCAGATGGTAGCTTATCAGCCAAGCACGTGGACCAAATGTCAGCGACCTGTGATTCCTCTCGAAATAGTGCATTTGACCAGGTGACAAGCCTAGTCTTGCATGGAGATGTTGTCCGCCTAGGGAGCGGACATGGTCAAGGGTTGAGTCTCAGCAGTTCGCAGTGAGGTAGCTGATCTACTGCTTAGGGCACCCGACCGAGAACTAAGTCTTCTACAAATGATTTCATTCCTCATCGCCGTATGGGGTGAATATCGAGCAGCTTCCCGCCCGCTTTTATCAGCGGACGGCAGAGACCTCAATCTGCGGCTTGACCGGGCGGGGCTGGAGCATGACCCCGAGGTCCCCACCATGTCGAAGCCTCCCTTTGCATTCGTGCTGGGCTGCTTTTGGGCGGGATTTTTGGCTTAGAGGCGTTCGGCCGTAATCCCTCACCTCGAACCGTTGGCTTATCCGCCTAGTACGTGAACCAAAATGTCTGCGGCTCCTCTCGGGCTTAGCAGGATTACCGTAGCAAAGCATTGTCATTAGTAGGGTAAAGCTGACCTGTCTTCAGAGGGTCTATTTCCAGCACCCGTTCAATATTAGCCAGACCGTATCAATAGAGGGCTTTTAAACTGGGTATTCTGATTGTGATTTGTCTTTGAGGCTGATTTTTATGGTTGTCTTTATGTCGTGATATCTTGCCAAGTTCTCATTTTGTGGACAAAGAGTTGATGGATACAACGTACAGTCGTAAAGTTAAATCACACAGACAAATATACTCGATAAAAAACAATACCTAAAATAACAAACATGTAACTTTATTAGATTTGATTAAAACACTGTAATACTTTGGAAAATCGTGATCAAGTATTGATAATCAAAGACCGATCAGACAATGCAAGTCAAGGTCAGGCATAATATACTGATCAGACAATGCTAGTCAGTTAGACGAAATATACTGATCAGACAATGCTAGTCAGGGTCAGGCCTAATATACTGATCAGACAATGCTAGTCAGGGTCAGGCATAATATACTGATCAGACAATGCTAGTCAGGGTTAGATGAAATATACTGATCAGACAATGCTAGTTAGGGTTAGACGAAATATACTGATCAGACAATGCTAGCCAGAGTTAGACGAAGTATACTGATCAGACAATGCTAGTCAGGGTTAGACGAAGTATACTGATCAGACAATGCTAGCCAGGGTTAGACTAAATTACTGATCAGACAGAGCTAGTCAGGGTTAGTCGAAATATGCTGATCAGACAATGCTAGTCAGGGTTAGACGAAACATACTGATCAGACAATGCTGGTCAGGGTCAGGTAAACATAATGACCAAGATCTGACCTCACTTTCATGCAGTTCCTCCTGGAAACAGACTGTCTCAGTTTCACCAACGAGGTGGGGATATATGTTATCCCTGTACTAGGGAGCGTAACACAGATCAAATCAAGAATAGCATAACAGCTTGGAGGACTCCGGCCAACCTTCATTAGCACAATCAGAATGTGAGGAAATGTACTGTAACCCAGCACGTAACACTATTTTCCAGGGTGCACAAAAGAGTAAACTTACTCATTACGGGCATTCAACAACAACAACAACAACAACAACAACAACGTGTGCGGCTCAAACAATAGTATGACCTCACGTCAGAAGCCTGCAGCTGTCTGGTAGACACCAGCCTCCATTGTTAGATCAGACCTGATGCCATCAGACCCGATCAATTGTCAAATTTGTAGCTTTCATTAAATCCACCATTTATGTATCTCTCAGTCCATCTACAACTCATCTACCATTTATGTATCTCTCAGTTCATCTACAACTCATCTACCATTTATGTATCTCTCAGTTCATCTACAACTCATCTACCATTTATGTATCTCTCAGTTCATCTACAACTCATCTACCATTTATGTATCTCTCAGTTCATCTACAACTCATCTACCATTTATGTATCTCTCAGTACATCTACAACTCATCTACCATTTATGTATCTCTCAGTTCATCTACAACTCATCTACCATTTATGTATCTCTCAGTTCATCTACAACTCATCTACCATTTATGTATCTCTCAGTTCATTTACAACTCATCTACCATTTATGTATCTCTCAGTTCATCTACAACTCATCCACCATTTATGTATCTCCAGTTTATCTACAACTCATCTACCATTTATCTCGTTATCTATTTCTCATCTACCACGTTTTTCGTGGAGTATCTCATCTATCATTTATCTCTTAATCTATTTCTCACCTATTGTTTATCTCTTAATTCACATGCCATCTCCAATTTGTCTCTTAATTCATATGCCATTCGCCATTTATCTCTTAATTCATATCCCCTCTACTATTTCTATCTTATTGTATTTCTGATCTACCATTTATCTCTTAAGGTATGTCAACGTCTCTGCCATCCTAGTTTATCTTCGTGATGTACTTTCTCATTGTAAGTGCTAACCATCTTTGCATTTTCTTTTCTTCAATCTTTAGTTGTCTCTGTTCTCCATTTCTTTCACTGATGCTGCAAAGGTAACCCACCAAACTTGGTGGACTTTACTGGCATATATTCCGTCACCTCTCTACATATATGGTATACGATGTCAGACTACGTCAGGTAGTGCGAATCTGAGACAGAATATGTGGTGGCTAGCCCTAAAAAAGTTGCTATGCCGCGGCTTGCAGAGCTATTAAGACCAATGATCGCTTTACAAAAAGATGCAAGAACAAGAAAAAAAAAAAAAAAATGAAGGAAAGAAATCAGTAACTAACAATGAAGACTGAAAAGCGAATGAACGAAAGAAAAAAGAAAAGAAATAAGAAAGAAAAAAGAAAGAACGAATAAAAAGAAAATAAAACAAGAAAAAATAAAGGGGCAAAAAAAAAGATGGAAAGAATAAAGTAAGAAATAAATAATATAGAAATAAATAATTAAAAAAACAATTAAGAAAGAAAGAATTAAGAAAGAAAGAAAGAAGTAAAATAAATGAATTGAGAAAGAAAGTATAACAGAAGAGAGAATTGAGAATGAAAGAAAGAAGAAAGAAAGGAAAAATTGTAAAAAATTAAGAAAAACAAATTTTGAAAGATGGTATTAAAAAAGAACGAATTAAAGACGGTATGAGAAAGAACAAACGATGAAAGTATTACAGATTTTAAAATTTAAAAAAAAGAATTAGAAAAGAAAGAATCGAGAAAGAATTAAGAACGAAAGTAAGAAAAAAGGAAGAAAGAATTAAACAAGAAAGAATTACGAAATAAATTTTAGAAAGGACGAATTAAGAAAGAAAGCATAAATAAAGAAAGAGTGAAGAAAGTATGAATTCAGAAAGAAGACAATAATGAAGAAAGAACGTTTTAAAAAGGAAATAAATAAAAAAACAACTGAATAAATAAGCAAGATAAAATTCAGTAAGATAGCTTTAGGAAAGAAACAATTAAAAAAGATAAACAGAAAGAAATTAAGAAGAAATTAAGAAAATTTAAAGGAAGGAAGACGGAAATGCAGAAGAAAACAAGAAAAAGGTGAAATTAAGACCTGAAAAAAAGGAAGAAAAAATTAAAGAATGAAAGAAGAAAAAAAGCAAAGAAAAGACAAGTAAACAAAGAAAGGAAAGTAGGAAAAAAGCAGGAGAGAAAGAAACTAAAAAAAAAGAAGCCGGAGAAGAAGAAGAAGAAGAAGAAGAAGAAGAAGAAGAAGAAGAAGAAGAAGAAGAAGGAACTGGCTTTGTCGCATGGGAAAGTATTGTCCAATACTTTCATAGACAGACAAAGTCAATTGCTTAAGCCTCTATTCGAGTGACATATATCAGTGGCATACCTGTGTCTCTGTCAGCATCAACGAGGTGGCAACCTCGAACCGTTTGGGCCTGGATAAATATTTGTTCATCTTAAACTGTCTCTCAAGTTCCAGAAGCTGTTGGGAGGTGAAGGCCGTTCGTGGACGCCTAGTCTTGCCCATGGCAGCAGCCTGTCCACCACCTACACAATGAAACACGAAAGAGAAGGTAAACCTATAAGCTTTCATCAGGCAGGTTAGGAATGAGTCAGGTATATGACCAATCAGTTATTTTGTCAGACTTTTATTTAACAGACTCAGATTCTTTTTTCACTCGACTGACCGATTCGAGATTTTCTAAATCGACTGATTTTTATCAAAGTTAATCGAATTTTTAATACCACATTTTCGATTGACTATTACCATGTTTCATTGATTGATTATTACCAAAATTAATATTTTGATCATTCAAATATTTCTCCAAGGGACAGATAATCAAGACTTTGTTAGCGATTAGTTGTTTTGACTTTTTAAAAATGTTATTAAGTAACTATGTCCACCGATTAGTCAATTCTAATTTAACATATCAGACCATTGATCATAAACATATTTAGAAGATTAATTGACTTCTCAATTCGGCATTTAATCATTTTATGGGTGATTGAGTTATTGAGTCAATCTATGGACCAGTTCTGCATTATGTTAATCCAATTTTTATTCGTTCATTTAGTCAGTCGATTGATAAAATTGTGATTTCGTCTATTCATTAATCATAGGCCTATCACTATTTAGTAAATTGATTGACTATTGATTTATTTAGACAGTTTTTTGTTTAATTTGACATTGATCGTTCCAAGATATAGTCAATCTATAATCATTTCAAAATATTGTAAATTGATCTATCTCTCAAGCTGACTTAACGATCTGTCAGATTTTTAATATATTGGTTCTATCCTATATTTAGTAAATCTAATTATTTATCAGACATCGTATCAATCGATTGATTGCTCACTTTCTCAGTCAATTCTTTATTCATAGATTGAGTAGAGAAATACATAAATTTTCCATTCATTTATTGAACGTGATGAACTAATGGAACTTATGGAAACCAAAAAAAATGAATTCAAACAAAACAGTTAAAATCTTCAACTGAAATTGTAAAGTTCATTCTTTTGCCTGAAACATGGAAAAAATAACAACAACAATCACGAAAAAGATAAACTTTAATAAATGTTTGATTGTGCAAAAAATAGAGATTGTAATATTATAAGTTGAGTACATTGGAATTGTTGAACAGAACCAGACAGATACACATGAGACATGACGTAGGGATAAGGCACGTGCATTAGATAGGACACACGTTAAAGAACCAGCTGATAGCATTACAAGACAGTTTCTGTTCTGGATTCTTCAAAGGAAAGGAAGCAGGGGATGACACACGGAGAAGAGAGCTCGACACAAACATACAGCAAGCAAGGCAGACGTGTGTAAAGCTAGAGCTGATGTCTTATAACATTATTTGTTAATGACACGTGCTATACATGGGGGCTAAAAGTTGGTAGTTGATTGATCGAGTCACTACATAATAATCGGAGTTGATTGATTGGGTCACTACAGAATAGGCGGAGTTGATTGATGGACTCACTACAGGATAATCGGAGTTGATTGATTGAGTCACTACAGAATAATTGAAGTTGATTGAACGAGTCACTACATAATAATTGGAGTTGATTGATGGACTCACTACAGAATAATCGAAGTTGATTGATTGAGTCACTAAAGAATACTTGGAGTTGATTGATGGATTCACTACATAATAATCGAAGTTGATTAATTGAGTCACTACATAATAATTGGAGTTGATTGATTGAGTCATTACAGAATAATTGGAGTTGATTGATCGACTTACTACAGAATAAGCCGAGTTGATTGATTGAGTCACTACAGAATAATCGGAGTTGATTGATTGAGTCATTTCAGAATAATTGGAGTTGATTGATTGAGTCACTACATAATAATCGGAGTTGATTAATTGAGTCATTACAGAATAATCGGAGTTGATTGATTGAGTCACTACAGAATAATCGGAGTTGATTGATTGAGTCACTACAGAATAATCGGAGTTAATTGATTGAGTCACTACAGAATAATCGGAGTTGATTGATCGACTCACTACATAATGACGACGTGACCAGATTTGATTTAGTCGATAGTCTACGTCATGAAGTGTAGATTCTTCTGCCATCGATCACAGAAAGATTATTTCTTCTTGTGGCGTATAGCTCCAATATAAGGTATAGCTAGCCACAAGCACACCATCGTGTGTAGCGTCTTACGATTGTCTGGCAGGTTACAGTTGTACTGTTCTTTACTCATCATTTGAGCCTTAGTAACACATTGGAGACCTATTTGAAAATGGCTGCCAAATTTATTAAATGTCATCAAATGAAAACACATATCAAGATTTTCTTTCTCTACAAAACTCTTCTTTGTCTTTCGTGTGTCCCCTGTGTAGCTTTATGATGACAGAGGTCATCAACTGTTTCCAGTCCGTGTCCCCTCCTTTCTGAACATCTCAGTTCTTCAGCTTTTCTTTGGATGAGACACCTTGTCTGTCATTAGCTATTTAAAATGCCACTTATTTACAAAGTTAACCGCGAAGTGGTCCCGTTAATTGAAGACCTGTCGTGAGCATCAAGTCAATTCAGTTCTAGGTAAAGGGCCAAATGGAAGAGGGTGGGGGCGAGAATGATCCAGGAGAAACAAGCAAGAATCTGAGAACTACCAGAAGAAAAGAGGCGAGACACCCCGAGAAATGGAGAAAGATCGTTTCGCAGGCCGTTTGCTTCCAGCTTTTTGCTTGATTAGTCCCGCGTCCTTGTGACAAGAGTGATTGGCCCTCGCCAGCCATCTCCGCTTTTGTGCGGCAAGAAGTAATTGATGAGATGTGCTCGGGGGGCTCACTGAGCCACATAAGTAAATGTGGGAGCCAATATGAATTGAATGTGCATTTACGAGGGCCAAATCTTCCGAGTGGATCCCTAAATGGAGGCGAGGGCACGAAATGGATTGCGAGATAACACGCGCGGGCTAAGTGCGAGGGAATGAATCCTGCTCTGACAACGTTCGGTCGGCCGTTACATGGACACTCTCAGACTATAAGCAAATACGCTAATTCATCAGGCCGAATAGAAATGGCACGGTTTGTATTGGATAGCTTGGCCCTCCCTGGAGGTCTGGGCCATCTATCACTCGCTGGGGTAAGGGAGAGTGAGCTAAGAAGAAGGAGAGAGAGAGAGAGAGAGAGAGAGAGAGAGAGAGAGAGAGAGAGACAGGGTAAACGATTGACGTGTTATTCACTATGCAATCATGATATTCACATGTCTTTTCCGCTGCCAGACTTCCAACAAAGTTACATGTCTTCTAGCACTGTGTAAGACTGCTTCCTCATATTGGCCTCCATTATCAACAGATGGTGTCAATTTGCTATATTACAATATCACACTCATTATCTGACACTCATTATCTGACACTCATTATCTGACACTCATTATCACATACTCATTATCACACACTCATTATCTGACACTCATTATCTGACACTCCTTATCACACACTCATTATCACACACTCATTATCTGACACTCATTATCTGACACTCCTTATCACACACTCATTATCACACACTCATTATCCCACACTCATTATCTGACACTCATTATCTGACACTCATTATCACATACTCATTATCTCATACTCATTATCTCACACTCATTATCCCACACTCATTAACTCACACTAATTAGCTCACACTCATACGCTCATTATCTCACACTCATTATCACTTGCTCATTATAATTCACGTATCGCATACACTACGTATCATATACTGGTAATTCACACACTCACTATCACGCTCTAGTTATCACACACATATTATTACACACTAATTATCACACTTTAATTGTATCACACTCATTTTCACACACTCATTATCACACAGGCGCCATGGCACACTCATTTCCACACACTCATTATCACACAGGCGCTATGGCACACTCATTGTCCCACACTCATTATCACACAGGCGCTATGGCACACTCATTGTCCCACACTCATTATCACACAGGCGCCATGGCACACTCATTGTCCCACACTCATTATCACACAGGCGCCATGGCACACTCATTGTCCCACACTCATTATCACACAGGCGCCATGGCACACTCATTGTCCCACACTCATTATCCGGGAGTCATCCTCTAATTCCTTGTCCCACACTCATTATCACACGCTTATTTAGTGTACAGATTAACCAACTGTCGTTATATCTTATTATCTGTATCTCTCACAAATGTTCTTCAATCTGGAAACATCATTATCTAATGGTGGTTCTGCATTTTATATCAATAATGCAGATGGAACTTGGAAGAAAGCATAATAATGAAGTAGGAACTAAGAAGGTAATACAATAATAATGTAGAAATGAGAAAAGAAATGCAATAATGAAGAAGGAATAAGGAAGGGAACACAATAATGATGTAGGAATAAGGAAGGGAACACAATAATGAAGTACGAATAAGGAAATGAATACAATAATGAAGTAGGAATAGGAAGAGAACACAATAATGAAGTAGGAATAAGGAAGGCAGCAGAACAATGAAGTAGGAATAAGGAAGGCAACACAATAATGATGTAGGAATAAGGAAGGGAACACAATAATGAAGTACGAATAAGGAAATGAATACAATAATGAAGTAGGAATAGGAAGAGAACACAATAATGAAGTAGGAATAAGGAAGGGAATACAATAATGAAGTAGGAATAGGAAGAGAACACAATTTTGAAGTAGGAATAAGGAAGGGAACATAATAATGAAGTTGGAATAAGGAAGGGAATACAATAATGAAGTAGGAATAAGAAAAAGAATAGAATCATGAAGCACAAATGAGAAAGAGAACAAAGTCCAGTCTAATTAAATGAAAGCTCAGTCCATGTTGCAGTAATGAATAGTGAGTTAAGGCAATAAAGAAAGCTTTAAGCTCAGATTGCATTATTGAAGCTGGGGCTAAGCCCAGATTTTGATAGTGAAGAGGGAACTACGAACATATTAAAATAATGAATGAGAAACTAAGAAAAGAATATAGTAATTATGGTGGAGCTAAAGAATGAATCCAGTAATGAAGGATGAACTACTCGCAATATGAACATAATAATGAAGAGAAACAAAGTCTTGACTACAGTAATGCAAGTTACCTATGGCCTTCGAAAACTGTTATCTAACTTGTATATATTCAATCCTGAAATTCTGAAAGAGACAACGGTTAGAGTGTTTGTCTCTAGCTGGGAGGGGGAGGAGCTCTATCCTCGGCCACAACATGCTCTAGTCTGCTCAGTTGGAAATAGTACCTTCCTTACAGATATTAAAGGTAAGACGGTGTCCGGTTCTCTTATTAGGACATGACCAATCAAATTCAAGCGTTGGCCAGTTGTGATGTGGACATGTCTTCTTGATTACCCCGGGCAAGCAGTTCTAGGCTGGCGATGGTGCCCAGCCAGAAAGGTGTATGAACCGTTCCTAAGTCATGCGCTGCTGAAGCAAACATTCAACCACAACAACAACTTCATAAACACAAATTGAAAAACAAAACCTGCTTTTCGACAAAAATGCTTTCGTCAAGAACAAAGAACAACACAAATAAAACGAGATGCTCGTGATGTAATAATGAGAATGAAATCATCAAATCTCTGAGAAAGATTATAGGCAGGTAGTGTGGTTCAGCAGAGTTCCAAAAACCAGAACTTATAAGCGATAACAGGACAAAGACATTGGATATTCTTAGGAAAAAGATGGTGCTGGATAGTTCGCAAAAAAGGAAAAAGCAGGACCAGAAAGCTCACAGTCTCAATCTCAATCAATTTCTAACATGGAACCCGCCAGGAAAATGTAGGACCAGAAAGACCACATAATACATGGCGGCAAATGCAGGAATATCGGTAACAAACTGGTAAGAACTGGAGAAAAAATCACAGGACAGGTCTGCTTGGAGAAGTTGTGTTGATGTCCCATGACACCAAGATGATTTGGTTAAAGTAAGGCGAAGCTAGGGTGGTGGATAAATATAACTTGTCAAAAAACATAAATATGTACGTTCAGATACTGCGTTAAGACGTAATGTACAAACAACATCTACGTTACGACGACCAATAGGACTTTATCTAGAACAACGAACAACACAATCAGGAACTAGCGAATCACTGAAGTCGAGAAGAATAGATACATGCAGGATATTAGCTTGAAAACCAGACATGGTCACTTGTCTCCTGGCATATCAGAGGTCAGATACAAATAATTTTTTTTTTTATATTCGTCCTCCTAAAAGCGAAGAGCAATGTGAGGACTTCTTGTTTTTATTTGAGTCCTTTTTTTTTTACACCTATTTATATTCATATTCCACTTTGGATATTGTAGCTGTTCTTAGCGCTCCAGTCTCAGCTGTGAAAATGTTTGAGATTTTTCCAGCGGCCACCATTATTTGGATTTCCTGTCCTTTATTTAACATTGTGTAAATGCATCATCCTTCATTTCTCATAGTTCTGATTACTGATCCCTTCCGTGTATACATGGGTTTATTATGTGGCTCGGTATGCATCTCCCTTCATTTCTCATGTTCTGATTACTAATTCCGTCTGTGTATACATGGGTCTATTATGTGGCTCGGTATGTCTCACGAAAATATTTCAAGGTTATATATTTACTTTATCTGCCTTTTTCGTTCGTTTTGGCTTGTTGTCTATCGGCTATCGGAAACATGTTTTCTTCCGTGGTGGAAATGTGCTGCTTTTATTAGGGATTCTGCTTTTATCCGTGCGACGTCTGGTGTGGAGATGGCTAGTTCTTTTGATGTGTATGGAAAGCAGCTTCTCTGGAATCTGCCTCAACATTATCCGTCCCTTCTTTCATTAAATGGAAGATTTGGGAGCTGTTCGAATGTTTCTACCGGCTGTTGTACTTTGTAATCTCTTTTGTCATTCATGAGTTGTAGTTCTGTTATTTTCCTAATTTCGTTATTTGGTGTTTTTCATCTTTTTCATTTTCTTTTCTTCTTCTTCTTCTTCTTCTTCTTCTTCTTCTTCTTCTTCTGTATCTTCCTGAATTTGACGTTTCTACTTTGCATTGTGGTTTACATCGAGAATGCGATATCTATCCCTTCCGGCCGATACACCCGATTTTAGCTGACGTTTTGGGGTACCGTTGTTACCTTTCACTGTGTTTCTTATTCTCTTATCCAGACTGCGTGTTATGCAACCTGTTCCCAGGGCCACCGTTACGGACGAGCAGCCATCTTGCGTGACTACTGCTGTCGGCTCAATCCCTGTGCTGCACCTTAATCCCAGAGTCGGTGTTGATTCCATAGCTCTTTCATGATTATGTCTGCCTGGTTTTGAGCTATTGCTGTTTTTTTTTAAAAGTTTGCGTCAGAAAGAGAATTGCACAGATCTAGTGACGACATTCAGATTCAATCCGGCCAATGCAGCCTCAGTCGCCATCTGTTGAACTAATTGGAAATTGGACCCGCATACATGTTCTATTGTAGTGAGTGGACACGCAGGCGTGTTCTATTGTAGTGAGTGGACACGCAGGCGTGTTCTATTGTAGTGAGTGGACACGCGGGCATGTTCTATTGTAGTGAGTGGACACGCAGGCGTGTTCTATTGTAGTGAGTGGACACGCAGGCGTGTTCTATTGTAGTGAGTGGACACGCAGGCGTGTTCTATTGTAGTG
Organism: Ariolimax columbianus; assembly: GCA_036924085.1. NCBI lineage: Eukaryota > Metazoa > Mollusca > Gastropoda > Stylommatophora > Arionidae > Ariolimax > Ariolimax columbianus. The sequence continues at coordinate 154,195,217 of JAVGWX010000002.1, read as the reverse complement.
AGTGGACACGCAGGCGTGTTCTATTGTAGTGAGTGGACACGCAGGCGTGTTCTATTGTAGTGATGGACACGCAGGCGTGTTCTATTGTAGTGAGTGGACACGCAGGCGTGTTCTATTGTAGTGAGTGGACACGCAGGCATGCTTTATTGTAGTGAGTGGACACACATACATGTCCTCTTGTGATGAGAGCAGACCAGAAAATTGGTTCATGTTCTCCAGGTGTGTCGACTCCATGAAAGGAAAAATGATGACAAAATGGCTCTTCAATCTTGTATATCGAGAACACACACATATACACACACACACAGATATATATATGTATATATATTATGTATTTGAGACAGTTGGATGTAATTATTTGAGAGTGAACGAAGAAGAAGACATAGAAGAAGAGAAATGGTAAAATAGGAGGAGAAAAAGAAGACGAAAAAAATTATGAAATAAAAAGAAGTAAAGGAAGAAGAAAAAGAATAAGAAATGCAAGAAGCGCCTGCCATGGAACTCTTTGTGACATCCTTTCATCCATGATCTGATGTATGTTGTAAATATGTTTACAAAATATAAATCTAAGCACATTAAAGCCACGATCTTATATCTGTTGTAAATCGGCTCTGTAATCTGATGGCATTACGCCCTTTTTTCTTATTTCTGTTGTAAATCTGTATTTTAATCTAAGTACATTAAGGCCACGATCTGATATCTGTTATAAATCTGCTCTGTAATCTGGTTGCATTGCGTCCACATTCTGATACACGCCGTAAATCTGTCGCCGTACTTTCAACTCATTCTCTCCAGATTGCACATTTACGTCCCATAATTTACCCAAAGACCAGAGGGGATGCAAATCACATGGACTAATTAGAAGTAAGTTCCCCTTGTGGAAAGTAATCGGCTATTCTCACAAGAACCCGCCTTCGTCACGCTAAAAATGGCCACATCCATCCGGAAGAGCGATGCTGATGCACACTTATACCCTCATCAGACTCTCGTTTCAAGGCAATTCCTATTTTGAGTCTCGCTTGCTGATCTCCATTCAGCAATTCCCTAAGGTCTCACAAAATTTCCTCAAACGATCTCATTAACTCCAGAAGGGAGAAGGAAGACAGTAAAAGTACGAAAGAAAAAAGAATGCAAGCAAGGATTGAAACAGTGAACAAAACACGAAATTGGGGGAAATAGAAATGCAAAACTTGACAAGCTAAAGAACGTGGAAATGCAAAACTTGTGAAGAAATGCTCAAGAGTTTTCCTCCATTTTCTTTGCCGCGTCTTCTATTCAAAGTTTCCTTTCATGGGATCTGTTTGCCATTCAATCTTCTCGCTCCCTGCCAGCGAGCAGAGACCACCGCTAGAAAGGGCTAACGCTCATAATTGGGTGCTATTCGCGGTTATTGCTTAAGATTAACTCCCTTTCCGGACATCCGGGCAGCTGCGCGCGCAGGTCCCTCATCACCCTAGTGTCAACATCCGGCTCTATCACGTCAAGATTAAACGGACATTTTTCCCTGAGAAAGAGCGCAATTTGCTAATTTCATTTACGATTTCTCGGCGATTAGTCCCTGGCGCCTGTCTCAATGCCAGGGAGCGTGGATGAATATGTTAGCTGGCAGAATAAGGTTGGGATGGTGTTAGCTTTGAGGTGGTAGAATTAGGAGATTTGGGGTTTGGAGATGAGGAGGAGACGGAGTAGATGAGGAAGAAGCACAAGACAGCTTTCTAGATGTAAGTGAGGAGTAGAAGAAGGGGAGACATTCGGAAATGGAGCAGAAATTAGTTATCTGAATAAGATGAGAAAGAGGAGAAGAGATATCTTTCTGAATGTGAGAGAGAAAAAAGAAGGAGTTATTAATTGTGTTAGCTTCGAAAAAAGTAGGAGATAATTAGACGATTTCGGGTTTGAATATGAGAAGGAGAAGAATACGAGGATGTAAATGCAGAAGAAAATTGTGACTTTGTCAAAGATAGAAGGAGAAGATATTCTCTTTGTTGATGTGGAAAGAAGGATATTGAGACGATGCTGGCTTTGTTGTTGGGAAAGAATATGTGGAGACGATGCTGGCTTTGTTGATGGGGAAAGAAGGATATGGAGACGATACTGGCTTTGTTGGTGGGGAAAGAAGGATATGGAGACGATACTGGCTTTGTTGGTGGGGAAAGAAGGATATGGAGACGATACTGGCTTTGTTGGTGGGGAAAGAAGGATATGGAGACGATACTGGCTTTGTTGGTGGGGAAAGAAGGATATGGAGACGATGCTGGCTTTGTTGGTGGGGAAAGAAGGATATGGAGACGATGCTGGCTTTGTTGGTGGGGAAAGAAGGATATGGAGACGATGCTGGCTTTGTTGATGTGGAAAGATGGATAGGGAGACGATGCTGGCTTTGTTGATGTGGAAAGATGGATAGGGAGACGATGCTGGCTTTGTTGATGTGGAAAGATGGATAGGGAGACGATGCTGGCTTTGTTGGTGGGGAAAGAAGGATATGGAGACGATACTGGCTTTGTTGGTGGGGAAAGAAGGATATGGAGACGATGCTGGCTTTGTTGGTGGGGAAAGAAGGATATGGAGACGATACTGGCTTTGTTGGTGGGGAAAGAAGGATATGGAGACGATACTGGCTTTGTTGGTGGGGAAAGAAGGATATGGAGACGATGCTGGCTTTGTTGGTGGGGAAAGAAGGATATGGAGACGATGCTGGCTTTGTTGGTGGGGAAAGAAGGATATGGAGACGATGCTGGCTTTGTTGATGTGGAAAGATGGATAGGGAGACGATGCTGGCTTTGTTGATGTGGAAAGATGGATAGGGAGACGATGCTGGCTTTGTTGATGTGGAAAGATGGATAGGGAGACGATGCTGGCTTTGTTGGTGGGGAAAGAAGGATATGGAGACGATACTGGCTTTGTTGGTGGGGAAAGAAGGATATGGAGACGATGCTGGCTTTGTTGATGTGGAAAGATGGATAGGGAGATGATGCTGGCTTTGTTGGTGGGGAAAGAAGGATATGGAGACGATACTGGCTTTGTTGGTGGGGAAAGAAGGATATGGAGACGATACTGGCTTTGTTGGTGGGGAAAGAAGGATATGGAGACGATGCTGGCTTTGTTGGTGGGGAAAGAAGGATATGGAGACGATGCTGGCTTTGTTGGTGGGGAAAGAAGGATATGGAGACGATGCTGGCTTTGTTGATGTGGAAAGATGGATAGGGAGACGATGCTGGCTTTGTTGATGTGGAAAGATGGATAGGGAGACGATGCTGGCTTTGTTGATGTGGAAAGATGGATAGGGAGACGATGCTGGCTTTGTTGATGAGAAAAGGAGGATATGGAGACGATGCTGGCTTTGTTGATGTGGAAAGATGGATAGGGAGACGATGCTGGCTTTGTTGATGAGAAAAGGAGGATATGGAGACGATGCTGGCTTTGTTGTCGGGGAAAGAAGGATATGGAGACGATGCTGGCTTTGTTGTCGGGGAAAGAAGGATATGGAGACGATGCTGGCTTTGTTGGTGGGGAAAGAAGGATATGGAGACGATGCTGGCTTTGTTGGTGGGGAAAGAAGGATATGGAGACGATGCTGGCTTTGTTGATGTGGAAAGATGGATAGGGAGACGATGCTGGCTTTGTTGATGTGGAAAGATGGATAGGGAGACGATGCTGGCTTTGTTGATGTGGAAAGATGGATAGGGAGACGATGCTGGCTTTGTTGATGGGAAAAGGAGGATATGGAGACGATGCTGGCTTTGTTGATGTGGAAAGGTGGATATGGAGACGATGCTGGCTTTGTTGATGAGGGACGAAAGATGAATATACGATAATTATGTTCGCTTTGAGACGGTAAGATCAAATGAGATGATTGATATGTTGTTGATGATGACGATGAGGAACTTATGATGATGTTCTGTTTAGGAATGAGATAAGGAAGAGGATAGAGATGATAGAGAAGTATATATTTAGGAGGAGGAGGTTAATGGAAGATGTTGGTGTTTTAATGAGGGAGTGATGAAGAGAAAGAAGAAGAAGAATAGTAAGGCAAAGACGAGGAAGTTAGGTTTGCAGACCAGGGGACGATGAAGATTATGGTGCTAACCTTAAGGTGGCAGCTAGAATTTATTGATTGAGATTTCGATAATGAAGGGCAGAAGAAGTAACAGAAAATGACGGTGTTATATTTAGCGATAATTTAATTTAGGTACCGTGTTTTGCCCCATATAGTCCAATGTATCCGACTTCAGCACACATTTTATAGGTTTATTTCTCTTAGAGGCACTACCTGGTTGAATCCGAAAATTTGAGTTTTCATGTTTGGGTTGTGGACCACGACACTATCCATTTCTTTACCCATGCTCCATCCCCCAAAATCCGTCCCCACCCTCTTCCCACCCCAAAGAATTGATGAAAAGAAAGTGAAGAAGCAACCCAGTGGACACACAAACTAATGAGAACGTTTCTCAACACTATTATCTGGAGTCCTTGTGTCGAGGGAATCAACACTATTATCTGTAGTCCTTGTGTCGAAGGAATCAACACTATTATCTGGAGTCCTTGTGTCCCAGGAATCAACACTATTATCTGGAGTCCTTGTGTCGAGGGAATCAACACTATTATCTGGAGTCCTTGTGTCGAGGGAATCAACACTATTATCTGGAGTCCTTGTGTCGAGGGAATCAACACTATTATCTGTAGTCCTTGTGTCGAAGGAATCAACACTATTATCTGGAGTCCTTGTGTCGAGGGAATCAACACTATTATCTGGAGTCCTTGTGTTGAGGGAATCAACACTATTATCTGGAGTCCTTGTGTCGAGGGAATCAACACTATTATCTGGAGTCCTTGTGTCGAGGGAATCAACACTATTATCTGGAGTCCTTGTGTCGAGGGAATCAACACTATTATCTGGAGTCCTTGTGTCGAGGGAATCAACACTATTATCTGTAGTCCTTGTGTCGAAGGAATTAACACTATTATCTGGAGTCCTTGTGTCCCAGGAATCAAAACTATTATCTGGAGTCCTTGTGTTGAGGGAATGAACACTATTATCTGGAGTCCTTGTGTCGAGGGAATCAACACTATTATCTGGAGTCCTTGTGTCGAGGGAATCAACACTATTATCTGGAGTCCTTGTGTCGAGGGAATCAAGACTATTATCTGGAGTCCTTGTGTCCCAGGAATCAACACTATTATCTGGCGTCCTTGTGTCGAGGGAATCAGATATGAGATCGAAGAATAGAAACACCGAATCTACTAAAAATGTCGCAAATCCAACTAAGCAGGGTTGTGCGTAGAGCTGTTACTCCATTCTACATAAACTATAAGTCACAAAAAAAGACACTTCTACATCTCAGGGGAACAGGAGTAGCTATGCAAGATATACTAGGCAGGGTTTGGCGTATCACCGTAGTCCCGTTGTTCATTGAGGAATAACGGATGTCAGATGACAGGAAGACAGCTAAAAGTTCTTTAAACATTTTGATTTTTGTTTCCCTCAATAATTGCCACGCTATCTTACAGGTTCGAGACTAACACATGTGACAAAACGTAATGGCAGTAGGCAAGATATACGAGCAATCCAACCAACAATAATCATGGATGGAATGCTCCAGAGTTGACCGGAACCAGATCCGGGATATGTTTTTGACAATTCTGAAGTGACACGACGGTGACATGATCAAGTATGTTTGTTAGTGACACAACGATCGCTGAGACTAGTTCATTTCTGCAACCGGAAAACATAGGCAGGAGAAAATAAGGGAAACTTTAAGTAGACCGGATTACAAACATGGGTTTTTATGTGAAAATAGCAACTTGTCTCAGGGAGGAGAGAGAGAGAGAGAGAGAGAGAGAGAGAGAGAGAGAGAGAGAGAGAGAAAGATGAATTGAAGGATTCAGCAAGCCGGACACCACTACAATAATTTCCCAACTGGCCAAATGATGTCACAAGTGATGAAAGGGGGAAGCATTGGTCAGCTTTTTTAAGAATGTCCGGCCGGCTGAGTCCTTTAACTCATCTCTCTTTTTCTCTCTTTCTTTCACTCTTTCTTTCACTCTCTCTTTCTCTCTTCATTTCTCTCCCTCTCTCACTTTCTCGCTGCCCCTCTCTCTTTTTGTTCTCTCTCTGCTCTCTCTTTCTCTGCCCCCCTTTCTCTCTACTTCTCTCTCTCACTCTCTCTCTCTTTCTCTCTCTCTCTTTCTCTCTCGTGTAAAGCGATGTTATCCGGAGATCCCAGATCCGAATCCAGGCTACCTGTTACCTGCCCGTGATGTGTTGTTTGAGAGTGCAGAAAATACTTGTCTCCGTGATCGTTGTCACTTACAAACATACATTGTCACGAACAGAGCACCATCGTGTCACTTCAGAACTGTCACAAAATTATCAGAGTCTGTGCCGGTAAGCCATGTGACATTCCATTAGCTGATCCTGGTTGGGTGGATTACTTGTACAGCTTGCTTGCTGTGTTTCAGTTTTGTCATGTTTGTTAGTCTCTTCTTGGTAGATAAAGTTGCTAGAAATTTGATTGGACAAGGACTAGCGGGGTTTGTCACGCCCTTCCCCTTGGGTTCCAGTAATTAGTAAGATGAGAAATGTTTGCCCCGCCTATCGGATGTATTGAGGAAATACAGCAGATTGATAACATCCTATTTTACTTTCTCATTTGGGGTGAAAGACTAACGTCTGGTCAGGCACAACATACTAATCAGGCAAGTTAGTCAGGGTCAGGCACAACATACTAATCAGACAAGTTAGTCAGGGTCATGCACAACATACTAATCCGACATGTTAGTCAGGGTCAGGCAAAATATACTGATCGGACATGTTAGTCAGGGTCAGGCAAAATATACTGATCGGACATGTTAGTCAGGGTCAGGCAACATATACCCTCACCTCAAATTTCCCATGATCCTCCACGGACACGGACTGTTTTCATGACAGCCTGGTTAACGAGTTGAGGGATCTGCGTGATCCCCGCAGTAGTGACCGACACGCAGATGAAGTCAAATAGAGCACAACCACATGAAGGACTCGGTCCACCTTCATCAGCACGCTCGGAATTTGAGGAAACCTACATCCCGCGACCAAACGACTTTTTTTCAGGACGTACAAAAGAGTAATCCTACTCATTGTAGGCATTCAACAACAACAACAACAACAACAATACCAGAAACTCTCTCATTTGCTTCTCTTTAACTCTAGAGGGTAGACATTATTCTGCTTGCCACAGGGATTCTACATGGTACAGTGTAGCTTCAATAGCATCAACCCCAGTGGGACTGAGAGATTCTACAGAGCTGAGAGTAAATTCAATTGTACCTAATCTATACTTCAATAGATGAAAAAACGACAAGGCAAGAGATCACACCTTAAACAGACGAGAAACGACAAGGCAAGAGATTACTCCCTCGACAGACGAGAAACGACAAGGCAAAAGATTACTCCCTCAACAGACGAGAAACGACAAGGCAAGAGATTACTCCCTCGACAGACGAGAAACGACAAGGCAAAAGATTACTCCCTCAACAGACGAGAAACGACAAGGCAAGAGATTACTCCCTCGACAGACGAGAAACGACAAGGCAAAAGATTACTCCCTCAACAGACGAGAAACGACAAGGCAAGAGATTACTCCCTCGACAGACGAGAAACGACAAGGCAAGAGATTACTCCATCAACAGACGAGAAACGACAAGGCAAGAGATTACTCCCTCAACAGACGAGAAACGACAAGGCAAGAGATTACTCCCTCAACAGACGAGAAACGACAAGGCAAGAGATTACTCCCTCAACAGACGAGAAACGACAAGGCAAGAGATTACTCCCTCAACAGACGAGAAACGACAAGGCAAGAGATTACTCCCTCAACAGACGAGAAACGACAAGGCAAGAGATTACTCCCTCAACAGACGAGAAACGACAAGGCAAGAGGCATGACCTCGCACCGTCAACCATTTACTCGGCTTAGAAGACTAATGTCCGGTAATACAAAACATACTGATCAGCTACTGGTAGTCGGGGTAAGGTGAAACATACTGATCAGCTACTGGTAGTCGGGGTCAGGTGAAACATACTGATCAACTACTGGTAGTCGGGGTCAGGTGAAACATACTGATCAACTACTGCTAGTCGGGGTCAGGTGAAACATACTGATCAACTACTGTTAGTTGGGGTCAGGTGAAACATACTGATCAGCTACTGGTAGTCGGGGTCAGGTGAAACATACTGATCAGCTACTGGTAGTCGGGGTCAGGTGAAACATACTGATCAGACCATGTTAGTCAGGGTCAGGTAAAGCATACTGATCAGCTACTGGTAGTCGGGGTCAGGTGAAACATACTGATCAGACCATGTTAATCAGGGTCAGGTAAAGCATACTGATCAGACCATGTTAGTCAGGGTCAGGTAAAGCATACTGATCAGACCATGTTAGTCGGGGTCAGGTAAAGCATACTGATCAGACCATGTTAGTCGGGGTCAGGTAAAGCATACTGATCAGACCATGTTAGTCAGGGTCAGGTAAAACATACTGATCAGACCATGTTAGTCGGGTCAGGTAAAGCTTACTGATCAGACCATGTTAGTCAGGGTCAGGTAAAGCATACTGATCAGACCATGTTAGTCAGGGTCAGGTAAAGCATACTGATCAGACCATGTTAGTCAGGGTCAGGTAAAGCATACTGATCAGACCATGTTGGTCAGGGTCAGGTAAAGCATACTGATCAGACCATGTTATTCAGGGTCATGTAAAACATACTGATCAGACCATGTTAGTCAGGGTCAGGTAAAGCATACTGATCAGACCATGTTAGTCAGGGTCAGGTAAAGCATACTGATCAGACCATGTTAGTCGGGGTCAGGTAAAGCATACTGATCAGACCATGTTAGTCGGGGTCAGGTGAAACATACTGATCAGACCATTTTAGTCAGGGTCAGGTAAAGCATACTGATCAGACCATGTTAGTCAGGGTCAGGTAAAGCATACTGATCAGACAAGGTTAGTCAGGGTCAGGTAAAGCATACTGATCAGACCATGTTAGTCAGGGTCAAGTAAAGCATACTGATCAGACCATGTTGGTCAGGGTCAGGTAAAGCATACTGATCAGACCATGTTAGTCAGGGTCAGGTAAAACATACTGATCAGACCATGTTAGTCAGGGTCAGGTAAAGCATACTGATCAGACAATGTTAGTCGCGGTCAGGTAAAACATACTGATCAGACCATGTTAGTCAGGGTCAGGTGAAACATTCTGATCAGCTACTTGTAGTCGGGCCAGGTGAAACATACTGATCAGACCATGTTAGTCAGGGTCAGGTAACGCATACTGATCAGACAATGTTAGTCAGGGTCAGGTAAAGCATACTGATCAGACCATGTTAGTCAGGGTCAGGTAAAGCATACTGATCAGAAAATGTTAGTCAGGGCCAGGTAAAGCATACTGATCAGACAATGTTAGTCAGGGTCAGGTAAAGCATACTGATCAGACCATGTTAGTCAGGGTCAGGTAAAGCATACTGATCAGACCATGTTAGTCAGGGTCAGGTAAAGCATACTGATCAGACCATCTTACTCAGGGTCAGGTAAAGCATACTGATCAGACATTTTAGTCAGGGTCAGGTAAAGCATACTGATCAGACCATGTTAGTCAGGGTCAGGTAAAGCATACTGATCAGACATGTTAGTTAGGGTCAGGTGAAACATACTGATCAGACCATGTTAGTCAGGGTCAGGTAAAGCATACTGATCAGACATGTTAGTCAGGGTCAGGTAAAGCATAGTGATCAGACCATGTTAGTCAGGGTCAGGTAAAGCATACTGATCAGACCATGTTAGTCAGGGTCAGGTGACACATACTGATCAGACAATGTTAGTCAGGGTCAGGTAAAGCACACTGATCAGACATGTTAATTAGAGCCAGGGAACACATGCTGATCAGACCTTGTTAGTCAGGGTCAGGTGACACATACTGATCAGACAATGTTAGTCAGGGTCAGGTGAAACATGCTGATCAGACCACGTTAGTCAGGGTCAGGTGACACATACTGATCAGACAATGTTAGTCAGGGTCAGGTGAAACATGCTGATCAGACCATGTTAGTCAGGGTCAGGTGAAACATACTGATCAGCTACTGGTAGTCGGGGTCAGGTGACACATACTGATCAGACAATGTTGGTTAGAGCCAGGGAACACATACTGATCCAGCACCCCCACTTCACTTCTAAACAGCTGTTTCATGGCAACCGAGAGAAGGCTCGCACTGTGATCTCCATAGTTGTGTGTTTACTGAAGAGCCTCAAATTTCTATAGAGCCAGCAGGACGACGGTAGACCAGCTCATGTACACGTAAGGATGTGAGCAGAGCCGATGTAACCCTCCATAAGAAAAGACATCAAGAGTACTTCATCCAAGAGTATCATTGACATTAGCAATACCGTCATTATATTGTATTATTAAGCAGTTCCAGGCACTGACCAACGTACCGACCTTCAGATGTACCTGGATATCAAGGGCCTGAAAGATTAAACAAGTAGCATGACCTCTACAGAATGCGGTCCTTACACCGCCAACCTATTTTGCTGTTATGTTTCTTGCTACTACTTTCCGTTTGCGGAGAAGCGATCGTTCCAAGAAGATACTGTATCTGTCAAATTGAAACCGAGTTTCATCCCCAAGCCACGCTGTATCATTTAGCAAGGTATAATTACACTGTAACCTGCCCCGCACGCCACACGTAGTGACTAAGGAAAGTAGGGGTATAAGCTAAAAGGAAATGAAAATGTCTTTACGGCTAATAGTTGTTGTCTGTGGTTCTGTGAAGCTGCTGGCAGAGAGTTCTTCAGGTTGAACAACGTTTATCTGTTAGCAGACCCCAGTGCATCTTCTTGTATCCATTGGCTACTGAAGAATATCGATTCTCCTGGATGTAGTGCAATGGTAATTTTCTCAGTAGCCTCATCACTATAGATATGACAATGTTGATATGCACATTGTTGACCACGTTTCTGTTGCGTAGCATGTTACCAGGGATGCAGCGATGACGTGAAGTGGTATCTAGGGGAGTATACTTCACCTGATCGTGAAGTACAACAATGGGATCTTTGTTAGTTTCACTAGACCCAGTATGAAAAGGTGGGTCTTTGGGAGCATTTCACCTGACCTTGACGTGAAAAGTTGGGCCTGGATGGGTATGTTTCTCATGACCTTGACGTGAAAAATATGGTTTTGGTGAGTATGTTCACATAACCCTAACGCTGGCCTGTGTGCCCGGTGACAGGTAGGAAGTGACTGAGTAATTAATTGTACGTAAAGGACCCTGTTTGTCCAGATGTCACCGAGTCACCATCGTCACTACCAGGGAAACGAATAATAAATAAGGCGCGTGTTATAGTGAACGCCTTGGGCAGTGAAAGCCTTGGGCTCCACATGAAGCCAAAAGGTTTGATTAATAGACAGGAGCGAGATCTTTGCTAAGGGTGGCATTTATTCAAATGCGGTACTATCGTAGACATGACATCTCACTGATATTTCATCTTAGTGTCATCAGATCATGTATCAGACAAATACTTTCTGACACCGCCAATGAAAAAAACAAACATACATAATGTCCCCCCAGACACCGACTTGAAGTTTTCTAGAGTTCAAACTTGCCAACAGGCGAGATAACATTCCAGAACTCGTGATAAGACACATCTAATCGTCCCCTACCAGTTGATAAAACAACATGGCAAACACGTATTGACTAATAATACACTGAGTGGATTAGTTGTTCCTTGGAGAAGATAATCCACCCCGACCGGCTGTGGATATTTGTTGAAACTAGGATTAGGCTTATTAAATTTACAGCCCGGAATGTTCTTACCCAGGCTGAGACCAACGGGTCCTGGAGTCTCGTTATTCATCATCATCATCCTTAACCTGCCAGCTGCAATGTTGAGCATTTTATTTTTTAAAGGTTTTCTTTCTTGATTCTACTGGCGAAGTCACGCCACTTTCCACTCCAGACCTTAGTCCTTTTGGCGATATCAGGAAATGTTGGCAAGTGTACGGATGCCTCTGGGCAAAAGGTTCCTTTTAATTAAATGTCCCCAATGTGAAGCATATGATTTAACTACGGCTGGTCCCCTTTCAGGAAGCCTGTGTTGTATTCGAGCTTTTCCAGTGGCCGATGATACTTGTAGTTTTTTAAAAATGTAATGAGGTTGCTAGCCACATGCACGACCCTCTGGTCGCATTGCCCTACATTCTATTGAGTTGACAGTGACCCGATTATTTTATCCCTGAAGTGCACAAGCTGACTCAGTTGTTGGTTTGGACATACCAGAAGCCATGTGCTCTGCTTTGGAACTACACTAATAGGCGCCGTTGTTGGGTTGAACATAGTAAAAGCCCTGTGCCCTGCTTTAGAGTAAAGGTCACCTCGTCGCTGACTGTGCCGTCAGAGATAAACTGTCGCTTATCTTGCTTCAAAAAAGGTTTATATTTTTGTCCGCGGAGATGCACTTTCCCAATCAGTCTTTTTGGTTATTTCAGGAAGTATATGCCGTTGTACTTGTGATTGAGCCATGCTTTTGTTGTTGCTAGTGATCCTGCAGTACTAGGCTCTCAACAGGAGATATGTAAAGGTACCTACACGTATTTGTTAGTAGTTTAGAGACGTGATCCATTTACCTTGCCTCAGCAGATTCCTATAATAGCTCAGCCTTGAGCACTCTAACAGCTGATGATAAAAAGTTTCGAATTAGTGTGGATACAGCCAGCACTCTGGGTGTGTTGGGGTTCGATTCTCTTCAGATGGTTCTTTTGTGAGCTCTATTTGGTTCTTAGCAGTAAAATAGTGATCTTATCCGTCCATGTGAGTTGGTTGATGTTTTCATTTGGATTGAGACTTGTCATATGTCTGTAGAGGTCCCCCCACCCCCTTCTCATTGCCATGACCATATCTATTCAGCCAAGCTTCCTGTTTGCTGTTCTTATGAGTTGTCTGGCTATTTGTTGGGTAGCTGCTGGGTGCGGCTGCTCTTGTCTTGGTGACGTATGTGCTAGTCTTTTGCAATTGTCATTGCCAGGTGTGTTTGAGTGCCCACATGTCATTGCCACGTGTGTTTGAGCGCCCACTTGTCATTGCCAGGTGTGTTTGAGTGCCCACATGTCATTGCCAGGTGCGTTTGAGTGCCCACATGTCATTGCCAGGTGTGTTTGAGTGCCCACATGTCATTGCCAGGTGTGTTTGAGTGCCCACATGTCATTCCATCACTATTTTGACGACGTGGAAGGTAATAATGCGATCAGCATCTAGTGCAATTTGGAATAGATCCAGTTTACAATGTCCATTAATGTCTTAAATTTAAAGGACGGGCATCGTGTCTATAAAAAATAGCATTGTTTTGACTTTTTAGTGGACAAGGTTGATTGTGTGTTGCTTCTTGTAGTGATTCTGTTGATGGATGGCTTTAATGCATTTACTCATTCTTAGATGCAACTGCCAGTTCCCTTTCTTTCTGCCTAGCATTCGCTAACAGTAAGTACAGGTACCAATTTACAGTTGGAGCGGACAGCTACATACACTTTCCAAGAAGTAAACAAAGAATAAAGAGGGTTTTGTATGGTCTAGCAAGAGTTCTTTCTGTGGCTTGGTTCAGGCTGTATTGAAAGATATATGGACTATGGATGAACGATCATTCAGTCGTGCTGCTTGGTTGTATGTCTTTGATCACAGTGCCATGGGTTTCAAAACCCCCCAAACTCTTAATTTAAAAAAAAATTTTTTTTACAACGGAGATTTTAAGATCCTCTACAGCGCGTGTACAAACACAAACAAAGATAAACACAAACAGGGACGATTTGCACAGCAAGACATGGATATGCACGTATATTTACATATGCATAAATACAAGACACATGTATTTCCATTGAACATACAAACAGTTGGAGGCACACACATAGTACTCACAGGAGCCTGGGTAGTCGACCATCCGAGAGACATACATTCCAGTGCGGGCTAACCACTCCGCATAGTTGATACCATGTAAGTGGGCCAGCTTGAATGCCTGGTCCGCAGGATGATGAAACGCACTTCCAGAGAGCACGGAAGGAAGTTGGGGATGAGACATACCACCTGGGAGGGATGACTGGCCACCAGCGTATCCGTATAATCCATGATTTTGAAACACGCTCTGGAACATAACATACGATAGTTGAGATTAGCTGTCCGAAATTATATTGGGGATTCGAGGCAGTGACTTCAGTTCTGAAACGGCTATCTCAGCCCCACAGAGAGTCGTAGGAGGCGACTAACTATGCGATATGGCATAATATCGACCATGGCTGGATGGTTTGTTAAGAGCAGCATAGATGGTGTCTAACAGGCTGCTGGTCTACTTTGCTCTATTGTTTTAGTCTATTAATATGTACTCTTACATCGGTTAACCAGCGCCCAAGAAACTGGTTGTATACACATTGTGTTGAGTCTTCTAAACCAGTATAATGACGTTAAGTTTCTGACGCATAATCCGGTCAATGATGCGGCACAATGTATGAGCCAATAACAGCCAGCGGCTCATAACTGAATGCTTGCATCAGGGTCAGCTAACCAGAACTATTTCTTGTTTGGCCTCCAATTGGCGACACTGAAGATAGATGGTACTAGTATAGTTTGGCCGTGGTTTGGCCGTGGTCTGCCGTGGTCTGGCCGAGGTCTGGCCGTGGTCTGGCCATGGTCTGGCCGAGGTCTGGCCGTGGTCTGGCCATGGTCTTGCCGTAGTCTGGCCAACATCCTATCCTCCGTAGTGGGAACATTGTATATAGACAGGTATTACATTTGGAAGTGGATCAATACATAATACCACTGCAACCCATTAACCGATAATATAACCATTTCAAAGTTTTTAAATCAAATATTGGTCCAGCAGATATAAGCGCCTGGAAAGAGGGAGCAGGAGTTTGTTCAACCAGTGGTCTACGGGAACCATGAGCGTGTACACCTTTGAGGAGAAAGACTGGGCACATTTGAGTCTGCCCGGAGTGCAGTGACATTAATTATCAACAAACCAGCATTAAACAGCGTAGTAGAGAGATTAAAGTGCAGCGTTTTCCTGAACAGAAACCAGTTTAGTTACTGTCAGTTCCCTGATCTCAGTGCTGGACTGCGCTGTGTAGTAGATATGGGCGCTGTTTTACCCATATCTGGACCCAGGACGTCATCTATCACCGAGTGGAAATGAGCTGTTCAAGAGGGGAAATAACTATGGGGAGAACGACTGTGCAGTTATACTTGTAGCAGTTACTCAAATCCTAGATCCAGCTTATACTTGTAGCAGTTACTCAAATCTTAGGTCCAGCTTATACTTGTAGCAGTTACTCAAATCTTAGGTCCAGCTTATACTTGTAGCAGCTACTCAAATCTTAGGTCCAGCTTATACTTGTAGCAGTTACTCAAATCCTAGGTCCAGCTTATACTTGTAGCAGTTACTCAAATCTTAGGTCCAGCTTATACTGTTGTGAAAGCTACTCATATTGAGTTCACTCAACTTTTGATGACGTTTCACTGGTGACGGGTTACAGTGGCTCTTCCTACATCACGAGACGTACTTGGGAAGGTGGAGCAAGGAACTCTTGGATGTACTGCAATGCGAGACTCCTTAATACACAATTTTATTTTTGTTTGTTGTTGTTGTTTGCCAATGTCCACAATGAGTAGGTTACTCTCTTGTGCGCCCTGAAAAAGGCGTTAAGTGGCGGGCTGCAGTAGCTTTCCTCACATCCCGAGCCTGTTGTTAAGGGTGGACCAGGGTCCTCCAGGTAGTTGTGCTACGCTTGGCGTCATCTGCGTGTGACTCACTACTACGGGAATCACGTGGATCCCTCACCTCGTTAGCCAGGCTGCAATGAAAACAGCCCGTTTCCAGGCAGGGCTACTAGAAAGACGAGGTGAGGCTCTCGGTTATTTTTGTTTGATTGTTATTGTTCTGGCATACATTCTTCATTTTATTTTCACATCTGCGTTATAGTCTTCTCACATTAAGTTGCTTATCGTAAGCGATGGTAGCGGCATCATAAAACGGGGTTTGTCTAGATGATGCGGCATCATAAAACGGGGTTTGTCTAGATGATGCGGCATCATAAAACGGGGTTTGTCTAGATGATGCGGCATCATAAAACGGGGTTTGTCTAGATGATGCGGCATCATAAAACGGGGTTTGTCTAGATGATGCGGCATCATAAAACGAGGTTTGTCTAGATGGTAGCGGCATCATAAAACGGGGTTTGTCTAGATGATGCGGCATCATAAAACGGGGTTTGTCTAGATGATGCAATATCATAAAACGGGGTTTGTCTAGATGATGCGGCATCATAAAACGGGGTTTGTCTAGATGATGCGGCATCATAAAACGGGGTTTGTCTAGATGATGCGGCATCATAAAACGGGGTTTGTCTAGATGGTAGCGGCATCATAAAACGGGGTTTGTCTAGATGGTAGCGGCATCATAAAACGGGGTTTGTCTAGATGATGCGGCATCATAAAACGGGGTTTGTCTAGATGGTAGCGGCATCATAAAACGGGGTTTGTCTAGATGGTAGCGGCATCATAAAACGGGGTTTGTCTAGATGGTAGCGGCATCATAAAACGGGTTTTGTCTAGATGGTAGCGGCATCATAAAACGGGGTTTGTCTAGATGATGCAATAGCATAAAACGGGGTTTGTCTAGACGATGCGGCATCATAAAACGGGGTTTGTCTAGATGATGCAATATCATAAAACGGGGTTTGTCTAGATGATGCAACCTGCGCTGTATTTGGATTATAGTGGGGCAGAAACATCGCTGATAATCATCCTCATTCTCTTGTTCTGAGCTACTTTGGACTAGACAAGACGATCAGTGGAGACGACTGGAGATAACTCAGAAGGCAGGCACTCTGGTTTTACATCCCTTGAGACCAGGCGTCGTTGGAAACGTGGGATTCGATCGGCAAACGTTTCCGTTCATCGCTTTGAGAGGCGAGTGCCTTATACGGACTACAGCGACCACGTTTTGCCAGTCTTTTTTGTTACAGATAGTGGAGCCGTGATATGGGCTACAGATAGTGGAGCCGTGATATGTGTTACATATAGTGGAGCCGTGATATGTGTTACATATAGTGGAGCCGTGATATGTGTTACAGAAAGTGGAGCCGTGATATCTAAAAACTGGTCATGTTTTCGACTTCCTCAATTACTGTGGCTTGTGTAGGTTCATTTCGTGCTGTATCATTGGTCCTGATTTTGGTTTGAATGATTTCCAGATAGAAAGTGTTGTTCTTGTCTGTGTCGTCTAACAGACATGATTATCTCTTTGACTGCTCTGAAAGCTCCAAGAGCCGTCCCATTGCTTTTTCTAAGATAGTTTCCATCTATATTTCCCCAACCAACCCGTGCAAGATGTTATTGAAAGCTACACCTCTACAACACAACAGAGTTAATGTATGATCTACTACACAAGAAATTAATATAAGTAATATATCATCATCAAGAGTTGGGTCACAGCCATTTCTGTTTATACCATCACAATTCTTCGGATGGTTTGTGTTTTTGCAACCAATCTGACGGAATCCTTTATTATCTTCTTGTCTTTCTCAGCGTCTTTTGCTCTCAACCTTTCCTGTTTTCACAAGGTTGTGAGACCGTCTACTTGTTATCTTAGATAATGTGAGATCGTTTACTATTGCCTTTTTTGTAATATTTCTTCATCCTGTCATTTAGGTGTCTAAGGTTCATACACCGTTCGTCTGAAGTACTACATGTTTGTGGCAACGGTGTGGGTAAAACACAAACAATCATCACAATGGAATTTATTTGAGAACAATAACAAAGGCGGAAAGACGCTTCAACACACATGCTATAAAAACTCTACAAAATAAACTTGATATACTATATTTTGTTCAATAAAATGTTAGCATTATTTGTGTCTTCCCCTTTTTTTGCAGTTGTTAAAAGCTGGAACAACAAAAATGAAGAAAAAAAAACAGGGAAGTAGCTAAAATGATTATGAAAGATAAAGGAAATCCACGCAAAATACTTCTCACTCTCCACTCTTGTTCTCTCTCTCTCTCTCTCTCTCTCTCTCTCTCTCTCTCTCTCTCTCTCTCTCTCTTCTCTGTGTGTCTGTGCCTCCGTTGTACATTTTTCGACTGCATTATATCTCTCACCGCATTTTTCTCTTTATCGCTAATTGTGTGTGTCTATTATTCCTTACATGCGGTTATCTCTTCCTCTGTTTGTCTTTCTTTATTCTCCATGTCTCTGTCTCATATTTTTTATATGTATTTCTCTCTCTCTCTCTCTCTCTCTCTCTCTCTCTCTCCCTGTCACTCTCTTTCTCTCTTTCCCACCATCTTTCTCTCCCTCACACTGTCAATCTCCAAATCTTTCTACCATACACACTAAAAACCTCAACTAACATAAGTAATACAATGGGTCAAGCATTTTAGCTTAACCGTCATAACGTCGCCACCGACTGAGGTTACACAGACCTGAAGCTATTAACCTACCTGGAAGCCAAGGTGGCCCGTCGCTTGAAGCATTGGATGGTGAATGTTAAGCAAGCCTGGGCGAGGAATGAAGCTGTTGGGTGGTGACGCTCTTGGAGAGCTGGAACCTTCATTGTGTAGACCCCCTCGAGGTGACGATGACGCCGCTAGAGAATCTGGTGTATAACTTCTAGGGGTTGAGCTGTTAGATTGGCTCGAGCGAACTGGGGAGGAGGAGCTAAACTCGAGGGCGGGACTAGACGTTTTAATACTGATTGGTCGATCTGAGGAAACTCGTCTCTCATTGGTTACTGAGCTAACTTTGCTATTGTCATGGTTTCTATGCCCACCTACTCCAGGAGAATGTTGGTCGCGGGATGGTCGCGATGAAAGCTGGGGGTGTGTTGGATAATGATGGCGGTTGTCGCTTCGGAAGCTTAGCCTAGACTCGTGCTTCAGTTTCTCGGTGCCATCACACGTTGAGGACAACGATGATGAATGAGATAACTGCTGGGATGTGGAAGCTAATGGGGGTAGCACCTGCGGTGACAGAATATACGCACAGTGTGCTTGCCGGGAGAACAGTTCATTTTCAGGCGCCATCACACGTCCCGTACGTTTCAATGAGTTCTTTACCTTGTCGTTGAACCCCTCGAAGTTCTGATTGGCTAGTTTGTCTGACCTTGACACAGTTTGGCAGCCTGTACTAGAATCTGGAGACGGTCGATCATTCTGGCATAGTTCTGAATGTAGCCTGCCTTCCTTTCCGATGGAGGTGCTCTTGTGAATCTCGACTGAAGATTTAGAAGACAACTGTTTAATGATGTCGGCTTGCTGAATGTTTGTAATTTCGTTGCTACTGCAATCGACGTTACTGCTGCCACCAAACAGGTGATGAGACTGGGAGAAACCACTGCTGCCACTGTTGTTAATATACTGAGGTTTTGGAGAAGTTGATATCAAGAGCGTTGAGGGTAGTGAAGAAGACGACGATGTTCTCGCTAGGAGAGCGTCAATGCTGAACGACTTCCGCCCTTCTGACTTAGTCATCTTGGAATGTGATCTGCAACAGAGACAGGAAATTGTCATGTTTTAACAATTACAAAAACAACTATAGCAGATCAGAGATTCAGATTACCAGACGCAAAACTTTTTTTTGAAGTATTACAAATTTGTCATAGACATGTACTCATATGAACGGAATGCACACATGCACACATACTAACAAACAGGAGAAAATGTTTTCTAGGTTGTCGGCTCAATGAGAGGAGCAGAATGATATTGTGACTCGCCCCCCCCCCCCGCAACTCAATTAAATGATGAACTTTATGGCGATGAGAAATGCTTGAGAGTGACCGAAATGTTAAAAACAGAAAAGAAGATACCATTATTTGAGAGCAAATGAGGAAGAAGAAGAAGTGTGCTAAATTGGTCTTGTCACTGTCAGTTCCAACATCCAGACCAATAATCTTACTCCAGTCCGCGTGGTAATCTTCAATAGGGCCGTTATAGAGAAACATCTGAGAAGCCTAGCATTGCACTACATCCAGAAGTGTTCAGTTCACCTCGTCAAATAGGAAACACTGTCGAAGTTGCAGCATGCTAGAGCACTTGCATCTCCCAATTAGAGGTACCTGGGTAGATCCTAGCTATCGACACGCCCCAGTTAATCTAAATGCAAATAGTGTAATGCCAAACTGTTAGGGAATACATGACAAAGAGGAAGGAAACTGACAACCCTACCTCACAGACAAACTAAGGCATGTTGCAATGAAGTCTTTAACACTTAATCCCTGAAAGCAGTGTCTGAGATGGAGCTACCTTTATCTTGTCAACATCCACCAAGAAGAGACAATTTGTAGAGTCTAGAAATCAGCACACGTAGATTTGAACAACACCAACAACAAATTTAGCAGCGGCTACAACATCATTGGCAACACCAACAACATTGGCAACACCAACAACATTGGCAACACCAACAACATTGGCAACACCAACAACATTGGCAACACCAACAACATTGGCAACACCAACAACATTGGCAACACCAACAACATTGGCAACACCAACAACATTGGCAACACCAACAACATTGGCAACACCAACAACATTGGCAACACCAACAACATTGGCAACACCAACAACATTGGCAACACCAACAACATTGGCAACACCAACAACATTGGCAACACCAACAACATTGGCAACACCAACAACATTGGCAACACCAACAACATTGGCAACACCAACAACATTGGCAACACCAACAACATTGGCAACACCAACAACATTGGCAACACCAACAACATTGGCAACACCAACAACAATGACGACAATACAAACGACAGCAGCAGCAACATTAACGACACAATCAACAACTTCGATAATAACAGCGACAACATTAACTACTACAGCAGCAACAACTTGTCTTCATCACAGCCACGCCCACCTGGCACTCTAGCCTTCATCACAGCCACGCCCACCTAGCACTATTGACTACATCACGCCCACCTGTCAATCTTGTCTTACAGCAGTTTTCTCTAATCCTCCGACACGCCTACACGCTTTCAGTCACACATATTCAAAGATCGTGTGATTTTTTTCAAATACGTCTACTTTTAATGTCTGCTTTACATCTCAGGCGTGGCTAATTCGTGACCTCGCCCAGCTGCGGTTCGGACCTATATTTAAGACTACCGCCAAAACCACGAGAATTTAGCCACGCCCACAACATTAAGGCCTCGCAATCTACACATTTAGTTAAGTGTGTCACGATGTGTATTGGTACAGCATACATTCAAATATATATTGTTATAATTTTACTTTGGTTATATTTTTATTTCTTAAGTATCGTATGAATCTAGGCATATTTTATGTTTTAGTCTAGTATGCGTTTGAGTATGTTTAATGTTTTAGTATACTTATAAATTGGAGTTAATTGTATGTTTTTGTATAGTTTGAATTGAATATTTTTAGTTGAGTTTAGTTTAAATATGAGTTTACACGTTTTTAATTTGATTTTTAGTTCAAGTTTTAATACATTTGCATTTCTTGTCTTTATTTGTTTTGCTTTTGTTGTGGTATAAATGTATTTTGTATTTTTTGCTATTGAATTTTTTGGTAAGATTTGATATTTTAAATTTCAATTTAAAATGAAATATATTTCATTTGTTATGTGCAGCAAAGCTATTGATCAATCCCGTGAGAAAATTGAAGGATAAACTGTATGAAGTCTGCAGCAGCATCAGACAGACGCCGACGTTAAAGAGAATAATGTAGTTCTCTGAGAGGTAACAACGAAGGAGCAAGGCAATTATATAATGAATTTACAAATAAAGTGTGCCATTAATTCCATTTCTTGTTCTCATGTGAAGCATTCGTTTTAACTACAGCTGGGCATTACATAGGAAGCTGTATTCGAGCTTCTGTAGTTGATGAATATACATTGTTCTCTAACATGATGAAATGCCAGGTCAAAGTACAATCCCCTTTAATTGCATTTTATCAAATACTTAGAACGTGACAGTGGGCATCTTCTGTTCTTCCTGGGTATTTAGTCACGCTATGTCAGGAGTTTAGATAAAGATCGATGCGATACTAATCATTGATGACTGCCTCTTAGGAATAGCACTGCAACCAATGACCAAACAGTTCAGATAATCCAGAATTATTAGATCATGCATTGGACCAGCACACAAGGGCGCCTGAGAGGATGAGGCTGGGATGTGTACACTCATTACAGGTAAAGAAGGGATCCGGTTTGCACGACATGTGCCAGTTCAGGAATGTAGTGTTAGGCCCATATTTGCCTTTGACCAAGGCACACTAAGGGTCATGTGGTCAGCATTAGATTTGCCATCTTTTCCTTCGCGGAATTGCTCTGGTACCCACATTTTGAAGCTGTGTCGACCCCGGAAACGATTGGAAGAGAAACAATCACTGGATACACATTTCAACATTTTCTGAACGAAACTGAACGCCGATGTATCTGGCAACAGTTCATTGACGCTCATTCTTAACAGACTAGACCATTCAGGTATAGATTAAGTTACTATACAGTACATTATTCGTCTTGTTCGTAACTTATGGGCGTGGCCGGATGTAGATTTGGTAGGGCCTTAGTCTATATAAAGCGTGGATGCCATTTGCTAAAACATTAAACCAGAAGGTTTCACAAAAAATACATGTCATTGAGTTATTTCACAGAGAAGCATTTCAAGCGAACAATACACATCATTTTCAAATCAATGCATTTACTGATTATATATTCATCATTTGGTTGCCTTTTACCTCTGTCACAGAATAAAGTATAGTATATCAATTGTTAATTAACTGAAATGTGATATTTAAAAAGGTTTGAACATACTTTAATATATATGTACATACACACACACACAATCACACACACATACACACACACATATATATATATATATAAATATATATACGAGTTAATTAAAACATGCTGACAAATTAGTTAATCAGTGTCACTTTTATTAATATAAATAATAATACATTTGTTTGCAAAGGTGGACAAATGATATCAGATAGGCCTACAACTCAAAACATTTTCTTTCTTGATTTCCCAAATGCAAAACCATAAATTATGTCCTCAAATGAAATTCGATTCAGCTTATCGACTTGTATGCACTTGATGCTAAGTGCAGACGGGTTTGTGGCTGAGAAGCGAATGCTCTCAGTTAATTTTTATATTATTTTATTGCAGTAAAATTATCCTTTCTCCTGAAGAATTTATGACCTTGAGATGAGAATATATTTTATCCTCCCTTTGCCACGCTTATTGCTTCGGTTGTTGGAAGCTTCGGTTGTTGGAAGCTTCGGTTGTTGGAAGCTTCGGTTGTTGGAAGCTTCGGTTGTTGGAAGCTTCGGTTGTTGGAAGCTTCGGTTGTTGGAAGCTTCGGTTGTTGGAAGCTTCGGTTGTTGGAAGCTTCGGTTGTTGGAAGCTTCGGTTGTTGGAAGCTTCGGTTGTTGGAAGCTTCGGTTGTTGGAAGCTTCGGTTGTTGGAAGCTTCGGTTATTGGAAGCTTCGGTTGTTGGAAGCTTCGGTTGCTGCAGGACTGCTGTTACATGTCTTCTCTTCTAACTAAGCTGAAAACGGTCCATGTTGTGCCCGGTAACCATATCACACGCTATAAGCGCGCGATGGTAATTGAACAAAAAGCGTTCTCACTCGTGACCATATCGGTATATCGCTGACAGGAATATTTTATTTATGTATTTTTGTTTGTTTTGTGGGCCTCAGCTTTTGGTGTGCTTACGGGAGAAAGGAATAGTAGATTATCAGGTGAACATTTCATTATCTGCTCCCGCCATCGGCTGACCGATTGAGTTAAGCATTCATCACTTGCTGACAAGTCCGTCAGCTGAATGATTATGTCCACCTGCAGTAAGATCATCGATATCAGTGTTATTAAAGAAGCTTGCCATCGCTAGCTCATTCAGTGGCCCGAGCTCAGCTGTGTTAGAAAAATACTTTTGTTTTAGAGCCAGACGGGAACACTTTGTGTGGAAGAAAACAACAACTAACAAACACATGCAGTGATCATTTCGTGGCACTGGGTCAAAGGGCGTGAGCTTAAGTGGCTGGATGCTCAACAACAGCATCATCAATGTTGTCGTTGTTCAAAACTACCCGTGCTGAGTTCTTTACTCTTCGCGATGCTTCTCTGCTGGCAGGTTACAGTGGTTATTATATCCCAAGACCAACAAGAGAATGTGCATCTGGCCCACCCTGGCTGCAGCGCTATGTTAGGTTTATCAGTAGGCTTCTGACCAATATTGGGATGCCACTGTCGATCCCCACCTGCTTGACCAAGGTGCATTAACACAGTGTGTGGACGTGTTCTGGTCAATATATTCCACCAGACCAAGACGTTAGCGTTCTTTATCCACCATTATAAATAAGATAAGGGACGAAGAGGCTAATTTATTGTCAACACAGTAGGCCAGTAGCCCTAACAACAGAAGCTAGTATCTTTGCATTTAGAAAACACGTACAACAAACACCAGAATAGAGCAGTAGACAGCAAACACTTGGGAAGCAAACCACTGTTATCTAGTTGATGTTTCGGCTCGCTTCTGGAAAACTGGATTGTTGGTATATCAGTGTCTGATGTCAGGTAGCCTTAAGATACCCTATTGTTTTCCAGATTCGTTTGTTTGACCTTTACACCAGTGTCTGATGCCAGGTAACCTAAAACTACCCTATTGTTTTACAGATCTGTGTGTTTGACCTTTACACCAGTGTCTGATGCCAGGTAACCTAAAACTACCCTATTGTTTTACAGATCTGTGTGTTTGACCTTTACACCAGTGTCTGATGCCAGGTAACCTAAAACTACCCTATTGTTTTACAGATCCGTGTGTTTGACCTTTACACCAGTGTCTGATGCCAGGTAACCTAAAACTACCCCATTGTTTTACAGATCCGTGTGATTGACCTTTACACCAGTGTCTGATGCCAGGTAACCTAAAACTACCCTATTGTTTTACAGATCCGTGTGTTTGACCTTTACACCAGTGTCTGATGCCAGGTAACCTAAAACTACCCTATTGTTTTACAGATCCGTGTGTTTGACCTTTACACCAGTGTCTGATGCCAGGTAACCTAAAACTACCCTATTGTTTTACAGATCCGTGTGTTTGACCTTTACACCAGTGTCTGATGCCAGGTAACCTAAAACTACCCTATTGTTTTACAGATCCGTGTGTTTGACCTTTACACCAGTGTCTGATGCCAGGTAACCTAAAACTACCCTATTGTTTTACAGATCTGTGTGTTTGACCTTTACACCAGTGTCTGATGCCAGGTAACCTAAAACTACCCTATTGTTTTACAGATCCGTGTGTTTGACCTTTACACCAGTGTCTGATGCCAGGTAACCTAAAACTACCCTATTGTTTTACAGATCCGTGTGATTGACCTTTACACCAGTGTCTGATGCCAGGTAACCTAAAACTACCCTATTGTTTTACAGATCCGTGTGTTTGACCTTTATACCAGTGTCTGATGCCAGGTAACCTAAAACTACCCTATTGTTTTACAGATCCCTGTGTTTTACCTTTACACCAGTGTCTGATGCCAGGTAACCTAAAACTACCCTATTGTTTTACAGATCCGTGTGATTGACCTTTACACCAGTGTCTGATGCCAGGTAATCTAAAACTACCCTATTGTTTTACAGATCCGTGTGATTGACTTTTACACCAGTGTCTGATGCCAGGTAACCTAAAACTACCCTATTGTTTTACAAATCCGTGTGATTGACCCTTACATCAGTGTATGAGGCCATGTAGCCTTAAGCTTCCCTTTTGTTTTACAAATCCGTGTGATTGACCCTTACATCAGTGTATGAGGCCATGTAGCCTTAAGCTACCCTTTTGTTTTACAAATCCGTGTGATTGACCCTTACATCAGTGTATGAGGCCGTGTAGCCTTAAGCTATCCTATTGTTTTACAAATCTGTGTGATTGACCCTTACATCAGTGTATGAGGCCAGGTAGCTTCAGCTACCCTTTTGTTCCACAAATCAACGTGGTCGACCCAAAGAAGGTGATGTCCTATATTTGTGAAGGTGATGTCCCAGGTTTGATATTCGGACTCTCAATTGACTATTAGTAGTTAGGTTGTGTGTGTTTTCCTTCTTGGGGTCTACCAGCCCTGAGGAAGGCGCAGCTCGTTGGGTCCGGCCTCCAAGGTACTTTCTGTTGACATCCACCATGATGACCGCTTCACAATAAACTAATAGGACATGTTCGGATCTTTGCAATTCTGTGCTGTTCTATTCTGTGTTGTTCTGTCATGAGTTAAGCTGTGCTGTTCTGTTCTTTGCTCTTCCATTCAGAGCTGTTCAGTTATGTTGTGTTGTTCTGTGCTGTTCTGTTATCTGCTGTTCTATGTTGTTCTGTTATGAGTTATGATGTGCTGTTCTGTTCTTTGCTATTCCAATCTGAGCTGTTCAGTTCTGGTCTGTTCTGTGCTTTTCTGTTCTGTGCTTTTCTGTTCTGTGCTATGCTGTTCTGTTCTGATTTGTTCTCATCTTTGTTGTTATATTCTGTTCCTCAGAATTGACATCACTGCCATCGAGTAACACCGAGGAGGAGAGAATAGAAACAGTGCACCTCAATGCATACCGCTAAATGCAACTAAAGAGAGTTGTACATGGCGCTGGCAACTTCTTCGTGAAAAACAAATTGCCACAGAAATCTCAACAACAAAACCACGCATCGTGAGTTGTCAGAGACTTTGTAAGGGAAGACAATTTGTAGTCGTGGGCATAAACTCCGCCTAGAGTGAAGATTGGACAAGAAATGTACTTCCAGTCGTATCGTAGTTTTGGAGACTTGGTTGTCGGTGTCTCAGCTTTTGGAATGTTAGAATATTAACTGTGTTTGTGGTTGCATCGCCTTCCCTTTCTGTAAGCCAGTGGCAAATGTAAAGCTCGATAGGGCCGAGCCTGCAGCAACACGTCTTGTCGGTACCTTGTTGCGAGGGGCCAGAGTTCAAATGACTTAGCTGAGTTCCATTGTCATAACGGTGAAATGAGAGTGTCAGTCGATGGCCTATGAGTTCCAAGTTGATAAGGCTAAAGTGAGAGAGTCGGTGGCCTATGAGCCATAAGCTGATACGGGGAAAGTGAGAGAGTCGATGGCCTATGAGCCACAAGCTGATACGGGGAAAGTGAGAGAGTCAATTGCCTATGAACTTCAAGGCGATAAGGGTAGTGAGAGAGAGTAAATGGCCTATGAGCCATAAGCTGATAAAGGTAAAGTGAGAGAATTGATGGCCTATGAACGATAAGCTGATACGGGTTAAGTGAGAGAGTCAATGGCCTATGAACGATAAGCTGATACAGGTTAAGTGAGAGAGTCAATGGCCTATGAACGATAAGCTGAAACGGGTTAAGTGAGAGAGTCAATGGCCTATGAACGATAAGCTGATACGGGTTAAGTGAGAGAGTCAATGGCATATGAACGATAAGCTGATACGGGTTAAGTGAGAGAGTCAATGGCCTATGAACTTCAATGCGATAAGGGTAGTGAGAGAATCGATGGCCTATCAGACTCAACCTGATACGGGTAAAGTGAGAAAATCGATGGCCTATCAGACTCAACCTGATACGGGTAAAGTGAGAGAATCGATGGCCTATCAGACTCAACCTGATACGGGTAAAGTGAGAGAGTCGATATCCTATGAGCCTCGAGGCGACAAGAACGACGAAGAAGAAGATGACATTACTTTGCCCTGCTTACAATGTTACCTCTCTTCTGTTTCGACACTATCGTCATCTTCAGAATCGAAACATAGCAACTTGTATAGCAGCGTTACAAAGAACGGGGATCTTTTTTTAAAGAAACCGAGACCTGGATCTGAGGATGAACAACGACGAATAAGAAGAAGAAGAGGAAGAGGAAGAAGAAAAAAGGACCAATGTTTAAATGTCTTAGTTAGCTGCTCCTATGGTGTAGAGGATGTCACAGAGGGCGGAATTTGTTTTATGTCAGAGAGGACGGCATTTGTTTTATTTGCTGTCTTTCTGCTAACCTGGTTCCAACCGAATCCTCCGTCTATCAGACTGCGTGTTTTGTCAGCCCAGTGAATGCAGAGTCATCCTGTGTGTTCAGATCCTGGTTTTTTTTGGTTTCTCTTGGGGTAAATAGCCTTCTTACATTCTGTAGCTATCATTAAATTATAACACTGTTTCCTACTTCCGTCGACACAGTCAGGGTTTCGCCATCGTTATATTACTTTAAGAGACACATTGACTAATTTCAAACCTTGTCTGTTCTTTATACCTGGACCACCATTCTTAAGTATCTCGATTTTGAGGTTAAGAGCTTCCTTTTATGAATTGTATTGATTGCCCATAAATCAAATCCATGCAGGTAAATTGTTGTCATTCAGCCGTCGTTGACTTCGTGCAAGTTCCGCCATGTCTTTACTAATGCAATTATCTTTCCTGTGAGAATATCCCACTGTGCCGGAATAAATTTGATTAATACACCGCCATGCTTATTGTAGAACAACTAAAGAGGCTTATGCATGGGGCTAGCAACTTTGTCATGTAAAATGAATTGATGAAAATAGAAGCCATCACTGTAAGAACACATAAGTGGTTTGGTACAAACTTCCTACAAGGGGACCAGTGCCAGTAGTGTCCGTATGCTTGGTAAGGAGCGAAAAGTAAAAGAGAAGAACGCGATGTATTAATTCCTCGAAGACTGATTCGTCTTACACGTCAGATTAATCTTCTTCATCCAGAAATAAAGGAGCACTGAAACGCTTGCCAAAATTGTGTGTTTTCTGAACGTATGCACTGTTTTATTTACACCTTATACGGTCCGATAGCCCTTGATGCAGATATAACTGCCCATTACCTCTCTGATATAACTATAAGATCATTTTCTATAGTTGAATATTATAGAGGAAACTGTTCCTATAGGGATATACAGAACTGGGAGACACTTTTTGGGAAATCAATTTTTTAGTCAACATTTTTATGGTAAATCAATGACGGAGTATAATACGATAGTGATATGGCTCCTGGGATGTTATCAATGGGGAGCTACGGAGAAGATGTCTCCGCTTTTAGCTCTGTATAGAGGCGGTGTTATTGTTCAGACATTTCTTGCACTGAGTTCTTCACTTTTGCTGTGATATCTCTGCTACTTCTTGTCTTTTATGGATGTACTGTCTCTGGGGAAGGTCCACGACTTTCAACCACAGACAACAGTCTTTTCTTGTTATATCAAAGCGTTTCTAACCATACCAAATATTTTCAATCAATCAAATTCGTTTATCCATGTGGAGCACAAGCTGCTCTGTCTATGCCCTTCCAGTTAACCTTATGTTTGTCTTGAGCTTGTCTTCTCCATGTATGCATTGGTTTGTTCCGACTTCTCTTGCTTTGGGGATTCCAGAACAGAGACTGTCTGGTAATGCTTTCAACTGGATTCATTATTTGTTCTTTTCCAAGACCAGCGATGTCATTTCACAGTGATATCTGTCAGGTGTTGGAGATACGGTTACCTGGCCAGCGATGTCGTGTCCCAGTGATATCTGTCAGGTGTTGGAGATACGGTTACCTGGCCAGCGATGTCGTGTCCCAGTGATATCTGTCTGGTGTTGGAGATACAATTAACTGGCCAGCGATGTCATGTCCCAGTGATATCTGTCTGGTGTTGGAGATACGGTTACCTGGCCAGCGATGTCATGTCCCAGTGATATCTGTCATGTGTTGGAGATGCAGTTAACTGGCCAGCGATGTCATGTCCCAGTGATATCTGTCTGGTGTTGGAGATACGGTTACCTGGCCAGCGATGTCGTGTCCCAGTGATATCTGTCAGGTGTTGGAGATACAATTAACTGGCCAGCGATGTCATGTCCCAGTGATATCTGTCTGGTGTTGGAGATACGGTTACCTGGCCAGCGATGTCATGTCCCAGTGATATCTGTCATGTGTTGGAGATGCAGTTAACTGGCCAGCGATGTCGTGTCCCAGTGATATATGTCTGGTGTTCGAGATACGGTTACCGGAAACGTATTTTGTGAGCGTGAAGTAACAATTTGATTCAATCACCTTTCGCACCAGGTGGAGCATAGGGCAACATCTATAGTCGACCTGACAACTTACATGAAGCCTGCATTATAGTATTTGGAGTGCGGTTTCAATAGGGATGGTTTTCTTTGCATGGTGAGGTTGCTAGCATCACGCACATCTCTGTTTAATTGCATTTTGCGACGCACTTTGTAAGTTAAAATGGTGATCTTATTTTTAACAGTGGAACCACTCGGGTGTAGAGATCCAATTTAGTGAACAATACATTTTGTTGTGAATGTTGAAACAAGAATTTGAGTAAATCTCAAGTAATTTGGGAATGTTGATACACGAATTTGAGTAAATCTCAAGTAATTTGGGAATGTTGAAACACGAATTTGAGTAAATCTCAAGTAATTTGGGAATGTTGATACACGAATTTGAGTAAATCTCAAGTAATTTGGGAATGTTGATACACGAATTTGAGTAAATCTCAAGTAATTTGGGAATGTAGAGAAATGATTTTTAGTAAACCTCAAATACATTTTAGAATGTTGAGATATGATTTTTAGTAAACGTTATCTAATTTGCGAATGATGAGACATGGTTTGTATTTAACTAACATTTTTTTTTAGAAATTTTGACACGGAACTTAGCAAACCTGACATTTTTGTTGTTGGAATGGAATGTTGAAACACTATTTTGTGGATGTCTGTAAACGTGTCCACTCTTCCCCCCCCCCCCCCCCTTCCCCCACCTACCATACACACACATGCCCATCCCCACACTACTGTGTGATTTCTGATCTCTTCTATTTACGAGGCAATATTGAGCCATTCTGTTTAATTAACGTAATAGCATCTGCAAGTGTTGTTTGTTAAAGAATGTTGAAAAGACAGATTGGAGGGTAGTGTATGATGTTAGCAGCCTTATAATATATGACACATTCTCAAAGAAAGCACGACCTATTGGCTTAGTAGAGGTTTTTACAGCGGAGCCAAATACAGAACATCGTATTATCGTGTACTTGTGAAACCATTCGATTTACAGCGTACCATATCGGGATACATAACCAGCAATGCCTGTGTGTGTGATTAGAGAATCAGGGGCGGAGACAGAAAGAAATCTAGTAGGGATACTGTGATACAAACGATAATGCTGCTACCCACATTCGTTTTATCCTGTCTCTGAATTGACTAGATGCCGATTGATTAATAAAGCAAAAATGTTTAAATTTAGGTTTATATACAAGCGTTTGGTTATCGAAGAATAAGTAATTATCTAGTTGTAAATTCTCAAAATTAAACTGATCAAGGTAATCTCAAAGCAGGCACTGTTGTCGTAAATGAAGTGTTAGAGACTTGACTGTACGAGGCAGTGGCTTGTTTATGAGGTGAGGTGGTCGGTTTACGTTCCTCGTTGCATTTCCTTCACTAACAGTTAGCCAGATATTGTTTTATAGCTATGTCAACATGAGCGTACCGGTAACGGGAGATGAACCGCGTACCTAAGCCGCGAAAAACGAGTGTTCTACCACTACGCCAGTAATTTAGTGTATCTTTATATTTTAAAGGAAGTCGCATCTAAACAAAAAGTAAAATCACGTAATGGTGGCTGTTCGAATCCAACAAGTTAAAAGTGGGGCCTAGTCGCAAGAGATGTGAGACCCTGATCTATATCTACCGGAGATGGACGAGAAACACTGGTGAGCCGTATGCTCCCCATGTCGGTTACGGTCCCACCATCGACAGTTCAATGTCCACAAGAACAGTCTCTATATGGAGCGGACATGAAAGAAGTAACGACATTCCTACAGAACAGTGATCTGCATGAAGGTCAACATGAAGAGGCCCCTTGATCATGTATACTGGACTACAAGTGTATACAAGACCCCTACAGCTGCAGGGTAGACGAACAATGACCATGTGAGAGATCTATTTTTGTAAATTTACGTTTTTTGTTGACTGATTTTTGGAAGCGAAAAGTAATCACTGTCAGGTGAAACATGGATGAAGATCTCAGCTGAAGTCTCGTACGACTTGAGACAGGCTGTGCCATGGCAGTCTGGCCAACGAGAAGAGAACCGAAATCGTCATGTCCAAAGTGGTGAGCTTACTGAGAAGCATTGGATTGCATTACAGCCAAGCGGTCCACCGCCTACATTCTCAAGTATTCCCGGGATGCCAGAAGCGCCACTGTAACCTGCTACCAAAGAAACGTCGCCCTAGAGTTGATTCAACTAGACCCGAACAGTTTCAAACAAAAACGTCCATGATCTCTAGAATTGCACACGCCGTACAAACACAACTCTCATCACTAATATGTTCGTTTCTTGAAACCAACAAACAATAATTGCGTTCACATCATTTGCTGGAGTCCAACAAGGAAATTTATCAGGCTGAGAAACAAAGGTCGCTTGCTAATGCATTCGTCGCAACGTGCACAGTTTCTGTTATTATTTCAGCACAGATAGAAAACATTACAAATGCTTTATCAGAGTATTTGAATCGTGCCCATTGGTCAGGAGGACGGGACAATCAGCGTTCAATGACAACCTAGGTCGCTAGGATAGTTTTAAAAATAGGAAATTCTCCGAAAACTGAAAGGGTTGCGACTTGGTTGACACGTGCCCTAAAACTGCCACAGCCGTTAGTAGTGGTTTCTGTAACACTCATTTACATGATACATATCTTAATAGACTATCAGTTGCTTAGGCGACCGCCTATCGGTCCACGGATACGTACATTCACACAAAGCTATTTGGGAGCCATGAACGCCTCTTCATCCAGAGTAAAACGAGTACAGATCCCGTTTACTCGCAGTGTGACATGTTAGGGGTATGGGGTTAGACGGATATTCTCTTGACCAACGACTCACTAGGGGTGATGTGGTCCCAGACTTGGCATACAGTGTTTTTTGAGGCTGTAACGACTCTGGAGCTGTTTGCGATAGGAAAAATATCCGACATCAAACCGGGAATTGAACCTAGATAGCTCGGCTGGGCATTCAGTGCACTAACCCGTGTACTAACATGTCTCCATAATGACTACCTTTACCCAATTAACTGTGCTTCGTCTGTCAATCAATCAAAACCCTTCAGCTCCCTGTGGAACATAGGTTTAAAAAAAACACCAACTTTTCCTGCCGTGCGCCAACACTTCCAATACCCCCCCCCCCCCCCCCTCCCAACCACCCCAACATCCATCTCGTCTTTCCTGCTGTGTGTCGACTTCCTATCTCCCTGACGATTCAGGTCTGCCGCTACTTTTCTTGCAGTGAGGATTCAGGAACAGAAACTGCCTAGTAATCCTATAATCCTATCAACTACATTTCGTTGCTTGTGTCCTATGCATCGCCCCTTCTCTTTACGTCTAGGCACATTGACATCTGTCCAATTCTTCTCCCACAAATATGTGCTAGTAACTTGACCATGTAATGTTAGTCCCTCAATCCATTAATGGAAGGGTGGCTCTTTTAGTTGAACTTTTCTTTGTTGCCCACATCATCGAGCAATACAATAGGGTGGCCTTGACATTGGAGTTGGAGTTGATTCGTGTGTAATATATGAAGTAGGAGATGCAATATAACCGAACGCACAAACAAGAATACACACACACACACACAACCACATACGCACACACTAACACACACACACACACACAACCGCACACACACCAGCATAACAGTTGGATCCTGGGATTGAAGCAGCCATGTTCTTACACGAGAGCCTGCCTATATCACCTCAGCCACCATGCTGTGAGCCACAGAGGAGAGGCGAAAGATAAGTTGACTGAAGAAAACTTGTTGAAGAACAATAGAAAAGAACTTGTTGAAGAACAATAGAAGAGAACTTGTTGAAGAACAATAGAAGAGAACTTGTTGAAGAACAATAGAAGAGAACTTGTTGAAGAACAATAGAAGAGAACTTGTTGAAGAACAATAGAAGAGAACTTGTTGAAGAACAATAGAAGAGAACTTGTTGAAGAACAATAGAAGAGAACTTGTTGAAGAACAATAGAAGAGAACTTGTTGAAGAACAATAGAAGAGAACTTGTTGAAGAACAATAGAAGAGAACTTGTTGAAGAACAATAGAAGCCAAAATTAAAATCAGATTGAAAGCAGATCTGTTGGAACGAAAGGTGCAGATGTTGCAGCCTCGCTGTAAACTAGGACACGACGTAATGAAACATCTTTTCAGGACGAACAAAGAATTTACTCACCTCCTGCGACACGATTGAACTAGTAGTGGCTCGGCTCTATCTGATATTTGCTGGGTATACGACTCTGTTAACGTGCATTCAATAATGTTCTTGTAGGTACTACAACTATTTATTTCAACATCTAATTAATATTGAAATTACGTCACCCAGAACTGTCAATATCTAATAATCTTATAATTACTGTTAGTTAATGTCAATATCTAATAATCTTATAATTACTGTTAGTTAATGTCAATATCTAATAATCTTATAATTACTGTTAGTTAATGTCAATATCTAATAATCTTATAATTACTGTTAGTTAATGTCAATATCTAATAATCTTATAATTACTGTTAGTTAATGTCAATATCTAATAATCTTATAATTACTGTTAGTTAATGTCAATATCTAATAATCTTATAATTACTGTTAGTTAATGTCAATATCTAATAATCTTATAATTACTGTTAGTTAATGTCAATATCTAATAATCTTATAATTACTGTTAGTTAATGTCAATATCTAATAATCTTATAATTACTGTTAGTTAATGTCAATATCTAATAATCTTATAATTACTGTTAGTTAATGTCAATATCTAATAATTTTATAATTACTGCTAGTTAATGTCAATATCTAATAATCTTATAATTACTGCTAGTTACTGTCAATATCTAATAATCTTATAATTACTGCTAGTTACTGTCAATATCTAATAATCTTATAATTACTGCTAGTTAATGTCAATATCTAATAATCTTATAATTACTGCTAGTTACTGTCAATATATAACTAGTCTTTAAATTACTGCTGTTATTACTGTTAACATCTGATTAATATTATTATTGCTGCAACCATGAAAGTCACTGTCTAATTAGTATTATAGTTCAGTTCAGTTGAGGTGCCCTCTCCGCATCGAAGGTCGGCGGCAATGGATCTCCAGACTACTCTATATCTCTCAGTAATAGTGCAATCTGTTTTATTTCCAGTCCATTTTTTTATGCTAACCTTACACTTATAACGCGTGTCTGCCTTTGGCCAACTATCTGCTACCCTACCCTCTAATATGGTCTTTTTCAACAAAGAGGTATGTCTTATTTTATGGCCAAACTATTTTAACTGTCTAAACTTGACATCGGTTATTCATTACTTTTAAATTTCTAACGTTTTCAATACTTCCACATTTGTTTTTCTTCTCTTTCCAATCTTCTATAAGCCCATATTTCGAAGGCTTGGATATTCTGTTATAATTATTTCAACAAGTTCTGTCAATATCTAATTAATTTTATAATTACTACAACTATTACTTTGTTTATCTGCTAAATACTATAAAAGGTTAAATAAAACTACAATTAATGTCAACATTTAATTAATAGTATAATTACTTCAAAGCATTACAAACATGGTCTAACTAATGTTATCATTACTAAAATCACTACTACCAACATATGACTAATATTTGATAAATTAATAATAAAACTACTACAGCGATTAATGTTACCATCTAATTCGTATTACAATTACTACAACTTTGACTCTACGTCTAATTAATACTATAATTACTGCAATCATTACTAACAAAATATATTTAATTTTAGAATTACTGAGACATTGGCTGCCCCTATCCATTAAGTATTCTTGTAACTATTAATTACCGCTACCATCAAATCATAATTTTACTTATTATTACATTCACAACTATCGGTGTCTAATTAATATTAAAGTTACCACCATTACATTCACCATCTTATTAATATGGTAACTATTTCAACAATTACGTCCCGTCCTGACCCACATTACGTATTTAGTTTGCTTAGTTGTCCAGCTATTGTATGTTCTGTTACTATTTTGTTTAGTCCCTAGTAAAGACCTCAGTTGGACTGCAAGTCGGTCATTGTCTGTTCTTACGGAAATCTACATTTGAGCATATTGTGTTATTCAGTCTACACGAATCTATTAAAATATAAAACAAGAAACATCACTGTTATCTTCTCATCTGCCAATTCCCATATAAATGAATCGTTCCTTCTTTTATTCATGTAATGTAAATGGCGAATTATGTCTCAGTCTTCTTCCAAATTCTGAACCTCACTCTGCCTATCGCAGGCTGCTGGAATGTGTGAATTGCTGGGCCTGGAAGCTTTGTGTTGCAGAGTCTTCTGTCCTAACCGTTTCTGTACAGCATGAGCTCAGCTCTACCGTGAATATTGTCGTGCCTCTATCTGTGACTCTGTCTATGACTCTGTCTATAGTCTAGGGAGGCCAGAGCATTATATTAGTCTACAGAGGTTACATGAGACAGATCGTTGATGGCCTATTATTTTCTAAAATGTTGACCTTCAGTACCGCCACAGCTTTTATTTATTTACTGGTGATTTATGCACTCCAAGGAGAAAGAAACGAAGAATACGAATAGTTTAATAGTGAGGTTTATATTTTGTTGCTTCAATATATTCGACATACTATTTTCAGCTTACACAAACATCAATAAAACCAAGTTAACGGCCACTGACAGAACGCAACACAAATAAAACTGTCCTAGAGTTTCTTTAGAAAATGAAGAAATTGAAAATGCCACAAATGTACAATATCTCGGCTTTCCTTATCAGCAACAGTGAAGACTCAAACATAAAATCTGGAAAGCAATGACCGTGGCGATGGACATGTTAAATCAAATGAGAAAAGTAGAGCAGAACACGAACAAAACAACAGAAACACAAATTCTTAGGACATGGATCTTCGTTGTGGCAATGTAAGGATGCACAGTATGGACAATCACTCAGCCACTAAAGAAGAACAATAATTCTTGTTAGCTAAAATAAATGCTACAGGAAAATTCACAGAATATCAGGACATGAAAAACAAAGACGTACTAAAGGATCTCAGTATAGATCACAATAGGTAAATAACATGGCGTTTAGGAAACTCAAATACTTTGACCACATCAAGCGCCACAATGGTCTAGATAAAACTATACGAGAAGGGGGTTCCTGGATATAGAGGCAGAGGCTGGCCGGAAGACGATGGACATACGACATCAAAGATGTTCTGAAGATGGTAGTGACAGACACGGAGGAACTGGATAAAGATGGAGTCTTGCGTCTGCGATGAGTGCCAATTTCTGTACAGGACACGCAACATGACCTATGTATGACGTCAAGCGATTCTCCACATGACGACCTATTTCATTGCTAAATGTAACTAATATTGAGGTTCTCGAGGAATAGAAAATAACAAAGGAAGGGACACTGTTAAGCCAGAGAACAGGCCGTTAGCAGCTGCAGATATTTTGTTAACAAATTAAAAATGGGAAAGAGAAAAAATGTCCTTATATGGGCAGAAGAAACACGTATTGCAACGTGCTTCACGTGTGCCGACTCCATGAGAAGAGCAGAGTAACAGCATGGCCCTGTGCAGCCCAGCAGCGGAAGGATAGAATGTAGTGACGACATGAACTGGAGACAAACATAATCATTGTGTCAGTGGGCCCATTCACATCTCTGTCTCACATATTATTCTACCCTAGAGCGGGCCAGTCGCCTCCTGTCGCAGGATCTGACTGTCCGAGTGGTGCTGTTCTCCCTGCTGTTACACACAGAACCCAACCGTAAACTGCTCAGTTAGCGGAGAACACATTTACAACAGCATCACAACCTAGTTAAGTACTATCATTAAAAGTACTAATATTTTAAGTACTATTATCAAAAAGTACTAATCATCATAAGTACTATTACTATAAGTACTGTCGTCCCAACTACGAACATCGTAAGTACTATTATCATTAGTACAATCATTATAGATACAAATTAAGGCGAAATGCGGCGGTATTGTGAGTCAAATTAATTATATACACATGGAAAGGTAAGCATGGATCACATAAGGCACTGGAGCATAAACATGAACAAAACCTACGTTACGATCAAAATGTATTCATCAGGCACAACCGACAGTACAGATATGACCTAATACTTCCCGCTTAAAATGTCAGACCAGTCCACATGGCTCATGTGCTAATATTTTGTAATATCTTGTTCATGTGGTCATATATCTTTTTGATGTATTCATCTCTTCCATAATCTGTTAGTTCTTATGTGCGATGTCAGTTGTCCCTGCTGAAGGCCTTTTGGCAGTAACGTCTGGTTCGTCCCTGCGTCTGTTTCAGTGCTGTAAATGAACCATTCATTTCCATGTTTATACACACTATCTTTGTTAAACCTGTCAACATGCGAACTTTCATCGACTTACCTAGTATCCTTAAGAATGTGAATGAATGTATTTTGTGAACTGTTTGAACCTGTAGCGAGGTGGATATGTCAGCTGCAAAAACCAATCCTGGTGTCCACAAATGTAGCGAGTTCACTGACAGAGCATGTCATGCTTGGTTTCCCACACACTCTGCCACATGAGAACGTAAACACACAAGAATCGATCACTTATGGTAATATAATACCTGACATATTTCGTATTCAATAAAGTTTAACTTTTTCTTATCAATGGTATGCTCCTTTCAAAAACCAAAGAGAGAGTCTTGTTGGATACAGCAGGACGCGTGAACTAGAAATGTGTTCCTAGGTTAAATTAAGCGACTCTTAAAAAGCACTTTTCTTTGAAAGGACTGCTCTTCGTGAAAAACACATACTTTCTGTTAAAAAAATAATTTGAATCAAACGTCACTTCAACTTTATGGCAAACAATTCAAATTCAGAAATATGTGTCGTCGTTGATCAGTGAAAGAACCTCAATTCACATGTTGTCATGAACTTCTTCAAGGGTCTCAATTCAGGTGACACTGTCAGTGCAGCTTGTCGCTCCTGCCTTGACGTCGCGATATGGTGGCGGTGTCACAAGCTATGCTCTTCACAAATTATTGACTGTTTCTTCAACTAGCAGTAAGCATTAAGATCTGTTAAAGAAAGCGGAGATATTCCCTTATAAGGAAGCCGCGCCGAAGACATTCTGGCTGTCAATCTGCAAGAGCGACAACGGTTAAGTCTGTCGTATGGCGGAAAACGACACGCCCCGTGTGGAACTACGACCGGGCATGAGAGATGACGTGGGGCAAGCCAGGCCCAGCATTGGCTGTCTGGAGAGTCCAAATATTGGATGGGTCAATACAGTCAGCATTTGCCGTTTGCCGCTGATATCAGGAGGGCTGGAATAATGTCCTGATCTGTGCAGACGACACGGGGGGAGGGAAGGGACTGATAAGGGATATGTTGGTGAAACACGTAGAACACTTTAGGAACAGCTTAGTGTGGCAGGATTAATGCAGCTTACATTTCTAGATGTCAACAATTAAAAAAGCCACTTAAAAATGTATAAAGGTTGTCCTAAACTGCTGTCGGGGATGATGTGTTACCGACATGATTGTAGCAGGTGTCATCGTCTTGTGTGGTTGGGGTGGTCATTTTTCTTCTACGCAGCCTTGAAGTCCCTAACTGTAACCCATATATATATACATATATTTGTGTATACATCGGGATAATCTGAAGCGTTATGTGATAGGTAAATGAGCAATGACAATTTCCGTTTCGCCCTGTTAGAGCTCTTGTCTCTAACTATGAAGAGTAGGAGGCGTGGTGAAGTGGTTAGGGATGTGACCCATAGCCCAAATTCGTTTATGTTTGTATTCATGAAACAGCAAGGTTCTGTCCCTATGGGAAGAAAGTCAGCAAGATCCTGTCCCTATGGATGAAAGTCAGCAAGGTCCTGCCCCTATGGGAAGAAAGTCAGGAAGGTTATGCCCCTATGGGAAGAAAGTCAGCAAGGTCCTACCCCTATAGGAAGAAAGTCAGGAAGGTCCTGCCCCTATGGAAAGAAAGTCAGGAAGGTCCTGCCCCTATGGAAAGAATGTCAGCAAGGTCCTACCCCTATAGGAAGAAAGCAAGGTTCTACCCCTATGGCAAGAAAATCACTTCTTCTTCTTCTTCTTACGCTGTCAGACATCGACCTTTATTTTTTCGAAAAAAGCGGCGGTCATCCTAAGGCTATCGACACTGCCATAGAGCTTGTCTAGTGTTACCACTGGTGATGGCCACATCTGCTCTCTCTGATCCTCGTAAATCGGGCAGTTTTGCAGCAAATGCTCAGCGGTCATTTTCCCGGTACCACACGGGCATTCGTCAGTGTCACCTATCTTCAATTTGTTGAATAGGCGGCACCTCAGTCTATTGTGGCCAGTGCGAAGTCTGAAGACCACGACCTGCTCTCTTCTGTTCAACTGGTAATAGGCATCGTTTTTTGTGTAGCCAGTATGTTCGGTTTCCCATTTGATCATGTATCTAGCTCTAAAAAGCCGTTTTGACTCTTCGTATGTCATACCAGTATCTGGTTGTAGTAGTCTTGCACCTTCTTTTGCCAGTCTGTCGGCCTCCTCGTTGCCTTGGATGTTGCAGTGGGATGGAACCCACTGTACCACTACCCTGGCATAGTTGACAGAGTACTGCTCTTAAATCATCAAGTTCAGTATTTTTCTGGCTTTTTAGTGCTGTGACTACGGCCAGGGCATCTGTAAGCAGGACTGTATGGCTTTCATTCCTTTTACCTGTCACCCTTTCTTCCACTACCGCCCTCAGTGCTTCTGCCTCCGCTCTGATATTTCTTGTGTATTTTCCAGTAGCCAATGACAGTGTTATTTTTCTACCATTTGGTAGGCTCAGGAATGCTCCTGCCCCTCCGTTCTGTGTTGTATTTGTTACAGAACCGTCGGTGTATGCAAGAAAATCACAGATGTCCTGCCCCTGTGGAAATAATGTCAGCGAGGTCCTACCCCTATGAGAAGAAAGTGCGTTGGAATATTGTGGATGGTCTAGGTCACCAGAAGCAAAAGACATTCCAATTCACACCGTTTAAGAATACATTTTTAATGGGGGGAAAGCTCCCATATGAGCATATGTACACTGTGTAGATTGGCCCCTATTGTAGTTGGTGCATGATCAACAGTGAGATAAACCAAGCCAGAGTAACGAGTTGTCTCACATTACAACAACGGAGATCTCGCAGAGTGACGCTCTCAACTCGTCCTCCCTGATGGCAGTGGCTGATATAGGAACCACCTGTTTTGTGGTCTCTATTCTGCTCATCACGAAGCCATAGGACTACCACTGCAGTTAGTTTCTTACTGAACATTGCGAGGAAGCAGGTTTTCGTAACAATTTCTATAAAATGTGCAAATTGGAAGCGAACAGTTATCACGGCCAGATAAAACATAATAATGAAGGCCTTCAACGTACGTCCTTGTTTGTGCTTTTGGAAACAGACTGTGTCACTGCAGCCTGGCAAACAAGGTGGGATCGACATTATAATACTCATAGTGGCATCTATTTTTGCATTACAGCTAGGATGATCCCAGTCCACCCTCTCCAGTACGTCTCGAGGGGTAAGAAGAACCACTGAAAATCGGTACCAAAAAAAAACGTCACCAGCAGTTAGCTCAAGTCAGCACGAATAGCTTAGAACAACACCTCAACGTCACATACGGAGTTTGCTAGTTCTAGGTACAATCCTCCTGGGCCTACCACATAGTTGGAGGATTTCACTAGACCTATCCCTTGATATCCGGGATAATTACTGTAAACTATTCGATAAAAGAAGAAAGCTGTTCACCACACATTAACAAGGGTAGATATGTTAACACAATATTCTAACACTTCATCCTGGAAGACAATATTAGCTTCGGGACTACATTTGTGTTTTTCTTCTGTCTAGTTTCAGCAAGGATTTGACGTCCTTCAGTCTAAAATTTCAGCAAGGATTTGACTTCCTTTGGTCTAAAGTTTCAATAAGGATTGGATTTCCTTCAGTCTAAAGTTTCAACAAGGATTTGACGTCCTTCAGTCTAAAGTTTCAGCAAGGATTTGACGTCCTTCAGTCTAAAGTTTTAACAAGGATTTGACGTCCTTCAGTCTAAAGTTTCAGTAAGGATTTGACGTCCTTCAGTCTAAAGTTTCAACAAGGATTTGACTTCCTTCAGTCTAAAGTTTCAGCAAGGATGTGACGTCCTTCAGTCTAAAGTTTCAGCAAGGATTTGACTTCCTTCAGTCTAAAGTTTCAACAAAGATTGGACTTCCTTCAGTCTAAAGTTTCAGCAAGGATTTGACGTCCTTCAGTCTAAAGTTTCAGCAAGGATTTGACGTCCTTCAGTCTAAAGTTTCAACAAGGATTTGACGTCCTTCAGTCTAAAGTTTTAGCAAGGATTTGACTTCCTTTGGTCTAAAGTTTCAATAAGGATTGGATTTCCTTCAGTCTAAAGTTTCAACAAGGATTTGACGTCCTTCAGTCTAAAGTTTCAGCAAGGATTTGACGTCCTTCAGTCTAAAGTTTTAACAAGGATTTGACGTCCTTCAGTCTAAAGTTTCAGTAAGGATTTGACGTCCTTCAGTCTAAAGTTTCAACAAGGATTTGACTTCCTTCAGTCTAAAGTTTCAGCAAGGATTTGACGTCCTTCAGTCTAAAGTTTCAGCAAGGATTTGACTTCCTTCAGTCTAAAGTTTCAACAAAGATTGGACTTCCTTCAGTCTAAAGTTTCAGCAAGGATTTGACGTTCTTCAGTCTAAAGTTTCAGCAAGGATTTGACGTCCTTCATTCTAAAGTTTCAACAAGGATTTGACGTCCTTCAGTCTAAAGTTTCAACAAGGATTTGACGTCCTTCAGTCTAAAGTTTCAACAAGGATTTGACGTCCTTCAGTCTAAAGTTTCAACAAGGATTTGACGTCCTTCAGTCTAAAGTTTCAACAAGGATTTGACGTCCTTCAGTCTAAAGTTTCAGCAAGGATTGGACGTCCTTCAGTCTAAAGTTTCAACAAGGATTTGACGTCCTTCAGTCTAAAGTTTCAACAAGGATTGGACGTCCTTCAGTCTAAAGTTTCAACAAGGATTGGACTTCCTTTAGTCTAAAGTTTCAACAAGGATTGGACTTCCTTTAGTCCAATATATGAAAATACAGAGGACGACCGGGTACATTCGCTGCGTTTGGAAATTTATGGAAATCAGAGAAGGTTAAGTGCAACTTGAGATCGTCAGCTCCAATGTAGAGTCCATTCTACTGAATGTGCAACATGGACAATAACAAAAACAGCTACGTAAAAAGTAAATAAATGAGCGAGTGCAGTGAATAGAGAAGCTGTTATCAAATACCAAGCTCAATTCATTGGGCTAAGTTAGTTAATTCATTGGGCTAAGTTAGTTAATTCATTGGGCTAAGTTAGTTGATTCATTGGGCTAAGTTAGTTAATTCATTGGGCTAAGTTAGCTGATTCATTGGACTAAGTTAGTTAATTCATTGGGCTAAGTTAGTTGATTCATTGGGCTAAGTTAGTTAATTCATTGGGCTAAGTTAGTTGATCTTCGAAAGCGATAATGGCGACATCATCAAACGGTTTTGTATTGGTCATGTTAACTGCGCTGTATTTGGATTTATAGTGAGGCAGTAACTGCGCTGGTCATCAACCTCACTCTCTGGTCCCGAACTACCTTGCGCTAATGGCAAGTCGATAAGGCGTGGCGACTAGCGATAATTCAGGATGCATGCACTCTGGTCATACCTCTCTTGAGAAAACTGCCGGACTCGATCCTCTGCCGTTTACTTTGCTGTGACGTGAGGAGGAAGTGTCGACATTGTATAGGATTGACCTTAAGGAAACCATCTGACACGACTGTTTCTGTTCTGGAATCTATACGACAAGATAAGCAGAGAGACACACCAAAACCCATATGGAATAGGAAACTCTAGACAGACATACAAGAAACAAGAAGGAAGTGGACAGCGCAAGAGATGGTGGGCCAACACCGGAGGACTTTGCGTGCAGTTGTTGAAGACTTGGTTCCGTAGGATGCTGAAAGATTTGATTTGAAGGACTGAACACTTAATCATCTCGCATGTATGGAACATCGTCTCCATCTGGGGTAGTTGTCTCGCCGCAGCGACTCAATTTCAACCAGTGTTCGTAAAGCGATCTCAGTCCCGCCAGGCGGAGCGATAGCGCGGGCTTGCGGAAAAC
This sequence comes from Ariolimax columbianus, assembly GCA_036924085.1. Classification (NCBI taxonomy): domain Eukaryota; kingdom Metazoa; phylum Mollusca; class Gastropoda; order Stylommatophora; family Arionidae; genus Ariolimax; species Ariolimax columbianus. The sequence continues at coordinate 154,150,967 of JAVGWX010000002.1, read as the reverse complement.
GCTCGCCTGCCTTTCCCCGTAGAGCGAATTGGGTGCGGTTTGTTGTAGCGGCTCCTCCACCGAAGTGCGCTGGTCTGGTCCGTATCAGGAAACGTGGTCCGTCCGTGGTGATTTATCTAAGGCTTATAGCAGAGCTCGACAGTACGTCTCGCTGGTGGTCTGACTCTCGCAAAGAGCTTGTGACCGGCAAATGGAAAGCAGAAATCGTTGCCTCGAGGCCCTGCGTTCTCCTACGGAGAAGGGCAGGCCGGCAGGCCAAATTGTTTCTAGTCCCAGTGAAATTCATCGCCGAGGTCGTTGGGATCCGTTCTGCACAGAGCGCTGCCATCCCTCCTCGAGCGAGCCCGGTCGGTCGGTCGTCTGGTGCGTGTGGGAGGCCCCTGTCAGGCGGTCCTAGGTCGACGGAGTGAGGGACGGGTGGAACAACCGTCCGTCCGTCCCGTCAGTCGGTCCCTGCGGCCGTCTTACATGCTCGATACATGGGGCTTGCGTCCCAGCCATATCCGGTAGAGCCGCAGCAAGAGGTCCTTGCCGTCCGCCGATCAAAGCGGGCGGACAACTGCTTGATACTCACCTTATACGGCGATGGGGTGCGAAACCACCTCACTGTGAACTGTCGAGACTCAACCAATGACCATGAGAGCTGTCCGCACACCAGGCGAACAACATCAATGTGACATTACCAGGCTTGTCCTCTGGCTTGTCCTCTGGCACGTCGGCTACGATATCTACCTCTGTACGTTATCAGCCATATAACTATCATGCTGGACGCAGAAGAGATGCAGACCAGCGGACATTGCACACCTGCCCCACTGTGTCAACACCCCAGGTGGCGGGGAATGCTAGGCGTACCATCTCTGCATAGAAGCCAAGAAAATAAAGGGAAAAAGAGATACCCCACTCACATGCAAATGCTACGTTTCTGGCAGGACGTGACGATCCTGGGATACAGACACACTGGACTGCCTCTCTTCCGGGTAAACCAGTCCATCTCATATATCATCTCACATATCATCATTGCACCCTATAGACACGAGTAGTGAAGACTCGATAGTCTGGTAAGACAACTTCCATAAGAGAGACAACTCTGATCATAAACAACTGCTGCCTTGCAGATAGGCTGGGGACAGCCAAAGGCTAAGGAGGGCATCCCTACAGAAACGCCTGTTGAAATCGGATGCACGGGGCCACAAGCCTAACAAAACAGTGCAACGTAAATAGCAGCATGATGGCAGTACAACCTTTTAGAAAAACGCATGGCGCTCATCCTGCGGAGTCCCGCCAGGCAGCGATAGTGCCGGGCCTCACTCCTCGAAGGGGCCCACCCTTGACTACTGGTGGTCACCCACCCATGTGTCGTGGAGTCAAGGCACATAGCTATGGGGCAACTTCTATTGGCCAAAACCTCAAGACACTCAAAATACTACAGTGAAATGCGGAGGGAGTCATTAAAAAAAAACTTTCCCTAACACACCACCTGCATGAAGGTAAGATTGACGTGGCATGTATCCAGGAAACGCACCTCAACAATAACCATAAATTCTCAATCAGAGGATACCAGACCTTCCGTCTAGATAGAGAAGGCCACAAAGGAGGGGTCCTGATACTGACCAGAAACTGCATACCGAGAAGCGCGGTATCTGTCAATCACACCGGACAAGCAGAAATTGTAGGAGTTGACATAATGGCCCAAGAGACGAAGCTCCGCATTTTCAATCTGTACGGACCACCAAATAGAGACCTATCGCTCTCGAGTATGGAGGTCAGAGACTCCAACTGCATAGTAGTTGGATATTTCAACAGCCACTCGGAGAGATGGGGATACTCTGACACAGACAGCAGAGGTGACGAAGTGGAAGATTGGGAGATAGATGCAAATCTCTCCCTAATCAATAGGCCGGAGGATAGCCCTAGCTTCTATTCAAGAACATGGCATACCACCTCGACTCCAGATTTGGCCTTCTCCACACAGGACATACACCATAAAATAGACCGCCAGGTGCTAAACCAACTGGCAGGTAGCGACCACAGGCCGATCAGGCTAACCATTGACATGGAAGTAGGCCCACAAGAAACAAAACCGCTCCCACGTTGGAATTACAAACGAACCGACTGGGACAGATTTGCAATCCTGACAGATGGGCTGTGTGAAACCATCAACACACGAAACACCAAAATGAAGCCCATGGTAGAGAGCCTAAGCAAGGCAATAATGCAAGCCGCCACTGAAACCATCCCAAGAGGAGCTAGGAAAAACTATAAGCCCTACTGGAATGATGAGTTGCAGAAAGTGGAAGATGCAGTAACAAATGCTAGGAACATGGCAGAGCGAGAAAAATCCATGGAGGCAAACATCGCCCTCAAAGCCGCCGCGGCGAAGTACAAACACACTCTCAAGCAAACAGCAAGAGAAAGCTGGAAAAATAAAACGGAAAGTCTAAACCTGGACAAAGACGGGAACAAGCTATGGAAGCTAGTCAGAGCCATGAACGACGAAACCCCGTCAAATAAACAAATTACTATCAAGCAGGGCGAGAACTTGATCACAGGTAAGAAAGCCGCAAACGCCTTTGTCGATCACTATGCCAGAGCAAACCACATCGAGGTCCCTGCAGATAAGCATACAGACATTAGCGAAGAGCTAAAGGGACACGAAAACATGAATACGGCTCCTGAAGAGCACATGATGGCCATACTAACAATGCGCGAAATGGAAGAGGCTATGAGAACACTAAAGAAAAGGAAATCTCCCGGAAAAGACGGGATAACAAACGAAATGCTGATGGGGCTGGGCCAAACAGCGAAGAAGAAACTGCTATCGGTCCTGAACCAAAGCTGGAAAAGGGGAATTGTACCACAGGCATGGAAAGATGCAATACTGGTACCAGTACCAAAAACAGGAAAGGACAAAACAGATCCAAATGGATACAGGCCCATACGCCTACTGAGCTGTGTCGGCAAGCTGATGGAACGGATGATAAACACCAGACTGATGTGGCATCTGGAAGAAAAACGAATACTAATTCCACAGCAAGCTGGCTTTAGACAGCACAGATCCACTGAGGACCAGGTCATCCTCATAGCCCAGGAGATAGAAGATGCCTACCAGGCACAGAAACACACAGTAGCTGTTTGGGTGGATCTGGAAAAGGCATTTGACAAAGTCTGGAAAGATGGAAGAGTCAAGCTAAGAAGAAGTGATGTCTGTGGGAAGATGTACAAGTGGATCAACCACTACCTCAAACAAAGAACGGCCAGAGTCCAAGTACAAGGGCAGATGAGCAAAAAGGTGACACTCGAGCAGGGAGTACCCCAAGGGGGAGTATTGTTACCCACACTCTTCCTGGTATATATAAACGATATTACAGAGACTATACCAAGAAGAGTCCATATCTCAATGTTTGCAGACGATCTGGCTATGTGGACCTCTGAAAAGAATCTCACCATAGCAAGAAATCGGATGTAGACGGCCCTAACATCGCTGGAAGAGTGGGCGAACTCATGGCTGGTCAAAATAAACGAGGAGATAACCACATGCACAATATTCTCGCTTTCATTAAAACCCCAAAGTACCAAATTAAGTCTAAATGGCAAAATCCTGCAGCCAAACGACAACCCAACCTATCTGGGAGTCACATTTGATCGGCGCATGACATGGAAAAGTCAGATTGAGAGAAACCGAATGAAAGCCAGAGAAAGAATGGCAATCATGAGGAAACTTGCTGGCACAAGCTGGGGAGCAGACGAAGGCATACTAAAGAAACAACTGTATACTGGAAGAGTGAGACCAGTTCTCGAGTATGGCATTGCGGCATGGACAACAGCAGCGAAGGCGAACTTCGATAAAGTTAACAAACTTCAAAACCAAGCCATGAGAATTATAACAGGTGGCATGAAGTCAACGCCAATTGTAGAACTTGAAAAGATTACAAAACTGCAATCCATGACCGATAGAAGAGACTGCAGAGCCCAGCTGCAGTCAGAGAAACTCCGAAGACTGACGGACCATCCAATGCACCAGAGACTAAATAATTTGGGAAATGGGAAACTAAAGCGGAGAAACTTTGCAGAAATAGCCAAAGCAAAGATGCACGAAGATCCCATAAACGCACTAACAACACCAAAACCCATCACTACTGTACGAAAACCTACCTGGAGGCAGGATATATTTCCAGAGGTGGTAGAAAATATACCAGGTATTGGAAACAAAAAGTGCCAGACTGAAAAAGAAAGGAGAGATACTACCCTAAGCTTCATAACGAAAAGCTACCCAAGCATGGACTGGACCCATGCATACACCGACGGTTCTGTAACAAACACTACACAGAACGGAGGGGCAGGAGCATTCCTGAACCTACCAAATGGCAGAAAAATAACACTGTCATTCGCTACTGGTAAGTACACAAGCAATTTCAGAGCGGAGGCAGAGACACTGAGGGCGGCAGTGGAAGAAATGGTGACACACAGTGAAAATGAGAGCCATATAGTCCTGCTGACAGATGCTCTCGCCGTAGTCACAGCGCTAAAAAGCCAGAAAAACACTGAGCTTAATGACTTAAGAGCAGCACTCTACAAACTGTGCCTGCAGTCCGCACCAAAAAGGGTAGTGGTACAGTGGGTTCCGTCACACTGCAACATCCAAGGCAACGAGGAGGCAGACAGACTGGCAAAAGAAGGTGCAAGACTACCACAAACAGATACCAGTATGACGTACGAAGAGTCAAAACGGCTTATCAAAGCCAGATACATGACCAAATGGGAAACCGAACATACTGGTTACACCAAAAACGATGCCTATTACCAGTTGAACCGAAGAGAGCAGGTCGTGGTCTTCAGACTTCGCACCGGCCACAACAGACTGAGGTACCACCTATTCAACAAATTGAAGATAGGGTGTACCGACGAATGCCCGTGCGGTACTTGTAAAATGTCTGCTGAACATCTGCTGCAGAACTGCCCGACATACGAGGATCAGAGAGAGCAGATGTGGCCATTACCAGTGGAACTGCAAGACAAGCTCTATGGCGGTGGCGAGAGCCTCAGGATGACCGCCGCTTTTTTCGAAAAAATTATGGTTACTGTCTGACTGCGTACGCAGAAGAAGAAGAAGAAGAACATCGTCTCCTATAATTTTTCGCCAGTCCAAATTAGGAATGTATGTAAGTCAATCTTTTGTAACTCAACTTAGTCACTTCTCAACGCGCCTAAAGTGTAGTCTTTTATATTGAGTCGTAGAGGTCATCCTCTTCTGTCTGTTTTAGCATGTATTTTCTACAGAATGATAAGACGCATGTCCACCCCCCCCCCCCCTTCAATAAATATATCAAAACCTTTTTAGTTCCACTTGGAGCATAGTAAAAAAAAAAGGAAAGTAACCCATAGCATTGCTGCCGTAGGGGTGTGAGGTGTTAACGATCTCACAAATCAAAGGCTCGGCTGTATGAGGGCGGTAGCCATCTCCTCTCCCTCGTCGCTTTTACTTCCCGGACTGAACCGAAGCATAGGTTTTCAATAAATACATGCCAGGTTAACAACCGATCACCTGTCTATACTTGTTGACTGTCTTGTGGCTAAAGTTGGTCCAGAATTGAGCAGAAATTGTTACATTCATTCGATAAAGAGCATCCGGTAGGATCAACTGCTGTTCCATCTCCAACCTGTCATTTCCTGCGAGCATAATGATGTTTCCTACTCTCACCTCTATACCTTCATGTGTGTCTCGGCATTCTTCCATTTTGCTTGTTTCGGGGAATCCAGAACAGAGACTGTCTCGTAATGCTGTCAACGTTTTCTGTAATATGTGACCTATCATGACCTACTCTAAACTACAGATGGCCATGGACCTATCCAGCGCCATCGACGTCTAAGCACAGCAAATTCCATTAATGAACTTCTGGTCCTCACAGCACATTCCATTGATGAACGTCTGGTCCTCACAGCACATTCCATTGATGAACGTCTGGTCCTCACAGCACATTCCATTGATGAACGTCTGGTCCTCACAGCACATTCCATTGATGAACGTCTGGTCCTCAACAACAGCTCCACGTTATTGGCCTTATCGTACCGCCTCAGTTTTGTGCAGGTTCTTTATAACGGAAGTGTGTGTTGTCTTATTTAATTGACTCTTATAGTTATCCACCCAGAGCCACACAACAAGAAAGGCTAGACATTGAAGCTAGAGCGTCTCATCGTTCTCTTGAATTTAATACTTTTCTCGCCCTTAGAATCACTAAGTGGAGATCTTTATCCGATCCACATATTATTTATATATTGTGTACTATTATATTGTCTGTGCACAGACAATAGCGGCGCTTGCACGGCTTAACAAAATCTGGCAAGATAAACGGTTAGCACTATGCACGAAAATCAGATTAATGCGTACACTGGTCCTGTCAATATTCATCTATGCGTGTGAGACATGGAAAGTTATAGCTGACCTTCAACGAAGGGTATATGCCTTGGAGATGAGATTTTTCCGAAAACTTTTAAACGTCACGTACAAAGATCGAGTTACAAATAAGGAAATACGAGATAGAATTACAACAGTAATAGGGCCTTTCGAAGACCTCTTGGCAACTGTCAAAAGACGGAAACTCACTTGGTACAGTCACATATCGAGATCAAATGGTCTTGCAAACACAATCCTCCACGGAAAGGTGCATGGCAGACGACGAAGAGGCCGGCCCAAAAAGAGATTGGAGGACAACATAAAAGAATGGACCAGCCTCCGACCAGAAGAGTCACAGGCAGCGGCGGCTGAAAGAGAAGGGTGGCGTGGAGTTGTGAGGATGTCTTCATGTGTGCCCCAACGACCTCACCGGTTACGGGATGACCTGACCTGAACTGACTATTATATACTCGTATGTAAATTTCTCCATCGTCTTTGCCCAATTCCATAAGCGGAATGGGGCTGTAATTGTTGTATGACCCTTTGAAAGGAACCCGGGTGAAAGGTAAGTATGTGCTCCTTTAAAGGTAGTTTCTGTGAAACATTCAACATGATGATGTTGCTAGCCCCATGCACCACTTTAATTAGGAATCTCTAGCTACATACTCACATGCTCCATCCGGGCTGCTGTTTCTCTTAGTACGGGACTAAACGTTTCAGATGAGCAACTCATTATTCATTCATTGGTTGTTACGATCGTTATGTTATGTCCAGAGACTTGGCTCCACTAGAGATAACAGATGTCTGGTTGGACAAGAGACAACATGTTTTGTATGTCTAGTTGGACAAGAGAAAACATGTTTTGTATGTCTAGTTGGACAAGAAACAACATGTTTTGTATGTCTGGTTGGACAAGAGACATCATGTTTTGTATGTCTAGTTGGACAAGAGACATCATGTTTTGTATGTCTAGTTGGACAAGAGACAACATGTTTTGTATGTCCAATTAGACGAGAGACATCATGTTTTGTATGTCTAGTTGGACGAGATAAATCATGTTTTGTATGTCTATTTGGACGAGAGACACCATGTTTTGTTTGTCTTGTACATTAGTATAGCCACAAGAGTGGGGATTGACACTGCAATCTTCACAGTGATGAACTTACCAAAGAGCTTTGCCTTGCACTACAGCCAGAAGGACCACGGCCTACCGTATCATGTACGTATCGGGATAGAAGAAGATCCACTGGAATCCGCTAAATATAAACTTGGAGTTGAAGATTGTTATTCTTGTATTGGACTTAATTTCTTTTTATCAGATAAATTTGTACCATATTAGTATTCAGATACAAGAGTACAGAGGTACGTACACACCATATTGGCACAGAGATACGTCCGCATCAAGTTGGTACAGAGATACGTCCGCGTCAAGTTGGTACAGAGATACATACTCACAATGTCAGTAGAGAAATATATACTCATTATGTTGATTCATAGATACATTCACACCATGTCGGTAAAACGGTAAATACTCTCAATGTCGGTACAAAGATACACGTGTATTTTGTTTGTAATCATAAAATAGATATACCTTTCTCTTTGCGTGTCATTGCTGGTATCCAGAATAAATGTATGTCCCAGACTCACATGAACTGATATATCGTTACGAGCCTAGACTCACATGAACTGATATATCGTTAAGAGCCCAGACTCACATGAACTGATATATCGTTACGAGCACAGACTCACATGAACTGATATATCGTTACGAGCACAGACTCACATGAACTGATATATCGTTACGAGCACAGACTCACATGAACTGATATATCGTTACGAGCACAGACTCACATGAACTGATATATCGTTACGAGCACAGACTCACATGAACTGATATATCGTTACGAGCACAGACTCACATGAACTGATATATCGTTACGAGCACAGACTCACATGAACTGATATATCGTTACGAGCACAGACTCACATGAACTGATATATCGTTACGAGCACAGACTCACATGAACTGATATATCGTTACGAGCACAGACTCACATGAACTGATATATCGTTACGAGCCAAGACTCACATGAACTGATATATCGTTACGAGCACAGACTCACATGAACTGATATATCGTTACGAGCACAGACTCACATGAACTGATATATCGTTACGAGCACAGACTCACATGAACTGATATATCGTTACGAGCCCAGACTCACATGAACTGATATATCGTTACGAGCCCAGACTCACATGAACTGATATATCGTTACGAGCACAGACTCACATGAACTGATATATCGTTACGAGCACAGACTCACATGAACTGATATATCGTTACCAGTACAGACTCACATGAACTGATATATCGTTACGAGCCCAGACTCACATGAACTGATATATCGTTACGAGCACAGACTCACATGAACTGATATTTCGTTACGAGCCCAGACTCACATGAACTGATATATCGTTACGAGCCCAGACTCACATGAACTGATATATCGTTACGAGCCCAGACTCACATGAACTGATATATCGTTACGAGCCCAAACTCACATGAACTGATATATCGTTACGAGCCCAGACTCACATGAACTGATATATCGTTACGAGCACAGACTCACATGAACTGATATATCGTTACGAGCCCAGACTCACATGAACTGATATATCGTTTCGAGCACAGACTCACATGAACTGATATATCGTTACGAGCACAGACTCACATGAACTGATATATCGTTACGAGCCCAGACTCACATGAACTGATATATCGTTACGAGCCCAGACTCACATGAACTGATATATCGTTACGAGCACAGACTCACATGAACTGATATATCGTTACGAGCCCAGACTCACATGAACTGATATATCGTTACGAGCCCCGACTCACATGAGCTGATATATCGTTACGAGCCCAGACTCACATGAACTGATATATCGTTACGAGCCCAGACTCACATGAACTGATATATCGTTACGAGCACAGACTCACATGAACTGATATATCGTTACGAGCCCAGACTCACATGAACTGATATATCGTTACGAGCACAGACTCACATGAACTGATATATCGTTACGAGCACAGACTCACATGAACTGATATATCGTTACGAGCACAGACTCACATGAACTGATATATCGTTACGAGCACAGACTCACATGAACTGATATATCGTTACGAGCCCAGACTCCCATGAACTGATATATCGTTACGAGCCCAGACTCACATGAACTGATATATCGTTACGAGCACAGACTCACATGAACTGATATATCGTTACGAGCACAGACTCACATGAACTGATATATCGTTACGAGTACAGACTCACATGAACTGATATATCGTTACGAGCCCAGACTCACATGAACTGATATATCGTTACGAGCACAGACTCACATGAACTGATATATCGTTACGAGCCCAGACTCACATGAACTGATATATCGTTACGAGCACAGACTCACATGAACTGATATATCGTTACGAGCACAGACTCACATGAACTGATATATCGTTACGAGCACAGACTCACATGAACTGATATATCGTTACGAGCCCAGACTCACATGAACTGATATATCGTTACGAGCCCAGACTCACATGAACTGATATATCGTTACGAGCACAGACTCACATGAACTGATATATCGTTACGAGCACAGACTCACATGAACTGATATATCGTTACGAGCACAGACTCACATGAACTGATATATCGTTACGAGCCCAGACTCACATGAACTGATATATCGTTACGAGCACAGACTCACATGAACTGATATATCGTTACGAGCACAGACTCACATGAACTGATATATCGTTACGAGCACAGACTCACATGAACTGATATATCGTTACGAGCACAGACTCACATGAACTGATATATCGTTACGAGCCCAGACTCACATGAACTGATATATCGTTACGAGCCCAGACTCACATGAACTGATATATCGTTACGAGCACAGACTCACATGAACTGATATATCGTTACGAGCACAGACTCACATGAACTGATATATCGTTACGAGTACAGACTCACATGGACTGATATATCGTTACGAGCCCAGACTCACATGAACTGATATATCGTTACGAGCACAGACTCACATGAACTGATATATCGTTACGAGCCCAGACTCACATGAACTGATATATCGTTACGAGCACAGACTCACATGAACTGATATATCGTTACGAGCCCAGACTCACATGAACTGATATATCGTTACGAGCCCAGACTCACATGAACTGATATATCGTTACGAGCACAGACTCACATGAACTGATATATCGTTACGAGCACAGACTCACATGAACTGATATATCGTTACGAGCCCAGACTCACATGAACTGATATATCGTTACGAGCCCAGACTCACATGAACTGATATATCGTTACGAGCACAGACTCACATGAACTGATATATCGTTACGAGCACAGACTCACATGAACTGATATATCGTTACGAGCACAGACTCACATGAACTGATATATCGTTACGAGCCCAGACTCACATGAACTGATATATCGTTACGAGCACAGACTCACATGAACTGATATATCGTTACGAGCCCAGACTCACATGAACTGATATATCGTTACGAGCCCATTGAATATTTAGCTGCACTGCTGGGTCTCCATGTTGCTTTGGCGAAGACCAACATTCTACGTGTTGGTGATGGTCCGCAAGCAACAGGAATCCTCGTAGAATGCAAGCATGTCGACCCTACCGAAGACTTAATCTACTTGGGAAACAAACAGACCTCTAACGTATCTTGCAGTCCTAACATTATCCAAAATATCAGTATGGCCCCACGTCTATAAACACAGAGAACAGAATCTAGTTCTAGCAGAGGCGTTCGCTGGAAATCAAACTGCGCCTTGAAAATTCCTGCGCTATTTCAATTCCCTTATTATGACTTGAAACGTATGCAGTCTTACAGAAAGATTAGAAGTCTTGAAGACAGAGGCGCTTCAATGGAGTCCACTAGTGTAACCTGGTTACCAAAACTGAGGCCTCCGACAAGAACGTCTCAAAAGTAGTATTTATACGATGGACCGTCGCTGTCTCCATATCTTGGGTAATTTGACCACCTTCCCCAGGATGGCCCTGTCGGCCAAGTCCTGTACCTTGCTGTCGAAATCAAGAGTGGGGAAACACCTTGCCCTACACCGAGGCGTACCGGAGTGCCCGTGCTACCCCCGTTTTCAACAAATCGCCCACAACTCATCAGAACTACACGTCTCATGGACATCTGCCATCAGCCATGGCCACAGATGATCGACCTGACAGGCCTAGGTCGCTTTGGCGGATTATTATTATTAATATTATTACTGTAAATAGTTCAGAGGTCTACACTGTGTCATTTTCTAATATCTCATTTGTTATCAAAGATGACTTTACATGTCAATTCCTCAGCTTTGTGAATACTGTCAGTTAAGCAATTCGATAGGACGAATCTCAATTAATGTATCAGAAATCTTTGTTATTGCTTCTGCCGATATCGCTATATCTGTTTAACGAACTCTACACCTGTTGCAAAGCGTTGTAATAGCTTAGATCTACCTGGTGTTCTGGATGTCGCCATTGCAGTAATGCGATCTTTCACGTTGAATGGCAGAAGTTGGTGGTCAGCCCTTAAAACCAGCTATATTAGCCGGCCAGTGTCACATATTGCCTACAGTTTCGACATCTTCATGCGACCCTAATTTGTTTTTTAAAGAAAACAAATGTACTTTATTTGATTTCTTACTTTTTGAATTCAAATAGTTATTAAATTTAGCAAACATTTCTAACCAATTTTTGAATTTATATATTGTTTTATAATTTTTGTTTTCTGATTTTAGTTTTTGTATTTCACATTAAAAAAAAATATTTTTGAGTGTTTCTAATTCATTTTTATGTTAATTTGTTAAATTATTTTAAGATTTATTATTTATTTGGTTAATTTTTAATTTATTGTTGTATTTATTAATCACAGTTCCCGCTGCTTCTTTCTAAGTATTCATTATCAGTAGATGTGTGCGATGTCTAAAGTAAAGTAAGTAGCACGTCCTTTACAGAACGTGGCTTCTTGCGAGCGCCACCTATTTGACTGTTATAAGTTTTTTGGCATTAACTGTCAGCTGAAAAGAAATCTCGCTGGCCCGAGTTGTTAGATCATCTGTTAGATTTGTTATGTTTATTGATATTCGAAGATCTCTTGGCAACTGTCAAAAGAAGGAAACTCACTTGGTACGGTCACATATCGAGATCAAGTGGTCTTGCAAACACAATCCTCCACGGGAAGGTGCATGGCAGACGACGAAGAGGCCGGCCCAAAAAGAGCTGGGAGGACAACATAAAAGAATGGACCAATCTCCGACCAGAAGAGTCACAGGCAGCGGCATCTGACAGAGAGGGGTGGCTTGGAGTTGTGAGGATGTCTTCATGTGTGCCCCAACGACCTCACCGGTTACGGGATGACCTGACCTGATTAATATTCTTGTAACTTATTTCACTATTTTCTTTGCGTAACGGTCTTGTTTGCACAGCTCTTACTTAAGTTATATTGTACGTATTACTCATGTTTTTCTTCGAAATACAGTTATAACGATTATACGTAGCGCTTGATCAACCGTACATTTAAAGATATTATTATAGTCCCTAATCAATTTGTACTTTCATATTAATTCTGGCTGTTTGTTATTTCTAACGTGACTATGTTGGTAAATTCTAACTTGTCTGTGCTGGTCGGATCTAACTTGTCTGTGTTGGTAAATTCTAACTTGTCTGTGTTGGTAAATTCTAACTTGTCTGTGTTGGTAAATTCCAACTTCTCTGTGTTGGTAAATTCTAACTTGTCTGTGTTGGTCAATTCTGACTTGTCTGTGTTGGTCAATTCTAACTTGGCTATGTCGTTCATCTCTAGCTTGGCTATGTTGTTCATTTCTAACTTGGCCATGTTTTTCATTTCTAACTTGGCCATGTTGCTCATCTCTAACTTGGCTATATTGATCATCTCTAACTTGGCTATATTGATCATCTCTAACTTGGCTATATTTATCATCTCTAACTTGGCTATGTTGATCATCTCTAACTTGGCTATGTTGACGTTTTGCCGACGGCATTGGTATTAGCGTCTTCACGCCGACTCTCTGGTAGAGGGTTTAAATATCTCGTGTTACCTCGCGTGATGTACTAAGGAAGGCGGACCTGGGTCCTACTAGTGGTAGCGCAATGCAATGCTTATCATCAGGCACTGTACTATTGGGATCACAGTGTCATTCCTCACCAGACTGCTCTAACATAGCCAGTTAACAGATGGACAGCTGGACATTCAAGTGGGCTATTTGTCAGTGTGTTACACCTGACCTTGAAGTTTAACCTTTGCACCCAACTTAGCTATACCGATCATTTCTTTCTATATAATTCAAATCTGTCATGTTTTACACAAAGAAGATAATACAATAAAGAATAAATTAAGTTAAGTGGGAATCAGAGAAAATGCTACACCCTTGACCGGCAGAGACAAAGCGCCACTATTTATCTCAGGACGATGTATAGAGGAGTCAATAGACACATATACAGATTATGTCTGTCTGCTTCGCTACTGTGGACTGAGCTTACAAAGTGAAGAATATTTTTTTTTTTTTGCGTTCGCCTTATTTCTCTAATCCCCAAGGCGGTGTGCATTGCACTGCGTTTTTATTTTGCGCCTGTCGGCCCAGTGCATCCGACTTCAGCATGCATTTTATGTAAGGGTCTGCTTCCTCCTGCATTTTCTAAGGGTTTGCTTCCCCGGGGTAACGGCCGGTGCTGAGATGGGGATCGAACCCAGCACCTTATGGTTGTGAGCCGTGTCACATAACCACTAGGCCACGCCGTTCCCACGTCCCCACTGAAGAATATAATGTAAAGGACTTCCCTCTGATGGGCATTACACTGGTCAAATAACTCAACACCAAACTCAAAACTGTGGGGACCTAAAGAGGAGCTCAAGAAAACAGTTTAATTAAACATAGATGTGAACACTAATAAACGACCACAAGATGATGATGAACCCCTCATCCCACCTTGCCTCCCTCGTCAACATGTCCGTGTCTTTCTCATGTAAACCTCTCGTCACAACGCCCATCCGTTCCGCGCCCAACTCCGACTTACAGAACTACCTTAAACCAGTCTCCCCCCCCCCCCCCACCCCCCTCCTTTCTCAACCCGCCCGTCTCTTCTCATCTGAACTCGTTCAACCTTTTCTTTCCAGATTCGAAACTGTTTTAACAATTGTCTTAATTATCCCTGGCAGGTCCTCGTATTTATTTAGTAATGTCTTGAGTGATTTTGACCCACTTATGCAAATATGATGATTCAAACACAAATCCACCACCCTCTATTCCCCCGGCCCTCGCAAACGTTGGAAATACAGACATACGCACATCTTGGCCTAGCTTGGCTTCGTTCGTTCTCAATTTCCCGCTACCAAACCCTGAAAGTGCTTAAGTAGCAGAATGTAGTCCAGAGAACGGAATGAGTTGTGTCGTAGTTTACAGCTTGACTGCGATATGTGCACCTTTGGGTCCAACACATCCGACTTCAGCAAGCATTTTTTTAGTACCGGGTTAGCATTCCCTCTTCTATCCTTTCTCCTTAGCCAGTCTGCCCTGCTGCAGCCTGTTATCCAGGATCACGGCGTGGAGGTGTAGAGTGGTCTTGGCAGCTCTGGTTCGTTGGCCCTGACGCTAGCAGTCAGCTATGGGTCGCTGACCACTGTAGCTCATGCGCTGCCAGGCGCACATCTGACAGATAATTAACTATTTAAGACCTAACCTTCGCGTTTACAGGTGCTGGCATTCACATTTGAAAGCGATGCCATTAACATTTGAAATGGCTGGTACTCACAGCTAGAAGATATGACATTCACATTTATAAGAACTGGCACTCACATTAGAAAACAATTGAAGTTACTGCCGTCAGAGATTTTGTGTCACATACCTCTATGTCTCAGTTGTTTAGGAAATGAAATAAAATATGCGCAATACTTGATAGAACCGACTCCACTGCACATGCGCACCATCACGTAGGGTCCGTCCATTTCACTTATGAAAGTGTGATGACAGAGTACGGGCACCGTATCTCGCCCGCGGCGGCTTCCAAATCTTACTCTGACGGGCATTCACTTTCTGCAAAGTTGGATTGGAGAAGCGGTCATACCGTGAACAAATCAACACCATGCCCTGTCTGTCAAATCGAGAGCTACGTAGTTAGAACTTTGCAGGTTTGGATTGCAGCGCAAGCCGACAGCCCCGTGACCACAAGCTTTCTTGGGTGATAAGTTCTTTTTTCTCACTGCCTTGACTTTTCTAACTGGTATTCAATCGCCAAATTGCACCCGTGTCGTGGTGTAACTTCGTCTGTTTGTAGCAAGAGACGAGCGTTCTGGCCGTACAGTTAACCCTACTCGCCCCAGCGTGTGCATACAGTCAAAATTGTCGACCGTCTGGCTTAATTTTTTGCGCGCCTGCGAACAAAACCCCAAACATTTAGCCCTAAATAGGTATGGGAATTGTTCTCACCTTGGAAAGTCCTGTAGCTTAGAGCTTTCACGCGGTCTCACTAAAATACTACATGCAGATTTTAGTGACCGAGACGAAAGTGAAAGTTCATCATCTCCTCGTGTTCTCCATGATTCTCTTCCCTTGTCCTCCATGACACACGAGTAATGAGGCACATGTTGACACTTCGTGATGGAAGCTAACGACAGACAAGCCAGCTATACTCTAGGACATCACGTCAGTGCCTGGCACGCGCTCGTGAGTAGCCGCCATTTGCCTCCAATCTTCTCAATTAAACGAACAAAATGACGTCTTATGTCAACAAGACTAAATACGCATGCGCCAGCTATCATGGCGATACCGGTAATTGAACTATGGGACATTAAAAGGAAATATGATTTGATTGTCTCCCTTGCCGGAAACGCTTCGTGTGGAATTGTGTTTGTTTGGGTGAGAGATTCAGGGAGGGAGATTGGATTAGGAGGGACCTCTGGGAGATTTTAGAGTGAGTGAGCGTTGTCTCGTGGATTCCACTTTCTTGTCGAACTTGTCCAGTGCTGGCACTACCTCCTCCTCATCATTAAACGTTGACGGCATCCACCTAATGTAACGAAAACTGGAGGGAAATGTAGAGCTGCTTTTTCTTTTTGGGCGTGGCACTTTATTTTAGCCACAGACTCATCATGTGTTTTAGTTATATTGCCTCGAGATCCTTATATTGGAACATTTGAATAGTAGAGTGGAAGAGTATACTGTTAGGGAATAAATAAAACAACAACAAACATACATAAGAGCGGTTCAGATCATAAACAAGATCGAAACTTCAGTTTCCGCCAAAAGACGTTTATCAGACACAACGAACAACAGTCATGTAAACATTGAACAAATCATGAAAAGGCATAAACAAGTACCGATGTCGGATAAAAGGGACGCTTTCACTTTTCATACATTCCTGACCAGCCTGGTCACTTCCGCTTCCGCTAAGAATTGCAGGACGTTTCTCCCAGACGACCACTAAGTACCTTTATGCTTTATTATTACACTGATGAGTTGTTAGTTGTTTTCATGAGTGTTGTCCGTTGTATCTGATGAACGCCTTATGGTCGCAACGTCCCTTACATTCATCCGCTTGTTCCACCTCAGTATCTGATTGATAATTGTATGTTTCTATACTTTCTATTTCAATATTCAGTGCCACCACATCCGCGCCTTATTATTAAGAAAAGGTGGGTAGTGCAAAAGGGAGCTGGGACCACCGCCTCACAGAAAGATGTAGCTTAGTACAAGGTAGCCTGTAACACTTTATCTCCCCCAGAAATGTATAGAACTACTTTGACCTTCAACTTTTCATCGGGGGTAAGAAACTCTTTTTGATGTCTCATGTTGTCTTTGTTTCATCTGATCCTCAGGGCTGTTGTTGTTGTTGCTGAATGCCCACAATGAGTAGAATTACTCTTTTTGTGAGCCTTGAAAAGGGTGTTTAGAAACGGGTTGTTGAACCTTTCCACATCCAGAACGGGCTGATGAAGGAGGACCCATTACACGTAGCCTGACTTTGGGCACTTCAAGAGTATAGCAGTGGGCTTACATACTGGGGTCAAGGCTAACGTCAGGTTCAGGTGAAACGTACTGACCATCACCTTACCTCATGTCATTGCACATGTAAAATTGTTGTTTTACAACAGCCTGGGAAATAAGGTGGGATTAATTAATGTGACTACCAAATTGATGAGCCAACTGAGAATCCCTAGCATTGCACTACAATTAGGAGAGACCAGATTGACCTACGTTGGTACACTTCTGGATATAAGAAAAAATGCTGGCACTCTCTAACAAAGAACCATCGTCTGGAGCGAAGAACTTTGCACAAGTAGTGTCGATAAACAACCAAATGAACTTGCTAGTCCATACACAAGCCTCTTCTGTCGTATTTTGCTACAGGCTTGGGAGATGTCAGTAGTAGCCTTATCTTGTCACACCAAGCACTACTGAAATGGACGTCACTAACTCTCTCTGTGTTGCACACCTGCTACCCCTGAGGAGGAGGAGGCAAAGTTTTGACATCCATTTTGTGTATGTACGTGTTATCGAATGTGGAAACAGCTGAATGGTCTGTTGTGTCTTTGCATGTTCTAGAGCCTGCTGCCTTTTACCTTCATAAAGGCCAGTAAAGGTTCAGGAATTCCGTTACCTTTAGAATATTGTGTTTAGAATAAAAATATCGCCTAGGAATCACATCCGTATCGAGACATCACACCCGTGACATGACATCACATCAGTCCCGAGACATCACATCCGTACCGAGACATCCCACACGTGACATGACATCACACCCGTGGCATGGCATCACATCCGTACCGAGGTATCACATCCGTACCGAGACATCACATCCGTACCGAGACATCACATCCGTGTCGAGACATCACATCCGTACCGAGACATCACATCCGTACCGAGACATCACATCCGTACCGAGACATCACATCCGTACCAAGACATCGCATTTATACTTAGATATCACATCCCTACCGAGACATCACATCTGTACCATGACATGACATCCGTACCGAGACATAACATCCGTACCGAGACATCACATCCGTACCATGGCATGATATCCGTACCGAGACATGACATCACATCCGAAGCAACACATCCGTACCATGACATGAGATCCGTACCGAGACATACCATCCGTACCATGACATGACATTCGTACTAAGACATCACATCCGAACAAACCAAAAGTCTGATGAGTATAATGCGGTTTTCAGAACTTGGAAGCCATTTTGAGAAAGAATTCCTCGTTTATAGAAACGTGATTACGCAGTGTTGAGAGGATCAGAAAAGGAAGAAACTATCGTTTGTGAACATCAATGGAAATGTGAATGAGTCGATGAGTGTGCGGATGAATGGCATTTGTGGAATAATAGATAATTGAATGTACGGCTAGGTGGAGGACTAGTTCGATGGACGGAAAATGCTTTCACAAGAGATTAATGTAGTAATTGATTGCACGTATATATACATATGCATTGATACTTTAATTAATTATTACATAGATAGTTGGATGAATTAATGGATGGATGAATTGAAGGACGGATGGATGGACAATCGGGAAAACGAAAAGACGGACGGACGGATCGATGGACTGTTGAATTCATAGATGAACTGATTCATGGATAGCTAGGTTGACGGATAGATGGAGGAATTATTGGAGTCACCAACATCAGTTCAGAATTGCATATACTAATATCACTAGACTCGTGACATCTCACGCCTGAGCATGTTTAACATGCCCCAAATTTACCACCGGAAAACCTTCTGACGATCAAACAAAAACATCAGCACAAAAACTAAGAAACAAACTTCGACCTGCGAATCGCGGTAAATATAAGCTAACACAAGCGAAGTGTTTTGAGTTCGAATCCAATCGCTCTGTTTGCCATGCCCAGGCGATGTAATTCAATATGAACAGCGTCAAAACGTTGAAAAATTTGTTGGCCACGAGCTAGCGGCTCTTGTATAAGGACTCTCTCTACATGTTACCCCTGGTCCGGAAGGTTGAAACAAACATGGCCGAGCATCGCCCGAACGTGATTTTTGCGATGCCTGGCTGGAAAGCCAAGGTGTTCAGTGGACAAAAGCTCTAATTGTTTCAGGAATTTCGAGTTGACAAAGACAATGGCTGTTGAAGAAGAAAGGACATTCCCTCCAGAGTCAACTGAAGCACACGCCACGAGCTTGCCCATCCCGCGCTGTGAGAAATTTGGAAGATGTTTGGCGACTGTGGCTGCAGTGATGTGCAAACTTTTAAAACGATACTGGGATTCAAAACATTACACACAAACTGTTATCTCTCGTGGTTTGACCGTCTAATATCTGGGGGACAGCAGAAGTGAAATATATTCTGGTCCTAAAGCGTTGACCGTCCAGAACTCTTTCTAGCGGCTTAGAAAAAGCAAATAACACAGAAGAAATCTGCTTTCTAAGTTATCACCACAAGAATAAAGACAATAGAAAAGTTAGTATTCGAGTAGTCACTTTTTTCGGTTTCTCCTACAAATGACACCATTATTTGTAAGGCTGTTTTTTCTTGTTGTATTAAGTGTTAAGAGACATTATTCTTCCAGGTTTCTACTTATGTGAGGCTGAATGACCACTTCCCGTTCATGATATTTTGTATTCAACCAATTGAAACCGTTTACTCCCAGGTTGAGAACACATATCTTCAGCAAAAATATACAGTCATTCTGTTCTGTCTCCTCACCGTAATTATTATGTATCAAATAACCACATCTATGTGTCTCCTAAACTTGGTGTGCCAAGCGTCCAACGCCGCCAAAACGTATTGTACAGCTGTCGGGCATCATTTTTTATTTTTGTTGATTTCGATTTTTTAAAAAGTTGTAATCGTTTCTTCTTTTCTGTGACGAAGGTCTTGTGTCTGTCACGTTGGTTTTATTTTGGGTTTTGTCTTGCAGCGGTCACTAATCTGTTATTTACATTTGTTTCTAATCGTCTCTAACTCTATTTACAACATACATACATTTTGGTAATGTTGATTAGTAAATATACTTTCACTCTAAGACAGAATCCGGGCGACTAACAGCCATTTCCTATTAATTAACCATTTTCGTATTTTTATTTTTCTTCGTCTCCTTGATCTTCTTCGGCGTTCGTCTTCAATAGCAAGTTGCGCCACATGTAACGTAGTTAGTCCCTTGGGAAAATCTTTGCCTTCCAGTCATATCAACACACCTGACAGAAAAAGCAGCCTTCAAGGAGACTACACCTAATATCATGAAGACATATGCCTTGGAGACAGTCTCATGCTACCAAGGAGACAATACCTAATATCCTGAAGACGTGTCTTAAAGACAGTCTCTAGCTATCAAGGAGACTACATCTAATATCCTGAATACATGTGCCTTGGAGACAGTCTCTAGCTACCAAGGAGACTACATCTAATATCCTGAAAACATGTGCCTTGGAGACAGTCTCTAGCTACACAAAATCGGCAGTCCTGGCCTTAATGGATGGATCAGCATACGAATCTACCGCTTTCAAATATGAAATACCCGGATGGGTCCCAATACTAGTTGTGTGATTCATACGGCGAAAACCGTTCAAATGATAAAACTTTGACCAATGCTATAAAAACAGATGTTGAGATTTTGCACGAACAACTTCACTTGGATGAATTGTTGACGATGGATTTTGCAATTTTTAGTGACCAAGTCGTTTCTGGACGCGCTGAAGATCACCCTATACAAAGAAAAGGAGATATTCTTGGTGGAAGGGCGATCAACTACATCATCACTGCCCACGGGATAAATGTCACCTTGCAATGGATCCCTGGACATAGTGGGCTACTTCAGAACGAGATGGCCGACAGATTGACAAAAACAAGAACCTCGAAACAACAATTGGATGGACCCTGCAGTAACCACACAGTCAAACGAATTATTAAGAATAATATTCGGAAAATCTGGATGAACAGGTGGGCGACTGGAACAACAGGTCGCAGTGTATTTAGCGAAATGGCACATCCAAAAAGTAACGAAGACATAACAAAACTACATAGAAAATATCAAAGTCTCATCTTTCAGTTCCGAACAGGACACCAGAGTTAATAGCCACTTGAACCGCATCAATCTCCGGCACCTGCCCTTGTGCAGACATTGCTCTCATCTTGATGAAACAGTTCAACATCTACTCGTTGCGGACATAAGGAAAAAATTCTTACAAGCACTGCCGACAATTGCCAACAACCAGGGAGCAGTGAAACAACTGAAGAAAACCTGCATCTATATAAGAATGACATTGGGCTGGCAGGCTTGTTCAGCAGCTATGGGATAACAACAATAACATATCTGATCGTTTAGACCCGACACATCTGGTTTGAACTGGCTTAACCAGAATATATTAAGCAGCCTGTTTCCAGGACCGTTCCTTGGAAGTAGAATAATGCCTTGGTCAGTTCATTCACTGCTGCCTTTTCTGTTCCAATGACCAACTTCCATAAAGGTCAGGACGGTTTCTGTCAACCTCTACCAGCTAATTAGAAAACAAATATACAACTGTAATTTTATTCAAAAATGATCTTCCGCGAATGTTGGACAGAAGACAGGTTGATAATCTACGACTGTGATATAATAATAGACTGTGTTTACAATAGTTGTTTTACTAACGGACACATTCCCATATCACACATGATTATGAAGATATCAGTCTCTGCGGTACGTATGCTGACTATGCTAGCACTTCATAGCAAATAATTCCGAACGGTCTGCACGACCTCGTGTTATCAACGTTGTATTGTGGGCCAACATTAATAACTTTATTGCCGTGTACAAAAGCTAATTGGTCTTTAACGGAACAGGCTAGAGCAAAGTAACTTTGCAGCTCATGCAAAATAAATGATTTACAAGAACTCTTGAAAATATAAAGGCAAAGACAATATCATCAACCTACCACTATGAAAAATAAAATGCTTCCTAGAGCTAACAAACTACATTCCAAGGAGTGAAAATTGGAAGACACTGTTGCAGAAGAAAAGAAAGTGCATAGTCAGTAATCAGTTGTTACCACCATGAATCTTATCTTGATATCCAAAAAAGTCGATCACGAATTAAAGATGGCAAGGATCAGGTATTATGTGTTTTTGTTATTCCTGTATGACGTAGAGGCGGGGACATTGAGCATAAGGTTTTAGAGAAGGTCAGTACCTTTGACATGTGGTTGTCTAGAAGGGTGGGGTGTCTCGTGGAAAGAAAACTAACAAGAGGCATAGCTACAAATCAAATAAAGAGAGGTCCAGATTTGATATTAGGAAATATTTTTTTAGTCAGAGAATGGTGAATGCTTGGAATGCATTTCCACAGGAAGAATTGGAGGTAGGCCCAATTAATGTGTTTAAGAATAAATTAGACGCGCATAGCTTTTAGAGCAAGGGAATGTAAATAAAACTGATTGTATACAGACTCTGCAGAGTCTTCTAAACCAATATAAAGTCGTTAAGCTAAGTTAAGAAACAATGACACTGTAACTGATAGCAGAACTGATTACCAAACACACATCACCACTAAAGAAACAGATGGTGATCGTTATTGATGTCCTTCTGCACTCAAGGGTCTACAGTACTTTTGACTTAAAGACCTCTCGGGCACAATTGACTGCATCGCTCTTAGCTTTCATAGGAGCACAAGTCAGGTGATACCATCTCGCTGTTCAAGACGTAGCCATACCTACTTGCTAGACATGGAGGGGGTGTAATAAGAATCAATATGTAGACAACATATGATGAAATCTGAGCGATATCCATTGAAATCTACATGGGAAAACCACATGCACAATATTCTCGCTTTCAATCAAACCCCAAAATACCAAATTTAGTCTAAATGGCAAATTCCTGCAGCCAAACGACAACCCAAACTATCTGGGAGTCACATTTGATCGGCGCATGACATGGAAAAGTCAGATCGAGAGAAACCGAATGAGAGCCAGAGAAAGAATGGCAATCATGAGGAAAATTGCTGGCACAAGCTGGGGAGCAGACGAAAGCATACTAAAGAAACTGTACACTGGAAGAGTGAGACCAGTTCTCGAGTATGGCATTGCGGCATGGACAACAGCAGCAAAGACGAACTTCGATAAAGTTAGCAAACTTCAAAACCAAGCCATGAGAGTTATAACAGGAGGCATGAAGTCAACGCCAATTGTAGAACTTGAAAAGATTACAAAACTGCAATCCCTGACCGATAGAAGAGACTGCATAGCCCAGCTTCAGTCAGAGAAACTCCGAAGACTGACTGACCATCCAATGCACCAGAGACTAAACAATTTGGGAAATGGGAAACTAAAGCGGAGAAACTTTGCAGAAATAGCCAAATCAAAGATGCACGAATATCCCATAAACGCACTAACAACACCAAAACCCATCACTACTGTACGAAAACCTACCTGGAGGCAGGATATATTTCCAGAGGTGGTAGAAAATATACCAGGTTTTGGAAACAAAAACTGCCAGACTGAAAAAAAAAAGAGAGATACTACCCTAAGCTTTATATCGAAAAACTACCCAAGCATGGACTGGACCCATGCATACACCGACGGTTCTGTAACAAACACTACACAGAACGGAGGGGCAGGAGCATTCCTGGACCTACCAAATGGCAGAAAAATAACACTGTCATTCGCTACTGGTAAGTACACAAGCAATTTCAGAGCGGAGGCAGAGACACTGAGTGCGGCAGTGGAAGAAATGGTGACACACAAAGAAAATGAAAGCCATATAGTCCTGCTTACAGATGATCTCGCCGTAGTCACAGCGCTAAAAAGCCAGAAAAACACTGAGCTTAATGACTTAAGAGCAGCACTCTGCGAACTGTGCCAGCAGTCCGCACCAAAAAGGGTAGTGGTACAGTGGGTACCATCACACTGAAACATCCAAGGCAACGAAGGCAACGAGGAGGCAGACAGACTGGCAAAAGAAGGTGCAAGACTACCACAAACAGATACTAGTATGACGTACGAAGAGTCAAAACGGCTTATCAAAGCCAGATACATGACCAAATGGGAAACCGAACATACTGGTTACACCAAAAACGATGCCTATTACCAGTTGAACAGAAGAGAGCAGGTCGTGGTCTTCAGACTTCGCACTGGCCACAATAGACTGAGGTACCACCTATTCAACAAATTGAAGATAGGGTGTACCGACGAATGCCCGTGCGGTACCGTTAAAATGACCGCTGAACATCTGCTGCAGAACTGCTCGACATACGAGGATCAGAGAGAGCAGATGTGGCCGTCACCAGTGGAACTGCAAGACAAGCTCTATGGCAGTGTCGACAGCCTCAGGATGACCGCCGCTTTTTTCGAAAAAATAATGGTTACTGTCTGACTGCGTACGATGAAGATGAAATCAACATGGGAGGAAAAACATACAAGTTCTTTAAACAAAAGCCCCCAGCATTAGCTCTCATGATGAGATCAAATGACCATTTTGAGGTAGCACGCTGGACACAATCGGCTCGGGCCTCATCTTAATAGAAAATGTGCGAGTTGCACGACTGATATACGCACCCGTGGCACTGGTCACATAACAGCTGACCCATTGTTGCGGACCTGATAAATAATCACTGGTGCAAGTAGACTCACAACACAATGCCGTGTATCACTGCATGCCAAACTGTATGGCGATGTAGGAAAACGTAAACTGACTGTTGCGCTTGTTAGGTGTAGATGTCTGATGGCAAGCGAGAACGAAGGCGATGAAGCAGCACTGTAACCTGCATGACATGCCGTCAGAAGCCACTAAGGTGGACTGAATGTTATTTTGTTATCTTGAGATTGAAAGAATACTCGCAGAACTGATTTCCTTGATATTTGGAACCCTCACATATGCTCGGTCCTTTAAATTGGACTTAGGGGCCCTCAAATGTCCTCAGTCATTTCATTGGATGTAGGACCCCTCAAATGTCCTCAGTCATTTCATTGGATTTAGGAGCCCTCAAATGGGCTCAGTCATTTCATTGGATTTAGGAGCCTTCAAATGGGCTCAGTCATTTCATTGCTGAAAGTACCAACAACACAGCACGAACTGCGGAACTCCCTCAGTAGCTCAGATATTTCCCACTGAATCCTCCAGGTGCCCATTTACAGCGTGAGGAACTAGGTGAAGCGGTATTACCATGAGAAAAACATTGCGACATGCCGGTCTGTCAAATTGAGCACGTCATGATTTGAACTTTGTTCGATTGTTTAGTGCACAACTCCTTGGCCAAAAATGCTCTAATCTGCCCAAACTATAAATAATGAAAGCAATTGAAAAACATCTTCAGCTCACCTCTTACCCTCAAATCTTCACATTTTCACCCCACATCTCTACTTCACCAACTAATCCTCATCTCCACCGGACGTTTTCACCACACCTCTTCCCTCCACCTCTTCACCTCACCTCTTCATTCCCACCTCTTCATCCCACCTCTCCACCTTTCCAACTAAACCTCATCTCTTTTCTCCACCTCTTCACCGCACCCTTCACCTCACCTCTTCATCCCACCTCTTCATCCCACCTCTCCACCTTTCCAACTAAACCTCATCTCATTTCCCCACATCTTCACCCCACCTCGTCACCAGTCCCTCTTCACCCCACCTCTTCCTTCACGTAGTCACCTTCACCCCTTCACCTCTACCTCTTTACCCTCATCTCTTCACCTCACTTCTGAAACCCAACCTCTTAACCCCACATCTTCACCCCACCTCAACCCCCAAACTCGAAACCTCATCTTTACACCTCACCTCTTCACCTCACGCGTGGAGTGGAGCAATTAAGGCAAGCCTCCTAAACGCCGAATCTCTTCTCACTAGACGGCCATATCCTGGGACTGCCCTGTGATATCAAACAATTGTTCAAGTCAAGACTGTAGTGATGGGCCAACAGAGCCAGGTTTAAACAACGCCATGAGGAAAGCTTGAACAAACTCTTGCAGAGATGCAGACAATGATGAATAGGGGAAGCTATACCTGGCGCCTTTGTCCAGAGATGGACTGTTACAAAAATCCCCATAGCTGTTGTCCTGTCTCCATTAACAATGCTAACTATTTTTCTTGGCTAAAACAAAGATTCCCAAATTTCTGGTTTGCGTTTCAAATCGAGAATACCGAACTAGAAATTCTGTTCTTTGATGGTGTTTATTTGTATCACGTGACCCTGGTTACAAACATTCTGGAAGCTTCTTTTCCGGGATGGTTTCTTTTGATGAAAACAGGAAATGTTAATCGCCTGATAATCTCCCTTGATTTGATAATCTGGATGGCGAATTTCCAAGAATTGTTTCGCCAATCGCCATTAGCAAAAACAATGTAGGGAATTACTCGTACAATGGAAGCTTCACGTCGGAATCTAAAACACTAAATGCCCTTTGACATGAGGCGCTGCCAAAAGACAAGAGATTCGTCGTGGAGAGCATGTGAGAAAAAAAATGTCTAATTTCTTTTATCGGTGTGGGATTCTGCTTCATTTTGTGCATGCAGGGGTCCCGTTCAACTGTGGTTAAACAAAAACATGTTGGCTTTATTGTGGTTCTCTTGTATTATTTCAAAATTAAGCCCCGATTATTGTTTTGTGATATTAGATTTGTTTTGTTGTTTTCCCTCTTTTGGTTTGTGTTATAATCTTGTAATTCTGTGTCTGTTTTTGCACGTAATTAACTTGTTCTGTTCCTGTTGATGTCTGTAATCTTGAATTTTCTCGGTAGTGTCCGGACTCTAGTATTCCATCTTCTCGGCAGTGTCCAGACTCTAGTATTCCCTCTTCTCAACAGTGACCGGACTCTAGTATTCCCTCTTCTCGGCAGTTCCCGGACTCTATTATTCCCTCTTCCCAGCAGTGCCCGGACTCTAGTATTCCCTCTTATTGTCAGTGCCCGGACTCTAGTATTCCCTCTTCTCGGTAGTGTCCGGACTCTAGTATTCCCTCTTCTCTGCAGTGTCCGGACTCTAGTATTCCCTCTTCTCGGTAGTGTCCGGACTCTAGTATTCCCTCTTCTCGACAGTGTCCGGTCTCTAGTATTCCCTCTTCTCGGTAGTGTCCGGACTCTAGTATTCCCTCTTCTTAGCAGTGCCCGGACTCTAGTATTCTCTCTTCTCGTCAGTGCCCAGACTCTAGTATTCTCTCTTCTCGTCAGTGCCCTGACTCTAGTATTCCCTCTTCTTAGCAGTGCCCGGACTCTAGTATACCCTCTTCTCGGTAGTGTCCGGACTCTAGTATTCCCTCTTCTCAGCAGTGCCCAGACTCTAGTATTCCCTCTTCTCAGCAGTGCCCGGACTCTAGTATTCCCTCTTCTCGGTAGTGTCCGGACTCTAGTATTCTCTCTTCTCGTCAGTGCCCTGACTCTAGTATTCCCTCTTCTTAGCAGTTCCCGGACTCTAGTATTCCTTCTTCTCGGTAGTGTCCGGACTCTAGTATTCCCTCTTCTCGTCAGTGCCCAGACTCTAGTATTCCCTCTTCTCAGCAGTGCCCGGACTCTAGTATTCCCTCTTGTCGTCAGTGCCCGGACTCTAGTATTCCCTCTTCTCGGTAGTGTCCGGACTCTAGTATTCTCTCTTCTCGGTACTGTCCGTATTCTAGTTTTCCCTCTTCTCGTCAGTGTCCGTATTCTAGTTTTCCCTCTTCTCATCAGTGTCCGTATTCTAGTTTTCCCTCTTCTAGTCAGTGTCCGTTGTCTAGTTTTCCCTCTTCTCGGCAGTGTCCATATTCTAGTTTTCCCTTTCTGATGTTGTCTGTAATATTGTTAGTAACTTCCTTGTCGTCAACAATGACGTTCTCTTCAAACGTACTACAAACGTGTTTCCCCACCTTGATCATGTCAGCAATAGCGATCTACATGGTGTTATCACTTCGAGCGTTCGGTGCGTGGCAGGCTGGCTTGTTGTGGCTCATGTGATTGTTGTTGTCCTGTTATATCTACAGCCACTCTTAAATTTCGTGATATGTCATTCTCGTCACATTGTTGTATCTTCAACCACTCTTACGTTCTGTGACATGTCATGCTCCTCATATTTCCAACATCATGGAGAATGCCTGTACGCAAGGAAAGAGCGGTCCGGAGATGATAAGGATAGACCACTGTAACCTCACATGCAGTTCGTAAAGGCTGACTAAAGAGGGATTATTTATCCCACAGTATGACTACTTTTTCTCAACCAATCCAGCTTTAATGGTTACCTGGCTAATCAGAGAAAAATGTTGAGTCGCCGCTGGAGTTACAGAGATTGTTTCTGCACTATCAGATAAAACAATTGCCATTATAATCAGCCACTGCAAATTTCCGGATGTACACCTCATGTAAAGGGACCAGCAACAGTCGGAATATGGAAAAAATGGTGCAAAAATAAATAAATGCTTGAAAAAAAACCGGATTACTTTAGAATGGACCCCTATCAGCATTGACATGTACTTCACATTGGCCGAAAAAGGTTAATGAGATCAATCAAAGGAGAAAGTTAATCTCTGACCAGCAACACTCCTGGCCGCCATATTTTTGAGTATTTGATGTGGGTTTTTTGGGCTTTATTCTCGAGTGTGTTCTTGTTTTGTTGTACACATTTTCATCAATTTTGATAGATTTCTTGTTTACCGTTTTCTGAAACTTCATCTATAAAACATCAACAGTCCTGATTTCGTCTTCCATTTTTAATGGACATGTGTTCTTTAGCCTCTCACCTCTTCTCTTTTCTTGTGGGTTCTAAATCAGTTCATGTTTTCTGTATTGTTATCTTTTTGTTTTTCGAGGGGGTGGTTTCTATCTATCTATCTGTACTCTCAGTGTCGAAGCTCAGGCACGGTTTCATGTGTAACGTACTGTCCGAGACGTCCCATGATTTTCACGATATGAAACAGATTGTGTTACAGACGCCTTGGCAAAAATATGGGGATCGACACTGTAAATCTGATCAGAAACCTTCCATTGCACTACAGCTAAAGGACCCAGGTCCAACTTTGTCAGTAAACGCCGGGACGTTAAAAGAGTCATGTCAAATTATCTCTAAAGATAATGTACAGCGCTTCGAAAACAAGTAAATAACATCGTTCATAAACCAAAAAGGGATCTCTTTAGGAACAAACTCAGCTCGTGTAAAACCAGCAACATTTATGGATGTCATCACCCTGAACGTCAGTAAAATAAGAAGGCAATGGCATTCGCTTAGTTAGCCCCAATAAGCAGATGAGCGATGAGATGCGACAGAAGTTCTCGGGTATTTAACATTCCCCATAATCAAATTGGTCCCCGGCCATTTCTGACCTGGGCAGGGGCAGACAATTCATCACAAGTCCATCTGAACTATCCCGGAATTGATTCTAACCTCGTTGCGGCGGTTATAACCCAATATGGCGTCCTTAAGGCTTCCTCTTTCGCCTTCAGTTTCCCAAGTAACCTTGTTAGCGTGTGGCCAGCCTCTGAATAAAGCAGCCAATCAGCTTTCAGAGATTTGTGTTAAAGAGAGGATGTCGAAGGTTTAAACTGTATTGGTTATTGAGCGAAAGCCGAGACTGTAAAGGTAATGAGTCGATCTGACTAAGTGAGTTAATATTCATGTCCGTGTGTGGCATTCTATACCGCGGGCGCATCTTCATTATCTGGCACGCAATCTGAAAGCCAGATTATAAGTGAACGGTTTACCTTGTTTCAAGTGCAAGACCAAACGTGCTCGGGTTTCAACCACAAGTTGGAGGGGCTTCTGGAGTGTTCGCTGAAGAGCACAACACTGCCAGATGCGCTAATGAAGTAGTGGAAAAAACAAGACTAAATTAGTAGTCAGGTTCTGTCAGCAAACATGAGAAGTAGGAAAGAGGTCAATCGCTAAGTCAGATTGAATTTGAGGCCGAAAACCTAGAAAATATCTCAGGGACAACAATCGTTTCTATTGGCTAGCATGTCAATCAATCAACTAATAAACCACTACCAACAGTTGTTTCAGGCGCCAAAATGAACGTGCTCCAAAGTCAAATAGTATAACGTTCCTCTTAGCGCGTACAGACGAAGTTTGAACACAATTAATGTTAGAAGAAAGCAAGGTCGATCATGTAGCAAGATCAGCAGGCAAGACAAAGAGTTCTTCTCAGAGATACAATAAAAACAGAAACACAATCATGCAGTGTGTCCTTGGCAGAACGTTCCCGTCATCACATTGATAAATCTTGGTCTTTAGCCAGTTCTGCTGTATGTCGCTCGACATTCAGTACATCTTTGATGACGTGTGTCTATATTCTACTTGGTCTGCTCTAGATTGTTTTTCAGGTAACATACTTTCCAGTAAAGTTTCATTTCCACTCTATTGTGACGTTTAATGTGGGTACGCTTTTTAGTTTTCTAGAAGTATTGCTGTTTGCCAGGTAATGTTAGTAAATTCCCAGCTTGTTCAGGAAGCCTACGTTTTTCTTCTCACTGTCCGTGGTGCTCTTGAAACTTTTCTGTAGCATTTTCGCTAGAAATAGTCCATTTTCCTCTTCCGTGTTTGTGTGATGGTCGATGTTTCGCATTCGTATGCTGCCAGAGCGAAGATGTTTATATTCAGAATGTGTTTTTTGTTATTCTGTTAGTGTTCTGCCAGTTTCTTCTTGTACATAATCTTTACATTGCAGTGTGCATTCTTCTCCAGAAACACTATCAACAAAACTACAATATCACAGAGCCCAACAACATGCATGATTACAAATCAAGGAAAAGTAAGTCCGCCATAATATATCCAACATGATGTTAGTAACTAAAACGCAATACCAGAAATATGCATATGGATATAGAGAAAACAACAAACAAGACACAGGTAACCCAGAGTAGGGGATGCATCCGAGATAAGGATGGTGCGATGGAGCAGAACGACATATCGAACAGATGGGCGGAATATACAAGGGAGCTTTTTAAGGACAGTCGCGAAGTCAAACCATCCTCTTCTTCGTCTTTTTCTTCGTTCGTTCTCAATCTCCCACTACCAAACCCTGAAAGGGCTTAAGTAGCAGAATGTAGTCCATAGAACGGAATGCGTTGTGTCGTAGTTTACAGCTTGGCTGCGATATTTGCAACTGTCGGTCCAACACATTCGACTTCAGCAAGCATTTTTTGAGTACCGGGTTAGCATTCCCTCTTCGATCCCTTCTCCTTAGTCAGTCTGCTCTGCTGCAGCCTGTTGTCCAGGATCATCGCATGGAGGTGTAGAAGGGTCTTGGCAGCTATGGTTCGCTAGCCCTGACGCTAGCAGTCAGCTATGGGTCGCTAATCACTGCAGCCCATGTGCTGCTCAGCATCTTTATCCCAGTCAAACCATCAACATATGGTAATGAAGCATCCTCAGATCAGAGGCGGTAAATATGATAAAAACTATGAGAACAAGGAAATCAACAGGGCTGGACTCCATAAACATTGAAACGATAGAGACCCTTGAGGAATTTGGTATAGATATACTTACTGATCTGTGTACTGACATATACAATACTGGATGCCTACCAACGGACCTATAAACATCTACGTTTATAATACTAAAAAAAAAACCCACTTGCAACAGACAGAATGTTCAGACCTCAGAACAATAAGTCTAATGAGTCACACAAATAAAACACTACTCAAGATCATACAAGAGGAGGGCTCACCCTGGGAGCAACTCTCCCATTCTCTCTCTTCTCATTCTCATATCACTCACATTTTCAAGCAGATAGAGGGGATGGCAGAGCTAGTCATTGGAGGAGTGGCAATGAACAATCTAAGATATACAGATGATACAAATTCGATGGAAAAAAGTGAGCAAGAATTACAGGAGTTTCTGACAACAATATACACAATAAGTCAAGAGCTGGGATTAGACATAAACATAAAGACAAGAAAGAATGTGTTCATCGGGAAAAGTGACAAGAAACCGTGTATGCAGATACAAATAACAGATCAACTACTTGAACAGGTACAGAGTTTCTCCTATCTAGGTCATATAATAACGGAAGAAGGCAGATGTGAAAAAGAAATCAGAAAGAGAATAGGTATGGCCAAGATGGTATTCAACAACATGCGACACATACTGACATCCAAACAGATAAATCAGAATTTGAAAATGAGAATTGTCAGGTGTTATGAATACTCGTCACTAATTTATGGCGCAGACACATGGGCAATGAATAACAAGTTGGAAAAGAGTGTTGAAGCCTTCAAAATGTGGGTATTTAGAAGATTGAGTAGCATTTCTTGGAAAGAGAAGAAAACAGATTTGGAGGTATTGGAAAAATTGGGGGTGAAAAGAGAATTAATGGCCGAAATTAGCGTTAGACAATTACGTTATTTTAGTCATCTAACAAGACATACCTCCTTGTTGAAGACCATACTTGAGGGTAGAGTGAAGACAGTCGTTCATGCTGCTGGATGGATAACATCAGGAGATGGACTGGAGAAAGCCTCTCAGATTGCACAATTACGGTAAGAGAGAGAGTACATTGGAGATCTATTGAGGTAAGAGATAGAGTACACTGGAGATCCATTGCAGCCGACCTTCGATGGGGAGATGGCAGCTGAACTGAACTGTCAGTAACATAGGAAGTATAAGACATGACTTGCCCAATAGACTGGCAAGCTAACATGTACCAACAATCAAACTTGGAGATGGGATCAAGATGCTGAGCAGTGCATGAGCTGCAGCCGTCAACGACCCAATACTCACTGATAGCGTCATGGGCAGTCAACCAGAGCTGCCACGACCCTTCTACATCTCCACGCGGTGATCCTAGATAACAGACTGCAGCAGAGCTGACTGGCTAAGGAAAAGAGATCAAAGAGGGAAAGCTAACCCGGTACTCAAAAATGAGTGCTTAAGTCGGATGTGTAGGACCGAAATGTGCAAACGTCGCAGTCAAGCTGTAAACTATAACACTACGCATTCCGTTCTCCGGACAACATCCTGCTACTTGCAAAGCTCTGTTCAGGGCTTGGTTTCCTGCGGTCTCGGAGGAAGAAGAAACCTGCAGACCTCAACTACTTTATCACCCACGGGCGATGCTGATCAAAAGTTACAGTATAGATGTATATATAGACATATTACCTTATTATTTTTGTGTAATCATTGCTCATTACACTTGGACTCAGAATTCTCAAACAGAGTATATTTGAGAACCTCAATCCTGCCGTACAGCTGGAATAAGCGTGACCCGCATCCTTCTTCTCGGATCTGAGTGCAGTGACAGTCCTGGACAACATATGTTGCTGCCATATATGTCAGACCGCAATAACATAGGCTGGTGGTACCTATTTTGGTGTACCA
Organism: Ariolimax columbianus; assembly: GCA_036924085.1. Taxonomy (NCBI): domain Eukaryota; kingdom Metazoa; phylum Mollusca; class Gastropoda; order Stylommatophora; family Arionidae; genus Ariolimax; species Ariolimax columbianus. The sequence goes on along the minus strand of JAVGWX010000002.1, from coordinate 154,117,217 downwards.
ATGGTGTTTCATTCTGCTGTGGTTGTTTGGAGACAAAATATGATAAAGTGGCCTTTTTTGAACAGTTGGTAGTATTCGTCATCTGTTTGGAGGGTTCTTCGTGCCACTTTACATGTTATTCTCCTATCATTGTGGCTTTTGCTTCTTTATAGCTAACCATATATTCCTTCTGCATCTCTTTCGCTCGTTCTTTGGCCAGACGCTTGGTCTCCTCGTTTCCCATGATGCTACAGTGTCTTTTCTTTCTTTTCGCGTATGTGCCTTTCAGCGTCATGTTAGCGGTTATGAAGAGGTTTCTTGACTGAGCCCTAGTATGTGCTTCATACAGGAAGGTGCTTGTGTTATTTCTGCTTTCCATCGAGTACATGGTCGGCCCCTGCCATTGTATCCATTGTACCTGTATAGCATTGCTTTATGAGGGATACTATCTGATGTTTGACGTTTAACTTGGCTGAACCATTTGGTTTGCTGTCTCTTGATCAGGTCTAGGTGATGTACCTACTACAGCGTGATGGTACTAAATGATATTCTTTGGTTCACATAGCAGTTGACCTGCAGGAAAGATTTAGACATATCGCAGCCGAGCGCGTCACAAAGAGAAGAGATGTTCCTGGATAGAGTATACTTAGTGATAAGGGGTAAATGGAATAGCGGCAGGCCGAAACAAACCGGGAAAAGAGGACAGACATCGGTTGTTGGCCGAGGACCTATGTTCCGCAGTGAATTGACAAGTTTTGAATGACTGACTAATGGTTGACATAGTTTCCAGAGGTGATGGTTGGAATCGCATATGAACATGACTTCACACAATGACAGGCTAACAGTTACCAGCACCATCAAACGTAAGAATCCAGACCCTATACTGCTGGACGGGCTAGATGTCAACTATCACAACCCTGGCCTCTGGAAATCGCTGAACCGCAACTTCCTCAGCTCTAGAAAGCCACTAGAAGGAAACCAGCCACATACTTACTATTAATATCCACATGAAAGTCCGAAAGGAAAATCATGGAAGACATGACACCCGATGAATCTAAACATCGACAAGACGGCTTTGCAAAAAGGCAAGGTTTTAGGCTACTTGGTACATATAGGGACCTGCTCATTTAATACCAGGGACCTAGTGTTCCAGTACACGTTAGTGTATGTCCATAACAGGCAAGGGTCAAGCTCATTTAATTCATATAATTCCCTCGAAACATGTAGCTGCAGCGGATGTTATCCGTGTAATGCTATCCATGTAATACTATCCATGTAATTCTATCCATGTAATACTAATTCATGTAATACTATCCATGTAATGATATCCATGTAATGTTAATCCATGTAATACTTTCCATGTAATGCTATCCATGTAATGCTATCCATGTAATGCTTGTCCATGTAATACTATCCATGTAATGCTATCCATGTAATGCTATCCATGTAATGATATCTATGTAATGCTATCCATGTAATACTATCCATGTAATGCTATCTATGTAATGCTATCCATGTAATTCAATACTATCCATGTAATGCTATTTTGAGTCGTTTTGTGAAATTTCACATATAAGACATTTTCTGCACTTTCCTCTCCTCTCGTTCTGGTTATGCGTTCTTTAGCTTCCACGCTATTTTCTTTTTTTATGGATTCCAATCCAGCGCTTATTTAAAAAAAAACAGTTTCTTTGTGCAAGTTTGTCCTACGTCCACGTGTATGCCTCGCGCCAGGATCAAGTGAAATATACTGTCCAAGACCTTACTGTACGTCCTCGCTGTGCACTTATAGATAAACTGTTTAATAGAAGCCTTGCCAGCAAGCGATCCTCTTAGTGGTGCACCTGCTAAGAAGCCTTATACCACGAGAAGGACTTAGGTTCGACATCTTCAGTCCTCCAAAGGATGAAAAATAATCCCATCCACTCCACTACGTGAAGGTATCGTAGCGAAACGTTTAGTAACACACCTTTCAAGCCAAACTTACTGGTGATGAGCCAGTGTCAAGAATCAAGGCCGTACTTCTATGTGTAGTGGATACAACAAAAATTGAGGGGACGTTGAACACACGGTGCAGTCCAGCGCAAAACACCGTGCATTGCACAGTTTATGAAACAAAACGAACAAAAAACAAAACAACAAAAAACTCGCTACCAGCAGAAATAAGTAATGAATAAAGATCTCAGAAACAAAATAAATTGGAAAACGAACAAGTATCTCTATCTTCTCTCCTTAATCTACAGCTGTGTTGGTTGTGAGTAAAGTGGACATACAGCAGTATTAACCGCTGATTGGAAATGGAGTTTTTTGAAGACTCCATTGTACTAAGTCTCAGCCTGTGAGAGGCGGGGAGGCCAGTGCCCTTCCTTGCTGTTTTTACTTTCCCTAAATCATATCTCAGGTACGCATTTACAGCTGGGTTGGCTGGAGAAGCGATCCCCAATTAAAATAGTGACAACCCGTATTTTTGTAGACTCCGAACGCGATTCGAACCACAGCCAATAGCGAATTGCTGGCTATGAACTGAGCTAATGTGCCAATCAAGGTTATTGCAACACAACCAATTATTTCCACTTTCTCTCCTTAATATACAGATGTGTTGGCTGTAAGCCAATTTATTGGAACACAACCAAGCATTTCCCCTTTCTCTCCTTCATCTACAGCTGTGTTGGCTGTAAGACAATTTATTGGAACACAACCAAGCATTTCCACTTTCTCTCCTTAATCTACAGCTGTGTTGGCTGTAAGCCAATTTATTGGAACATAACGAAGCAATTCCACTTTCTCTCCTTAATCTACACCTGTGTTGGCTGTAAGCCAATTTATTAGAACACAACCAAGCATTTCCACTTTCTCTCCTTAATCTACAGCTGTGTTGGCTGTAAGCCAATTTATTGGAACATAACCAAGCATTTCCACTTTCTCTCCTTAATCTACAGCTGTGTTGGCTGTAAGCCAATTTATTGGAACACAACCAAGCATTTCCACTTTCTCTCCTTAATCTACAGCTGTGTTGGCTGTAAGCCAATTTATTGGAACACAACCAAGCATTTCCACTTTCTCTCCTTAATCTACAGCTGTGTTGGCTGTAAGCAAATTTATTGGAACACAACCAAGCATTTCCACTTTCTCTCCTTAATCTACAGCTGTGTTGGCTGTAAGCCAATTTATTGGAACATAACCAAGCATTTCCACTTTCTCTCCTTAATCTACAGCTGTGTTGGCTGTAAGCCACCAATTTATTGGAACACAACCAAGCATTTCCACTTTCTCTCCTTAATCTACAGCTGTGTTGGCTGTAAGCCAATTTATTGGAACACAACCAAGCATTTCCACTTTCTCTCCTTAATCTACAGCTGTGTTGGCTGTAAGCCAATTTATTGGAACATAACCAAGCATTTCCACTTTCTGTCCTTAATCTACAGCTGTGTTGGCTGTAAGCCACCAATTTATTGGAACACAACCAAGCATTTCCACTTTCTCTCCTTAATCTACAGCTGTGTTGGCTGTAAGCCAATTTATTGGAACACAACCAAGCATTTCCACTTTCTCTCCTTAATCTACAGCTGTGTTGGCTGTAAGCCAATTTATTGGAACATAACCAAGCATTTCCACTTTCTCTCCTTAATCTACAGCTGTGTTGGCTGTAAGCCAATTTATTGGAACACAACCAAGCATTTCCACTTCCTCTCTTTAATCTACAGCTGTGTTGGCTGTAAGCCAATTTATTGGAACACAACCAAGTATTTCTACTTCTTCTCCTTAATCTACAGCTGTGTTGGCTGTAAGGAAATTTATTGGAACACAACCAAGCATTTCCACTTTCTCTCCTTAATCTACAGCAGTGTTGGCTGTAAGCCAATTTATTGGAACACAACCAAGTATTTCCACTTCCTCTCCTTAATCTACAGCTGTGTTGGCTGTAAGCCAATTTATTGGAACACAACCAAGCATTTCCACTTTCTCTCCTTAATCTACAACTGTGTTGGCTGTAAGCCAATTTATTGGAACACAGCCAAGCATTTCCACTTTCTCTCCTTAATCTACAGCTGCGTTGGCTGTAAGCCAATTTATTGGAACACAACCAAGCATTTCTACTTTCTCTCCTTAATCTACAGCTGTGTTGGCTGTAAGCCAATTTATTGGAACACAACCAAGCATTTCCACTTTCTCTCCTTAATCTACAGCTGTGTTGGCTGTAAGCCAATTTATTGGAACACAACCAAGCATTTCTACTTTCTCTCCTTAATCTACAACTGTGTTGGCTGTAAGCCAATTTATTGGAACACAACCAAGCATTTCCACTTTCTCTCCTTAATCTACAGCTGTGTTGGCTGTAAGCCAATTTATTGGAACACAACCAAGCATTTCCACTTCCTCTCCTTAATCTACAGCTGTGTTGGCTGTAAGCCAATTTATTGGAACACAACCAAGCATTTCCACTTTCTCTCCTTAATCTACAACTGTGTTGGCTGTAAGCCAATTTATTGGAACACAGCCAAGCATTTCCACTTTCTCTCCTTAATCTACAGCTGTGTTGGCTGTAAGCCAATTTATTGGAACACAACCAAGCATTTCTACTTTCTCTCCTTAATCTACAACTGTGTTGGCTGTAAGCCAATTTATTGGAACACAACCAAGCATTTCCACTTTCTCTCCTTAATCTACAGCTGTGTTGGCTGTAAGCCAATTTATTGGAACACAACCAAGCATTTCTACTTTCTCTCCTTAATCTACAACTGTGTTGGCTGTAAGCCAATTTATTGGAACACAACCAAGCATTTTCACTTTCTCTCCTTAATCTACAGCTGTGTTGGCTGTAAGCCAATTTATTGGAACACAACCAAGCATTTCCACTTCCTCTCCTTAATCTACAGCTGTGTTGGCTGTAAGCCAATTTATTGGAACACAACCAAGCATTTCCACTTTCTCTCCTTAATCTACAATTGTGTTGGCTGTAAGCCAATTTATTGGAACACAGCCAAGCATTTCCACTTTCTCTCCTTAATCTACAGCTGTGTTGGCTGTAAGCCAATTTATTGGAACACAACCAAGCATTTCCATATTCTCTCCTTAATCTACAGCTGTGTTGGCTGTAAGCCAATTTATTGGAACACAACCAAACATTTCTACTTTCTCTCCTTAATCTACAGCTGTGTTGGCTGTAAGCCAATTTATTGGAACACAACCAAGCATTTCCACTTTCTCTCCTTAATCTACAGCTGTGTTGGCTGTAAGCCAATTTATTGGACACACAACCAAGCATCTCCTTAAATACAGTTCCAAAATAAGTTAATTAGTTCCATGAGTTAATGATGGTTGTTATTGTTGCTGTTGTTGTTTCGAATGCAAGTTTACTCTTTTTTGCGGCCTGAACAGGACGTTAAATAGCGGTTTGCAGTAGCTTTCCTCACATTCCGTGGTGCTATGCTTGGCTTCATCTGCGTGTCACTCACTGCTACGGATATCACGTCGATCTCTCACCTTGTTAGCAAGGCTGCCATGAAAACAGTCCGTTTCCAGGGAGGACTACGAGCAAACCCTGGTGAGGGTCTTGACCAATATATTTTGCCTTACTCTGACTAGCATGTCTGATCAGTATATTTTGCCTTACTCTGACTAACATGTTTGATCAGTATATTTTGCCTTACTCTGACTAACATGTTTGATCAGTATATTTTGCCTTACTCTGGCTAACATGTTTGATCAGTATATTTTGGCCGACATGACTAACATATCTGATCAGTACATTTTGACCGACCCTGGCTAACATGTCTGATCAGTATATTTTGCCCGTCCCGACTAACAAGTCTGATCAGTACATTTTGCCAAGTAAACAATTGTGAACATAAATAGGCAAGTACATTGACCAGACCGAGACACAAACAGAACTCAAACCTGTGTTACGATCGGAAGGCTTTCATCACGGACAAATAGGAACACACATACCGGGAAGAGTCAATGGGGAACATTAATATGATTTTATTATAAGAATTTGCCACATTACGGTTACTATTTTACTCCACATATATGGGCTATCGTGGGTTACCTCTTCTGCATAGGTGTTTAGGTCTGCCACTACCTCTCTTGCCTTGGAGATTCCACAAAGGGCCTTCCGTGTAATGTTATCTGCTATTTTCCGTAACGTATATCCCATTCAACGCCAACGCCTTACTTCAAGTGCTACACTGATATTTGTGCCATTGTTTCCCACAGTTTCACATTAGGGACTGTGGGTGTTTTACTACTGACGATATCACTGCCTTTTATTAGTAAAGGTATTGTTTCTATATCTCAACACTACACGTGGAGGTAAGTCTCTTCCTGGATTTAATCTCTACCTACAGGTCACGACATCAACACCTTCAACTGTCAGTGATCGCTGGAATTATCGTTCTTTGATGGGTTCAACGAGTGCGCCAGGTTTGTTCTTCGCTCCGTGCAACCACCAGAGCGGTAATTAAATCACCATGAAATTCTGGTTAATCTTATCTGTTAGGATTAAAGTTCCGATCAACGAGGCCGCAACGGATATAGACAGGCCCGCAGTTTGGGTCCAATGTCAACAAAGTGTCCAGAGTTATCTAGAACCTCCCTGGAACTACCTGGTCTTTCGTCTCACCTGGTTAGGACGAGTCACGCTCTGCGGGAGTCTCTGTCGATGACGTTCTGTTTACCTGTAACACCTGCGACTTTCGATAATCTTCGGAAAGACGTTTAAGTCAATGTAGAATGAAGGTCGGATTATTATCTCTGAAATTGATGAAGGTTTGGGCTTAGTATGGACGCGTCTGCCAGGGGTGTTACTTGGTATTGCTGGAAGAGTGGGTTGTAGATTGGGGCAGAAGGGTAGGGTGCAAGGGAGACTGGAAACGGGGGAGGATATTGGTGGAGGTAAGCAAGAAGGACAGTACGTAGGAGAGAGGTAAGAAGATATGAGTGATGGGAACAGGTATAGGAGAGGAGTAGAAAAGAGAGAGTTGTGGAAGTGATGGAGAAGGGAGAAAGTAAGTGAAATTGTCAGGTTAAATGTGAAAGGAGTAGGTACAGTTGATGAGAGGTGGTGGCCGCAGGACAAGGAGAGTGGTAGGTAAGAGGGAGAGGAGAAGGCAAGGGAGAAGGGAGAAAGTAAGTGAAATTGTCAGGTTAAATGTGAAAGGAGTAGGTACAGTTGATGAGAGGTGGTGGCCGCAGGACAAGGAGAGTGGTAGGTAAGAGGGAGAGGAAAAGGCAAGGGAGAAGGGAGAAAGTAAGGAGTAGGAAGTAAAAGGGAGATGAGAGGGTAAGGAAGAAAGGATAAAGTATGGAGTAGTAGGAGGGGAAATTATGAAAGTTAATACGACTCTGATCTTGAAATGTTAGGCGCCATGAGATTTGTGGTGGCATGACATATCCATATCCAAAATTCCCTATTCAAATATGTTATGTTCACTTATTCAGATTCAAAATGTTATAAATTCATCTTTATATCTAATATAAACTCAAATGTCAACTTGATATCGAACCTAGATTCAAGTGTCAACTTTATATCGAACCTAGATTCAAATGTCAACTTTATATCGAACCTAGATTCAAATGTCAACTTTATATCGAACCTAATAATCAAATGTGAACTTTCTAACTAACCTAGATTCAAATGTCAACTTTATATCGAACCTAGATTCAAATGCCAACTTTATATCTAACCTAGATTCAAATGTCAACTGTATATCGAACTTAATATTTAAATGTCAACTTTATATCAACTTCAAATATCCAACCTAAATTTAACTAAATGTCTCACCCTGAAGGTTTATAGCCTGTCCCACACACACATACACACACACAACATTTAGGGACCATACTTCATTGAACACGAACATTGTATCTGGTTTGAACCACATCGAGATATCATGGATCACTGAAACACTAGCTTATGTACATACAGACTCAAACATGCATCCAAGCACTGGTTAATACGTCCTGATATCGGCTAAAAGTCTGCTTTCGTCCAGACATCGGCTAAAAGTCTGCGTTCCGGGGTAGAAAGGGGTATGTCTACGATAGGAGAATATCAATGGGCAAACCTTTACGAAAAAAACCCCCAAAACTGTATTTAAACTTTATGTCCAAGATAGATTTAATGAAATGTCAACTTTATATCCAGCATAGGTTTAACTTAATGCTAACTTTATATCCAGCATAGGTTTAACTTAACGCTAACTTTATATCCAGCATAGGTTTAACTTCATGCTAACTTTATATCCAGCATAGGTTTAACTTCATGCTAACTTTATACCCAGCATAAGTTTAACTTAACGCTAACTTTATATCCAACATAGAATTAAGTTAATTTACAACATAAAAGGTGCCCATGGCGACGTCAACAAGACGTTTTTGTCTTGATGATGCAACTTGCGCTGTATTTGAATTACAGCGTGAGGTTAACTGCGCTGGTTATCAACCTCACTCTCTGGTCCCGAGCTATCTTAATTTACAAAATAATTCTAAGTAAATGTCAATTTTATATCCAACATAGGTTAAACTGCTTGTCAACTTTATGTCCAACATAGATTTCACTAAATGTCCACTTTATGCCTAACATACATTTAAGTAAATGGCAACTTCATATACAACATAATTTTAACTCAATGCAGACTTTATATCCGAGTTAAATGTCGGTTTTGTTAATCGAACATCTTTCTTTGTTATTGCTATTGCAAGCGATGTGGACACACACATCAGAAGGTTTTGTCTTAATAATATGATCTGCGCTGTATAGTTGTCCATCACAAGTGATGAAGACCACTCTCTTTGTTCAGCCGCGTGGACAATCGTATCTCTTGCCGTGTCCGCTGAAATGGGTGACTTGCGCGGTGATTGGATTAAAGTGAGGAAGAAACTGCGCCTTTTGTCAACCTCACTCACAGAACCTAAGCTACCTTTTGCCTGTGGCAAGACATTCATCGAGACGACTGGAGATAGCATCGGATGCATATTTTGCCTCTTGGTTACCACCGAAGCCTTTCCGTAAACATGTAAACCGCAGGGTAGAAAGGTGGGAAGGCATCTAACGCAGTTTGTCGTGACTTTTCGATAACCACAAGAGGTCGTATGGACAACACTCAGCGTGTGAGTGAGTCTGGCATCTCTCCCCAGCTGTATTCAGCTCATCATAGTAGCATCTAAAATTCCCACACGCCAAATTCGTGAAGGTGAACCGGCACAACTAAACCGTTAAATACGACACAGGTATAAGCGTAATGCCATTCAGCCGGCGTCCAGACCAGGATAAACGGATGGAAGAAATCACAAAAAAGAACGAAATAACAAGTCCAGACGGAAAACAACACCACGTTTCCGTGAACACAAGTGTAAGTCGTCTAGTGTGAATTCCAGGAAAATCCGTGGTCTGGCGGCATCCATAATGATCCAAAACAGTAGAGAAATGTAGACTCGCAGCCAGTTATCTTTTCTGTATAGCGAGTAAGAAATTGAGCTGGTCATCAATCTCACTCTCATGTCTCGAGTTACTTTGGATCAGTGGCAAGACTAATGGTCGAGACAACTCAAGATGCAAGCACTCTGGTCGTACCTCCCGGAGACCAAATGACTCTTGCAACTTGCGTGAATATATCGCCCACCGTTTCCATTCATCACCGAGAGAGGCGAGTGTCCTAACCACTCGACTAAAGCGACACCGAACGAACATAGATTTCGTCACATATCTCTTTTTATTCCAGCGCACATCTTGACATATATCAGCTTTACATTATGTTAAATGCCAATCATATCTAACATAGGTTTAGCCATATTTTATATCCATCTATCCATTTCAATATCCATATTTACAGTTAAATATAAAAATCCATAGTTAATATCCTCATATCCATATTTAATATCCGTCAATCAATATGCAATATCACTGTATCCATTTTTAATTGTAAAGGTAAAGGTAGTCCAATAGCAAACATTGCTGTCGGGGATGAAGTGTTTGAAACTTCATTGTACTTGACCACATCTTAGTTAGGAGATGGCCAGTTCCCTTCTCGCTAACCTTTACTTCACTAACAGCAATCCATGTACACATTTTTCTGCTGAATCAACTGTAATGTACAGGTAACGAGAGTTTATAACATTATAGCAAATCGTGAATTTTATACAACTACGCTAATACCGTCTCTTCCCCCTCTCCACCACAATACCCCCCACCCTCACTGGTCCATACCCCCACCCCAATCAGTTCATATTTACTTTTCCCACAATGCGTGTTTTCAATGCCAATATGTCGGTTTTTTTTAAGAACATTAACCCCCAGCATGTCAGGGACAGTATACCAACATTAACTGGTGAAGGTTTAGTGCCTCGTTGTTCGCTATTCAATCATTCTGTTGCTAGCTATCTCTTCCGTCCCTTCTGAAACAAGATTAATAAGCTTCCTTCGACTATTTTAGAAGTCCTGCATCGAAATTCGGAGACAGACTTGCATACAAGTCCAAATATAACCACGTTCAAACTTGCACGTAGATCAAACGTCATTCTTCACAGGTGATAATATTCCTCAAATTCCAGTCTTAAATAGAGGCCTAAATCTGGCCTGGATTATCGAGTCAAGCGTCCCAGATTAGATTTGGTCAAAAATGCTGTCATAGCCAGGATTGGAACAGGAGATTAGCTAAAATGATTAACTTCACCCCCATTGTTTGATCCAGCGTGGAGCATTAACTATCACTGCAGCTGATCCCTGTTAAAGAAAGCATGTCTCCGAGCATGTGCAGTGACTGTTTACAGAAGGATTCGCGCAACATAAGCAGGTTGGTAACTTAGACAAGTGTCAGGATCTGGTGAGATATATTGATCAAGACACCACCTCACCTCCTCCCTAGAAACACGCAGTGTCATGGCGGTATGGGCATCGAGACTGAGATTGACACTGTAATCTCAATAGAAGCCTCACACTACACCACATCCAGGAGGGTTCAAGTAAACCTTCTCAAGTACCCCTTGGGATGTAAGAAGAGCCACCGTCACCTGCCACTTAAGAAACATCGACAAAAGCTAAATTGACTAAATACGAACGTCTTTACAAATACGTGTTGTGTGAGTGATGGGGAGTGCTGTGGAGGATTTCGCCGTTCAACTATAAAATATTGTATCAAAACCTTTCGGAGAACATATCTTCAATAAATACTCGCCAAGTTCGCTTGTCCATATCAATCCGTGCAGCTCTGCTACATCTCTCCATTTGCCATTATGTTTTTCCTCGAGCTCTCTTCTCTATGTGTGTTTTGGTCTCCCTGTCTATCTCCTTCTTGATGATTACAGAACAGAGATAGCCTTGTCATGCTGGTTTCCTTAATGTGTGCCCTATCCAAAGATTCTCTTTATGTACTGTTCCAGTGACATAACCCGTGTTCCGTTGAGAAGTCCCATTTCTAGTGATCTTGTCATATCATTTCAATCTCTCTTTTCTGTCTGATTCTGTCCAACAGTTCCACATTAGTGATCCTATCATACCATTTCAATCTCTCTTTTCTGTCTGGTTCTGTCCAACAGTTCCACATTAGTGATCCTATCATACCATTTCAATCTCTCTTTTCTGTCTGGTTCTGTCCAACAGTTCCACATTAGTGATCCTATCATACCATTTCAATCTCTCTTTTCTGTCTGGTTCTGTCCAACAGTTCCACATTAGTGATCCTATCATACCATTTCAATCTCTCTTTTCTGTCTGGTTCTGTCCAACAGTTCCACATTAGTGATCCTATCATACCATTTCAATCTCTCTTTTCTGTCTGATTCTGTCCAACAGTTCCACATTAGTGATCCTATCATACCATTTCAATCTCTCTTTTCTGTCTGGTTCTGTCCAACAGTTCCACATTAGTGATCCTATCATACCATTTCAATCTCTCTTTTCTGCGCTAGCAGCCATTTCTAAATATGTGAACGTTTTTGGTTGTTGTTTTTATTGTTCTCTATGTTTCAGAGCCATACAATAGAACGGACTTTTCATTTGAGTTTAAGATTTGTATTTTTGTGTTAGACATAATTTTTTTTCATTTCTGTTTATGGCAACAGAACAAAAGAAACAACGTTTATTTCATGTAAAAACATCTTATTATCCATCACAACAAAATATTCAATTTATTTTCAATTAGAACAAAACAAACATATTATTTTGCACCAGAACAAAATACATATATTGTTGTATTTGGTATCAGTGCAAAACAAGTATCTTTTATTTGGTAACAGAACAAATAAAATATTTGGTATCATTGAAAAACAATCATTTTATTTTGGCATCGAAACAAAATCAAAATCTGTTTTTGTCAACCGAGCAGTTGAACAATTTTATTTTCCGTTAAAACAAAACAAACATTTTTTATTTGGTAATAGAACAAAACAAGCATATTTTATTTTGATTCAGAGCAAAACAATACTGTAATTTCCATTACAACAAAATAAAACTTGTAATTTCCATCATAACAAAATAAGCCTTGTTCATTTCTATTATAGCAAAATATATAGTGTAAATTTTCATCATAACAAAATAACCCTTGTAACTTTCCATCATAACAAAATAAACATTGTAAATTTCCATCATAACAAAATAAACATTGTAATTTCCACCATAATCACAAAAAAATACCATTGCTATTTCTATCAGAACAAATGAAACATTGTTATTTCCATCATAACAAACAAAATATGTTATTTTCAATCAGAACAAAACGGACATCTTTTTCTCATAAAAACAAAACAAATATCAGGTTAATTTTTGTTTATTTTGTTTTTTTGCATCAGAAGAAAAATCTGACACAAATTTTAGATATTTCCGATAAGTGAAGATTTGCAACTTACTGCAACGACGGTCACATTGATTCGAAATAGAAGTGTCTGACCAAAGAGAAGATCAATTTGAAGCTTTCAATGAGACTAACAATAGTACTGTCGTTTTGATCTATGAAAGTCTTCATCAAATACTAGACAGCCGAAAGTAGTAGACAAATGACATTGATTAAACCATCTCAATTGTCCGCTCATGTCGATAAAGGCCTTGGGGATGTGCAATAATATTCTCTGTGCCAAATGTGCGGCTGTTGATATTTCAAATCGCCCTTCTGTAGTGTTTCTTTAAAACCATCAATCCATCGTCCTCTTGGTCTCTTCTTGTCGTGAAACCCGAATGACTGGTGTTATATGCTCGATCGGCTAGAAGGCTTGGAAATATCATTGTCATATTGTTAAACCAATTAATGTTCCTCCCTTCTATATATGTCATGCATGACATTATTTTCTCCATTTTTCAGATGTCCTTATTTCTCATTCATCTCTCGCAGTGACCTTGACTATTTTCTTATTTGAGGAGCGTCTGATTTCACATTATGGGATCTTTCGTTCTTCTGGCATAGTCAGGGTCTATCCTGGCACTGACAATAGTGGCTATTCTTCGTAATGATTGGAATGTCTGAGCGTCTAAGTAGTGGTGATAACTGGAATTTCAAAGCTTTTTCGTTGATAAAATCAAATGATATCAATTGAAAATACAGCACAATTATCACATAAAATAGTCAATATGATATTTTTTAAAAATGATCATTTCTATCCTAAAAATACCTTGAGTAAAGAGAATAACAGATACACTTATCCCGCGAGATCTCAGCATCGAAGAGAACTGGCATATAAACCACGCTATATGTCTGAAACTCGGGCTTTTCGACCACATCAAGCGCCATGGCGGAATGAAAATAGCAGCTCTGGAGGGCATTGCTCCAGAAAGATGAGGCACAGGCCGACCAAGAGGCAGATTAATATAAGACATCAAGGACACTCTAAACATGAATGGAGTAGCCGAGTAGAGTGACTGCAGATCGAGATTCCTTTCGAATGGCTGTTATGGGAGCGACGTTCTGTCACTTTCATTATCAGGATTGCTATATTATGTACGTATGGGGAGCATACGACCAAAGGGTTATAAACTTACACACATAAGTGGAGCATATGCCATCAACAAATACACGTCAAGACATTCAATGTTGAGCAGCAAATATCTGCTGAAGTGTGTGTCTTCAAGTTTCTACAGAGTTGGGGAAGCAAATCCCATGCTTAACACTCTCTAGCCGCTAATAATGACATGCCTGACAGGTAGCAGTGTATTTATTCATTGCTCCCCTTTCAGGCCTCGACAAACCCAACACAGCTGGTTCAAATCTCCTCGCACGCGGTTATCTGTGACCAGGCACTTCGCCTGTTTTTCATGATATGACCGCTTCTCATAGTCGACCCAGTAGTAAATGGGTAACTAGATTATTCGGATCCTACGTGTCAGCTATGGAAATTGTACTATGGGGTCCGCACTTTCAATATAAAGGGACTGAGTACATTCAGGGACGTCCAGGTACAGATAAGATCAGTTCTACGAGCAAATTTCCGTACGTTCGCTCGATGTAGTACAGTGACACGAAAAGTAAAATGGCCACAATTTCTGCACCAACTATAAGCAAAGCTAATTTTGCACAGTTAAACCATTAAGCCAACGTGAGACGACATCAGTAACACGAATAAACAACATTTGGGATAGGAATGTGTACAGAGTTATAATCACATGCGGGAGATAAATAAACACACAATGGCGTCCATGCCTTTGTAATGAGCAAATTGAAACCTTAGATGTTGCAGAAACTGCCATTGTTGTTGGTCGTCCATAGCGAATGATGAATACCACTCGATCTGTCCATCCATTTCGGATATGTTCGGTCTCTCATGAGCGGTTTTGGGCCTGGAACGACCTTGGACAGTGTAGACAGAGATGGTTATCCTGAAATGAAGGCTTCATTTTGTTGGCTTTTCAAAATGATCTCCCTTGCAAGGCTGCAACGTGTATTGATGCATTGAATGACTCTGCACTTTAATGAAGAGATAAACGCCAAGTGGTTCGGTCTTACCTGGCAACTTCCCGAGTATCAGTTAGTAAGCCAAAGTCTTTTAGGGAAGCCTTAAGCGTGTCTTTGATGCGTTTAAAATGGGCACCATAGGAGCGAGTGCGTCTCTGTATTTCATATTAAATGAGGGTGTTTGACAGCCAATGACAGGCATGCGAGATATATGACCTGATCAGTAAAACGGGCTACATGACCTGACCAGCAGAACAGACTACATGACCTGACCGGTAGAACGGAGACTGCATCAGCAGTTTAGCCGCCAATGACCAGGCATGCAGACTACATGACATTACAAGCAGAACGGATCCTACATCAGAAAAGTATTTGTGAGCGTAATGTTTGCTTCGTTTTGCTTTGTCCCGGCAGGGTAACTCAGACAAACATCAGTTTAAAAAAATCAACTTAAGATATTCGCTAGCGACGCAGCTACGCTTTATGTTCACCTTGTTTTTCGACTATCATTAATCGGATCAATTCAGTTCAGTTCAGATGCCCCCTCAGCATCGAAGGTCGGCTACAATAGATCTCCAGTGTACTCTATCTCTTACCTCAATAGATCTCCAGTGTACTCTATCTCTTACCTCAATAGATCTCCAGTGTACTCTATCTCTTACCTCAATAGATCTCCAGTGTACTCTATCTCTTACCTCAATAGATCTCCAGTGTACTCTATCTCTTACCTCAATAGATCTCCAGTGTACTCTATCTCTTACCTCAATAGATCTCCAGTGTACTCTATCTCTTACCTCAATAGATCTCCAGTGTACTCTATCTCTTACCTCAATAGATCTCCAGTGTACTCTATCTCTTACCTCAATAGATCTCCAGTGTACTCTATCTCTTACCTCAATAGATCTCCAGTGTACTCTATCTCTTACCTCAATAGATCTCCAGTGTACTCTATCTCTTACCTCAATAGATCTCCAGTGTACTCTATCTCTTACCGTAATTATGCAATCTGAGAGACTTTTTTCAGTCCATCTCTTGATGTTATCCACCCACTTAAAGCGTTGTCTGCCACTTGAACGACTGCCTTCCACCCTACCTGCCAGTATGGCCTTGAACAAGGAGGTATTGTCTTGTTATATGACTAAAATAACGTAACTGTCTAACACTAATTTCGGCCATTAATTCTCTTTTCACCCCCATTTTTTGCAATACCTCCAAATTAGTTTTCTTCTCCTTCCAAGAAATGCGACTCAATCTTCTAAATACCTACATTTTGAAGACTCTATTACTCGGTTCCAACTTGTTATTCATTGCCCATGTGTCTGCGCCATAAATTAGTGACGAGTATTCATAACACCTGACAATTCTCATTTTCAAATTCTGATTGATCTGTTTGGATGTCAGTATGTGTCGCATGTTGTTGAATACCATCTTGGCCATACCTATTCTCTTTCTGATTTCTTTTTCACATCTGCCTTCTTCCGTTATTATATGACCTAGATAGGAGAAACTCTGTACCTGTTCAAGTAGTTGATCTGTTATTTGTATCTGCATACACGGTTTCTTGTCACTTTTCCCGATGAACACATTCTTTCTTGTCTTTATGTTTATGTCTAATCCCAGCTCTTGACTTATTGTGTATATTGTTGTCAGAAACTCATGTAATTCTTGCTCACTTTTTTCCATCGAATTTGTATCATCTGTATATCATATATTGTTCATTGCCACTCCTCCAATGACTAGCTCTGGCATCCCCTCTATCTGTTTGAATATATGTTCTGTATAGATATACACATCCCTGTCTCACTCCTCTTTTTACATCTATAATTGGAGAGCAAAACTTTCCTGATCTTACTGTAGCAGTTTGCTTCCAGTACAGATTACTGAGCAGTCTTATTTCTTTACCATCTAGATCTATTTCATGGAGATATTTAGTTAATTTCTCATGCTTGACACTGTCAAAAGCCTTCTAGTAGTCTATAAAGCAAATATGAATGTCATTATGTATTTCTATATATTATTCTGTCAAAGTTCGCATACAGAAAATTGCCTTCCTTGTTCCATTAAACTTTCGAAAACCAAATTATTCTTCTGAAACTTCCCTCTCCATTTTACCTTTTATTCTTTCTTGTATGATTTTGTTGCTGCTTAGATGGTTGCCTCACTAGTTTCTACTGGCGGAGGTGCGCCCATTCCACTCCCGACCGTAGTCTATTGGGCGATATCAGGAGTAATAAACCAGTGCTGGGAAGGATGTGTGCGTCTGTATGTACCTATGCTAGTTTTGTGCGCTCTCACAAGCTAGCCCAACCAAAGTGAAATAGAAGGGCCTCACCACGAGAGCGCGTGTGAAAGTTGTATAGGAGTGTGTGACTGTAGGACAGAGTCAAATGAAACAGAGTGAGGTGAGAATGAGAAGAGAGAGAATGGGAGAGTTGCTCCCAGGGTGAGCCCTCGTCTTATAGGATTTTGAGTAGTATTTTATTTGTGTGACTCATTAGACTTATTGTTCTGAGGTCTAAACATTCTGTCTGTTGCAAGTGGTTTTTTGGGAGTGTTATAAACGTAAATGTTTTCAGGTCTGTTGGTATGCATCCAGTATTGTGAATGCCTTTACACAGATAAGTAAGTATATCTATACCAAATTCCTCTTAGGCCTCTATCCTTATATGTTTATGGAGTGCGACCCTGTTGCTTTCCCTTTTCTCATAGTTTTGATCACGTTTACCTCCTCTGATCTTAGGATGCTGGGTCCTTCATTATCATTTGTTGATGGTTTGGCTCCGCGATTGTCCTCAAAAAGTTTTATTGCATATTCCGCCCATCTGTTCGATATGTCATTCTCATCCATCAAAATGGCTCCATTCTTATCTCGGATGCTTCCCTCACTCTGGGTTACCAGTGTCTTGATTTTGTTTTCTTTATTTCTATATGCTATTCTCTGGTATTGCGTTTTAGTCCCATGTCTTCTATTACCTTGCATTTTTCTTCCAACCACTTTTCTTTGGCCAGCCTGCACCTTGTGCGTATCTCTTTGTGTAGTGATGAATATGCAGAAG
Source organism: Ariolimax columbianus (assembly GCA_036924085.1). Classification (NCBI taxonomy): domain Eukaryota; kingdom Metazoa; phylum Mollusca; class Gastropoda; order Stylommatophora; family Arionidae; genus Ariolimax; species Ariolimax columbianus. The sequence continues at coordinate 154,099,306 of JAVGWX010000002.1, read as the reverse complement.
TGTTTTTAGTCTTGTTTCTATCTGCTATTTTAGTTAAGATGTCATCTGTCATCCATTCTAGGGTTTTCCTAAGTTCTTTATCTGGTAATGATTTATTTGCTACTTGGATACTGGTATTTATACGTTCCCATTTAGTGTTTATTCTCATCTCTGTGTTTCTTTCCTTGTCCTCTGATTGTAAGTTTTCCTACACCTTCTTTACCGCTACCTGGTACTTTTGCCGTATATCTGCTTGTTTTATAGCTGACCTGTCTATATTAAGTATCTTTGTCCCTCCACACTCTGTGATTTTGAATTGTATATGCACTTTCATTCAAACTGGACTTTGATCTGAATCGATATCTGCTCCTGGGCATGTCTTGGTGTTTTGGACAATATTTTTGAATCTGTGTCTGATTATAATAAAAAGCAATTTGATTTCTTGTCCCATCACCTGATGTCCAAAAAAAGTGTCACAAATACTAAGTTTGTTTTTCTTGCAAATTGTATCACTTTCTCCTCTTTGTTTCAATTCCATATTTTCCAACGAAGTTTTTATATTTTCCTACCTGAGCATTCATATCGCCCATAACACTTATCTGGTGAAGCCCCTGTGCCAAGTAACTGCTTCACGTCTTCATAATATTCATCTACTTGCTCCTCGCTGTAATCTGAGGTTGGTGCATACGTTTGTAAAATGGACATATTAAATGGTCTGGCTCTGATTTCAGTAGCATCATTCGATCGTTATGTGTTATCAATTAGAAAGATTAATTAGAATTTAAATTATATTTTTTCCATTCGCGATAAAAATGCACATCAAGCGACTCTAACATCTGGACCACACCTGTGGTAATGGAGAGGACTGTCCACACCCATCGCTGTTTTAAGAGAAAACAGCTTCATTTAAGTCATCTCCTTGACAACCGTAAACACAACGGGAAACATGCCGACCAATAAATGGCCAGAAAATTAGCTTGTCTACAACGAAACAGAGTGGGACGGCATTTATTGATGACGTCATCGGCGGTTACCGTCCTACCGTCAATGTTCATTCGGTCGATAGCCTCTGATCTGTGACGGGTTGATGTTATCGCTCAAATCAAGATTCTTCTGTTGTTCTGAGGTTAGGGATCATGATTGTTTCAATCATTAATCCTTTGGTAGGTTCATTGTTTATCCATTCTTTTTTTTCTAGTGCGGACAGTTTTAGTTCTTTCGTGAGTATATCGCTGGCTTCAGGGATCTGCAAATCTAGACAAGGGGGAGAGCTACTGATTCAGAAAGTTAGCCTTGAAGAAAACGTTGCACTGTACTAGTAAAAACTAGTGATGTCTTCAAGTCATGCAGTCAAGTTCAACTCAAGTCTCAAGTCATCTTTATCAAATATTAAATTCAAGTCTTGAGCTATTAGGTCTTCAATCAAACCCACGTATGTGTCAATTCGAGAACTCAGTCGGCACGACAAAGAATACATTAGATAATCTCATTGAAAAGCAATCACTAATTGATTAATTATTTAATACGAGGAGTATCCAAATGAAACCGGACCAATCTGCAGCAAGTGAACATACGTTCGATGAGCATGATGACGTCACTTCTGGTGTAAACAGCACTTACCAACCGCCAAGTTTGCAAAATTTCATTATCCTCCGATTAATAGTTTCCTCAGAAGACCGTTGAAAACATGACGAGTTGATCAGCGAGCGGTGATTCTGTTTCTAACAGCTGAAGGATGTCCACCAGTTGACATTTATCGCAAAATGCAGGAAGTGTATGGGGACAAAAGTGAAGAACTGAACAACGATGTTTAAAGAAGGACGTGAGTTAACGAAAGATCTCACGAGATCAGGTCAGACGCATATTGTTGCGTTACCTCGCGTCCTTCTTTAAACATCATTTAACGTTGGGGATCCTGTATGGAAGTGCACACAGCTTCACGCGTTGACTGCTACCTTTGTTAGAGACATTGGAGGAGACGTCTGAATGAAAACGAAGAATAAGAAGAAGAAGAAGAAGAAGACTTGATAAACTGGGAGACTCACATATACACTAAAAGCCACAGGGATGTGACAACACAAGACTTAACTGACAAACTTGTACATTGAAAGCCCCAGAGATGTGACATCGAAGGACTTGGCGGAATGTAAGAAACACTGGACGCCCCAGAGATCTGATAACAAAAGACAACTAATTAAGGTGGGTTAAAAAAAATACCGATGGACAAAGATTAATATTACACACATCAGAACATTTACCATTTTTCTATGAGAGAGGGACGTAAGTTATGAGAAGGGACGCATGTTGTGAACCAGTATTTTCTCCTTGTTGTGAGAAATGGAAAGACATTTTACGAAAGGACCACACGTTATGAAGAGGCCCAAACAAAGCACTATTGAGGCATCAGTTTTAAAAAAAAGTGACGAACAGACATCACATCAAATATAAAACTCATGGATACCACACACATGTTTCCCACATGGAGAAAACAGCGGGTCCAAGAGCTGGTAGAACACATTCCTTGCATCGTTAAGGAAAACAAAACAACACAGCCAGATAGAAACAGAAGGGAGATCTGCAGTTGTAAAACAAAAAGGGAATTTCTACGCAAGTAACATCTGGACCCATGTATAAACTGATGAATCAGCAACAAGTGCAACACATAACGGGTAGACAATTTTTCTAAGTCTACAGAGAAGGATATCAATAAGTCTACAGAGAAGGATATCAATAAGTCTACAGAGAAGGATATCAATACGTCTACAGAGAAGGATATCAATACGTCTACAGAGAAGGATATCAATACGTCTACAGAGAAGGATATCAATAAGTCTACAGAGAAGGATATCAATACGTCTACAGAGAAGGATATCAATAAGTCTACAGAGAAGGATGTCAATGCTGGCCGAAACATGTTTAAGGTAATTCAAAGCTGAGGCAGAGGCCCTGAAAACTGTACAGAAAGTTGCAAGGACAGATAAAAACACAGACCGACATGTTGTTCCATTCACGGACGGGCTGTCAGTCGTTGCGTTAGGGGGAGCCAAATAGTTGCCGACATAGTAGAGCTAAGAGTGATACTCTATGAACTATATCACGTGTTCAAGAGGTTAGTGATACAGTGGATGCACTCTTAGTGCAACATTCTTGGTAATGAAGAGGTGAACAGACTGTCAAGAGAAGCTGGAAAGCTACCTGAACCTGATACAGGTATAACTTATGACAAGGCAAAGTAGTCTACCAGGTGTACATACCGGAACAAGTGGGAAGTAGGGCACACATCTCATCAAACATATGGTGCATTTTACCAGCTCAGCAGACGTGAGAAGGTGGCCATATTTTTACTCCAAACAAGACACAACAGAAATGCCATCTGTTCAACAAACCAGGAATAGGACATACATATGAATATGGCTGACAAAATGGCTGCTAAACATCTGCTACAAAGGTGTCCAACATACGAGGAAAAGAGAAAGCTCACATGAAATTAGGCGCATGTTATGAGAGGAGTACATGTTATGAGAGGAGTACATGTTATGAGAGGAGTACATGTTATGAGAGGAGTACATGTTATGAGAGGAGTACATGTTATGAGAGGAGTACATGTTATGAGAGGAGTACATGTTATGAGAGGAGTACATGTTATGAGAGGAGTACATGTTATGAGAGGAGTACATGTTATGAGAGGAGTACATGTTATGAGAGGAGTACATGTTATGAGAGGAGTACATGTTATGAGAGGAGTACATGTTATGAGAGGAGTACATGTTATGAGAGGAGTACATGTTATGAGAGGAGTACATGTTATGAGAGGAGTACATGTTATGATAGTAAGGGCATGTTATCCCATTCATGTTATGAGAGAGGCACGTGTTATGAGAAAGGCGACTTTGTGAAATGTGGGCGAATACTATGAAATATAGGCGCATCTAATGAAAACAGACACTTTTTATTCCTAGGCTGCACATGTTTTGAGAGAGGGAGAGCACATCTTTTGGAGTGGTAGAGCACATGTTTTGAAAGGAAGAGCACATGTTTTGAGAGAGCGAAAGCGCATGTTTTGAAAGAGAGATATCACCTGTTTTGAGAGACAGAGAGAACATATTTTGGGAGAGGGAGAGCACATGTTTTAAAAGCGGTAGAGCACATGTTTTGAGAGAGAGAGAGAGAGCACATGTTTTGAGAGAGAGAGAGAGAGAGCACATGTTTTGAGAGAGAGAGAGAGCACATGTTTTGAGAGACAGAGAGAACATATTTTGGGAGAGGGAGAGCACATGTTTTAAAAGCGGTAGAGCACATGTTTTGAGAGAGAGAGAGAGAGCACATGTTTTGAGAGTGAGAGAGAGAGAGCACATGTTTTGAGAGAGAGAGAGAGAGAGCACATGTTTTGAGAGAGAGAGAGCACATGTTCAGAAAATTGATGGGATGTTTAAACGGTAACCTTTAAATCACGTTATTATAATTTCCTAAAGTGGGTTATGTAAGATGTTAGCAATTGTACAACAGAACCCGAGGAACCAGCACTGCGAGAGTACAAATAGGGATTTGGCGCAGACTTCCTGCAAGGGCCCTTCAACAGTTGACTCAAAACCAGGTAGGAAGTGAAGCGTGATAGACACCATAACAGAACAGAGTTGTGCAGCACTATTGCAAAGCATTTCATTATTGGTCACATAATCTGAAGGTTTGTTTGAACTGCAGTCACACCAGTGCCTTTTAGCGATGTACAAGAATTCGGGGATGTTTGTCTACTGTTCAACTGTATTTGGTGGCCTACTGGCTGTAATATAACTGAAACGTGTGTGTGGTTGAAAGATGCGGTGGCATCGCCAGAAGACGGTTAAAATCTTAGCGAACAGATTATTGTAGAAGCTATTGATGTGGTTAAATAGGAGAAATATTTTCACGAGCAGTAACGAAAGCTGAAAGTGAATTTGCTAAGACAGGTCAGTGGGGAAATACAAGCCATTTCACGTATTAGTGTGTGTGTGTGTGTGTGTATGTGTGTGTATAAGTGTGTGTGTGTGTAAGTTTGTGTGTGTGTAAGTGTGTGTGTAAGTGTGTGTGTGTGTAAGTGTGTGTGTAAATGTGTGTGTGTGTGTAAGTGTGTATGTGTGTGTATAAGTGTGTGTGTGTGTAAGTGTGTGTGTGTGTAAGTGTGTGTGTAAGTGTGTGTGTGTGTAAGTGTGTGTGTGTAAATGTGTGTGTGTGTGTGTAAGTGTGTGTGTGTGTAAGTGTGTGTGTGTGTGTGTGTGTAAGTGTGTGTGTGTGTAAGTGTGTGTGTGTGTAAGTGTGTGTGTGTAAGTGTGTGTGTGTGTAAGTGTGTGTGTGTGTAAGTGTGTGTGTGTAAGTGTGTGTGTATGTGTGTGTGTGTGTGTAAGTGTGTATTTATTGTATGGATAATGTCGTTTAAATGATTACCCCTCCCACCCCGTGTGTATATGCCATTGGTCCGTAGTTTGGTCCAAGTTATTAAACGCGATACCCGCAGCCAACACCCTGAAACATCTCTCCGAAATGAAGCTCCTCAAATGTTTACACTTCCTGATCTCAACACGACACGCTGCTCTCGATTTGTCGGAGGGATGATCCTATCTCGCGAACAAAACGATCTCTAATAAACATCATCGCCAGTTCCAAACACATCAACTTGTGTTCTTCAAACCGAGTACTGTCCCAAGGACAATGGAAACGGGACAGACGGGACAGTTTGTTTAGAAGATTCCCTGGAGGGTTCTTGTGTACATTTGAATCCATTCACTCCCTGTAGTTGCTCATCTCTTGTACCCGCTCTTGGGTAGCAGCCAGTTACCTCTAAACGTGGCTTGTTCACTCCCTTAGTATCATTCTCACTCTGTCACTATCGCACACGGAAACTCTATCACTGACCTCTTTACATATTCTCCCACACACTTTTATATACTTGCTTTCTCTCTCTCTCTCACTCTCTTTTCTCTCTCTTTCTGACTCTATCATTCTCTTTCTCTCATTCTCTCTCTCTCTCTCTCTCTCTCTCTCTCTCTCTCTCTCACTCACTCACACTTTCTTGTTGTTTGTGAATGCCCACACTGAGTAGGTTACTCTTTTGTCAAGTGGCGGGTTTCAGTAGCTTTCCTCACACCCCGAGCGTGCTGGTAATGGTGGACCGGAGTCCTCATGCGGTTGTGATATGCTTGGCTTCATTTGCTTGTCACTCGCTACTACGGAGATCACGTCGATCTCTCACCTCGTTAGCCAGGCTACCACGAAAACAGCCCGTTTCCAGGGAGGGCTACTCGGAAGCCGGTGAGAGTCTTGGCCAGTATGTTTTGCCTGACCCAGACTGACGTGTCTGATCAGTATATTTTGCCTGACCCAGACTGACACGTCTGATCAGTATATTTTGCCTGACCCAGACTGACATGTATGATCAGTATATTTTGCCTGACCCAGATTGACATGTGTGATCAGTATATTTTGCCTGACCCAGATTGACACGTCTGATCAGTATATTTTGCCTGACCCAGATTGACATGTGTGATCAGTATATTTTGCCTGACCCAGACTGACACGTCTGATCAGTATATTTTGCCTGACCCAGATTGACATGTGTGGTCAGTATATTTTGCCTGACCCAGATTGACATGTGTGATCAGTATATTTTGCCTGACCCAGATTGACATGTGTGATCAGTATATTTTGCCTGATCAGAGGTTTAGCCTTCTTCCCCACACACTTTCTTAATTTCCCAATCTCTCATTTCATCGTTCTCTATTAATGACTCACACTCTATCTCTCACTCTATTTTTCTCTCTCTCTCTTTTTCTCTATCTCACACTCGTTTAACTATATTTTCCCCTCTATTGCTCACTCTATCTTTATCTATTTCTGACTATTTCTCTCCCTCGTTAACTTCCTATTTCTGACTCCTGTGACACTATAACTCTAACTCTATCGATCATTGTGTATATCTATTTCTGACTCTTGTGACATTATATCTCTAACTCTATCGTTCGCTATCTATATATATTTCTGACTATTTTGACATTATATCTCTCACGCTATCTTTCACTCGTTTGCTGTCTATTTCTGACTCTTGTGACACCATATCTCTAACTCTATCGATCACTATGTATATCTATTTCTGACTCTTGTCACACTATATCTCAAACTCTATCGATCACTATGTATATCTATTTCTGACTCTTGTGACACCATATCTCTCATTCTATCGCGTTCTCTATCTCTCAGTACATCGCTCTAGGTGTTTTTAAATTCACAACAATGAGACTAGATACGCGTTCTAATGTTGTTGGTGTAATCACAGGGTATGTAGTTGTTGTTGTTAATGTTGTTGGTGTTGTTATTCTAAGCTACTCGTGTTAAGTTATGCTAGCTCTTAATGACGTTTCTTTGGTAGCGGGTTACAGTGGCTTTTCTTACATCCCGAGACAAGCGTAAAAATGTTGGTCGGTGACCTGGTAGCTGCAGTGTGATGCGAGGTTGCTTAGTAAGCTTACTGTTATGGGGGTTACAGTATGGTAAAACTGCTGCAACACGATCTCTGTTCAAGAGCATGAGCGAGGAAGTGAGATGTCAATGCATGATCAGTATGTTGGTTCTGATCCTGGTTACATTTGGTTCCCATTTATTTTGGACAGAATACTTTGGTTCAGAGCGGGGAGAGAATGAACACTTCCACGCAGAAAGCATGTCGTAAAGTGCTCCTAATAGTGATGTCGCTCCAATTTATGGTAGACGAATGTCAGACTGGATAGCCTGCACAATGTCGCTTCTGTCCATATCTAGTGTACCCATATCTGGTGTGTCCATATCTAGTGTACCCATATCTGGTGTACCAATATCTGGTGTGTCCATACCTAGTGTACCCCTACCTAGTGTACCCATATCTGGTGTGTCCATATCTAGTGTACCCATATCTAGTGTACCCATACCTAGTGTACCAATATCTGGTGTGTCCATATCTGGTGTGTCCATATCTAATGTGTCCATATTGTGTGCTGGTGAAGTCCAGATGTCAGCTCTACCGTTGCTCTGAGCTCCAGCATGATCAGATCTACACAAGTTTGGAGGTTTGAGGCCCTCAAGCTACCCTCCAACCACTTCTTAGCACGCCCGTCTGTGGTTTCCGAAGTAAGAATTTAAGATCTTCTTCTTCTTCTTCTTCTTACGCTGTCAGACGTCGACCTTTATTTTTTCGACAAAAGCAGCGGTCATCCTGAGGATGTCGACACTGCCATAGAGCTTGTCTAGTGTTGCCACTGGTGATGGCCACATCTGCTCTCTCTGATCCTCGTATGTCGGGCAGTTTTGCAGCAAATGTTCAGCGGTCATTTTCCCGGTACCCCACGTGCATTCGTCAGTGCCACCTATCTTCAATGAATTTAAGATCTAAAACACAGTGTTCCCTGCGGGCCCATATAGCTGAGGTCCCTGCCCCCATCTCTTACAGGGAGTTATTGGCATGTATGTCCCAGTCGCTAAACCACAATTTGACCATCCACTCTACAAGAGAAACTCCAGCGTCATCTCTCACTGCCTATCGCCGATCTATCGGTATAACATTACGACAGTACTGAGCCTGTGCTATCATGTATCAGCTGGTTACCATCAAACTCTACATTCTCATTGTATCACTCTCTACATTCTCATTGTATCACTCTCTATATTCTTATTGTATTACTTTCAACATTCGCGTTGCATCACTCTCTTCATTGTCATTGTGTCACTCAATGCATTCTCATTGTATCACTTTCTGCATTCCCATTGTATCCCTCTCCATATTCCCATTGTATCACTCTCTACATTCTCATTGTATCACTCTCTACATTCTCATTGTATCACCCTCTGCATTCCCATTGTATCACTTTCTGCATTCCCATTGTATCCCTCTCCATATTCCCATTGTATCACTCTCTACATTCTCATTGTATCACTGTCTATATTCTCATTGTATCACTTTCTACATTGTCATTGTATCACTCTCTACATTCTCATTGTATCACTCTCTATATTCTCATTGTATCATTCTCCACATTCTCATTGTATCACTCTCTACATTCTCATTGTATCATTCTCCACATTCTCATTGTATCACTCTCTACAATCTCATTGTATCATTCTCCACATTCTCATTGTATCACTCTCTACATTCTCATTGTATCACTCTCTACATTCTCATTGTATCACTCTCTACATTCTCATTGTATCACTCTCTGTATTCTTATTGTATCACTCTCTACATTCTCATTGTATCACTCTCTACATTCCCATTGTATCACTCTCTAAATTCTCATTGTATCACTTTCTACATTCCCATTGTATCACTCTCTATATTCTCATTGTATCACTTTCTACATTCTTATTGTATCATTCTCTACATTCTCATTGTATTACTCTCTACATTCTCATTGTATCATTCTCCACATTCCCATTGTATCACTTTCTACATTCTCATTGTATCACTATCTACATTCTCATTGTATCACTCTCTACATTATCATTGTATCACTCTCTACATTCTCATTGTATCACTCTCCACATTCTCATTGTATCACTCTCAACATTCTCATTGTATCACTCTCTATATTCTCATTGTATCACTTTCTACAATCTCATTGTATCACTCTCTACATTCCCATCGTATCACTCTCTGTATTCCTATTGTACTACTGTCTACATTCCCATCGTATCACTCCCTGCATTCCCATTGTATCACTCCCTTCATTCCAATTGTATCACTCCCTGCATTCCCATTGTATCTCTATGAAATTCCTATTTATGATTATTATCGCTCTATCATTGTATGCCCACTGTTAACCCATTCCTCTCCTTTGTCCGCCGTCTAAACTGCAGCAAGGTGTCCAATTATTCTCTGTCTTTGCATGTTGTTATATTGCTCTAAGGTAGAATATCTTCCAACTCATGACATTGCCCACATAACTTTACACACAGACCTAAATCCTGCGGAGGGTGGAGTAGCCTTTTTGGCTTGAAAAGAAGCTCAAAAAGAGTGTTCCATATTTGATACAGAAATACTAAACGTTTAACACTCTCGCCAGAGGATTAAGATAAAAAAGGATAATACATCTCTCATGAAGGTCTGGTTTCAGATTGAGCTTTATCCTTAAGTAAACAACAGCTTGAGAGAGGCATTGAGGAGATGCTCGGAAACAGGAGCAAAGAAGCAATTGAAGAGAGTTATGAATAAAGTTATTCAAATCTAGGTTAGCTGAATCCAGAACACGACAGAACGCAATCGGTATCCCTCGAGAACGAAGGCGAGTGCCCGCCTGCGAGTCTCTGGGCTGGTAGCGGTTGTGTGCCATCTGGCGCCGACGTTGTGAGATTGTCTTCTCTTTAGGCGTGACAACCTTGAACTTTCAACATTTCAACTTGCCTTTATATGCAGATCTTGTGACGGCAAATTGGATTTTTATTGGCTACACGGTACGTCACAGGAGGGAGTAGAGACTTGGGATCATTAGAAAACGATTAGAAATTGATTTCTTAAGAAAAAGTCGCAACAATGACAGAAGTGGGCGTAAGAGCCGCCAGTGCCTTGTTCCTAGAAGTTGACAGCATTTCAGAACATGAAAGTAAAGGCGGCGGGTACTTCGGTGCACAAATGTCTAGTAAAAGAGACACGTTTCTCAATAAGAACGACTAGTACTACAGCGCGTGCGAGGAAAGAGCGAACAGTACCAAAGTACGTGAGCATCAGAACCTCGACTAGTATTTCAGTGCATAGACGTAAGCCAGCCAGTACCTCGACTAGTGCTTCAGTGCATAGACGTAAGCCAGCCAGTACCTAGACTAGTGCTTCAGTGCATAGACGTAAGCCAGCCAGTACCTCGACTAGTGCTTCAGTGCATAGACGTAAGCCAGCCAGTACCTCGACTAGTGCTTCAGTGCATAGACGTAAGATAGCTTGTATCTCGACTAGTGCTCAAGTGCATGGACGTTAGACAGCTAATACATCTCTAGTGCTTCAGTACATGGGCGTAAGACAGCCAGTACATCTCTAGTGATCCAGTACATGAGCGTAAGACAGACTGTATCTTGAACACACAAATATAACATTAAGAATATGGTGTTCTAGGCGTATATATGTCTTTACCAATGGCACACTTGGAGTGAAGTAGTCAACATCACGCCCGTCGCCTTTACTTTCCCATATTATTGTGGTAGCTATTATTGTGGTTGCTATTATTGTGGTAGCTATTTTTGCGGTTGCCAATTTTTTAGATTGTATCATCATCAGAAGCCGATTTGAGATCGAAAAAAACCTGGACCAACTGGGGACCGACCCTGATTGCTCTGTTGGGTAGACAGTGCGCTACCTCCGCTCAATGCACCTCGACACGTGATCATAGATCCAGCCAGTACTTCAGTAAATCAGGGGTCATCTTTATCTCAGTCCATACACACAAGAAAGATCATATCCTCAGAACAAGAAGACATAAAAGACCAGTACAGCAGTAGATAAACGTTAGAGAGAATGTTTCTCATACTTTCTTTGTGGTAAAATGAAGATCTAGAAAATATGAATGGTTACAGTACCTTGAAAGTCTATATAATAAGGAGGTTTGAAATTTATACGTCTCCTTCGTTCTCAATCTCTCGCAACCAGGCATTGAAAAGGCTTTGCAATTAGCGGAATGTTGTCCGGAGAACAGAAAGGGCTGAAGTTCATAGCTTGTCTGCGGTATTTGCACCTTTCAACATATCAGACTTCATCAGGCATTGTTGAGTACCGGGTTAGCCTTCCCTCTTCAATCCCTTCTCCTTAGCCAGGCTGCTCTGTTGCAGCCTATTATCCAGGATCACCGTGGAGCTGTGGAATGGTCTTGACAGCTCTGGTACGTTGACCCTGACAGTAGCAGTCAGCTTTTGGTCGTTAATGTACCTTTAATGTAAACGTGTGTTCTTGGAGAAAGTTCAGCCCAACGTGAATGTTTGTAATCAGAGAAACAATTTAATTGTCAAATTTAAATGCGTGGTGAGAGAAATGTCTCTAGTATCACTGTGTGTGTTTATGGACAGATCTCCTGAGTGTAAATTGTTGTGGTCATAGAGCCATTTGCCTAAAATGATTATGTGTGGTCGCAGTAATATCGCTATAATATGAATATTTCAAAGAATATTTTCCCAAATGTGTGAAATTTCGCAGTTGCTGAAGTTGAATGAGAAGGATTACTCTTCTGTGAGCCCTGAAAATGACATTAAGGGGCGGGTTGTCGAAGTTTTTCTCACATCCCGTTCGTGCTGATGAAGGTGGATCGGGGTCCTCCAGGTGCTTGTGAAATGCTTGACTTCATCTGCGTGTCGTTCACTACTACGGGGATCACCTCGATCCTTCATCTCGTTAGCCAGGCTGTCATGAAAACAGCCCGTTTCCAGGAAGGGCTGCTAGGAAGCCGAGGTGAGGGCCTTGGCCAGTATATTTTGCCTGACCCTAACTAACAGATCTAATCAGTATATTGTGCCTGACCAGACGTTAGTCTTCCTTCTCAATGTTTTGCAGCAAATACAGGATCTCCTCTCTATTGTGAACGTTTGCAGCAAATACAGGATCTCCTCTCTATTGTGAACGTTTGCAACAAATACATGATCTCCTCTCTATTGTGAACGTTTGCAGCAAATACAGGATCTTCTCTCTATTGTGAACGTTTGCAGCAAATACAGGATCTCCTCTCTATTGTGAACGTTTGCAGCAAATATAGGATCTTCTCTCTATTGTGAACGTTTGCAACAAATACAGGATCTCATCTCTATTGTGAACGTTTGCAACAAATACAGGATCTCCTCTCTATTGTGAACGTTTGCAGCAATAACATGATCTCCTCTCTATTGTGAACGTTTGCAGCAAATACAGGATCTTCTCTCTATTGTGAACGTTTGCACCAAAATACAGGATCTCATCTCTATTGTGAACGTGTGCACCAAAACACAGAATTTCGTCTCGATTGTGAACGTTTGCACCAAAATACAGGATCTCATCTCTATTGTGAACGTTTGCACCAAAATACAGGATCTCCTCTCTATTGTGAACGTTTGCAGAAAAAAGAACCTTCATTTTCTAATGCTGATTGAGGGTGAAAGTGATTTATTCACTTGTTCCTATCTGTATCATAAATGTGGTTTTCATTAAATATAGAAGATTACATTTCAGTCTCAAAGGTTTTTCAGTCATTCTATAAATACATAAATAAATAAATAATTCAACCAATCAATTAATTAGTCGCTCAATCAATCACTCAATCAATCGGTCAAAAAGAACTTTTGTTCTGGGCAATCTGTTTCAGCCCTGTCGGCGTGTTTCCTGTGTCAGTTATGTTTGTCTCAAGCTGTCTGTTCTATGTGATCTTCATAAGTTTCACTTTTACGAGGGCAAGTCAGTAAATAGGTCACAGATGACAATTATTTTTTTAAAAACACTCATAAAAACTATGTGAGATACGAACTTGATAACCATTTACTTTTACACTGACATTGTCCCTTATTTCTCCACATAATTTTCTCCAACGTTGATATGCGCTTTATCAGTTCACCAAAACCTTTAGTAGCAGAATGTAGTCCAGAGAACGGAATGCGTTGTGTCGTATTTATCGCTTGGCTGCGATATTTGCACCTTTCGGTCCAACACATCTGACTTCAGCAAGCATTTTTTGAGTACCGGGTTAGCATTCCCTCTTCGATCCCTTCTCCTTAGCCAGTCTGCCCTACTTCAGCCTGTTATCCACGATCACCGCGTGGAGGTGTAGAAGGGTCTTGGCAGCTATGGTTCGCTGGCCCTGACGCTAGTAGTCAGCTATGGGTCGCTAACCACTGCAGCTCATGTGCTGCTCAGCATCTTGATCCCGCACTTTATGTTCAACCTCTTCGTTATTCAACCCAGTTTTCAACCAAGGTTCCAGTGCACCACAATAGGTGAACAATGCTTGGGTCTAGATTGAGCCTGTAAGGTGATTCGTCAAGAAGTTTCCACCCTTGTAGACCTATTTTCTTCTGGGTAAACCAAGCGTATGTTGCAATCTGAGCAGGGTGGCGAAGTCTTCTGCATTTATAGAATGCAAATTTTTTAAAATGCAGATCTGGCCCGTTTTTGTTAATGGTTATAGGTAAGATTCGATGTCAGGACTTCAGGAGGAGTGGGCGTGGGCATGACGGGGCTTAGCTAAGTGAATAGTGTCAGGACTTCAAGAGGAGTGGGCGTGGGCATGACGGGGCTTAGCTAAGTGAATAGTGTCAGGACTACATGAGGACTGGGCGTGGGCATGACGGGGCTTAGCTAAGTGAATAGTGTCAGGACTACATGAGGAGTAGGCGTGGGCATGACGGGGCTTAGCTAAGTAAATAGTGTCAGGACTTCAAGAGGAGTGGGCGTGGGCATGACGGGGCTTAGCTAAGTGAATATTGTCAGGACTTCAAGAGGAGTGGGCGTAGGCATGACGGGGCTTAGCTAAGTGAATAGTGTCAGGACTACATGAGGAGTGGGCGTGGGCTTGACGGGGCTTAGCTAAGTGATTAGTGTCAGGACTACATGAGGAGTGAGCGTGGGCATGACGGGGCTTAGCTAAGTGAATAGTGTCAGGACTTCAAGAGGAGTGGGCGTGGGCATGACGGGGCTTAGCTAAGTGAATAGTGTCAGGACTACATGATGAGTGGGCGTGGGCATGACGGGGCTTAGCTAAGTGAATAGTGTCAGGACTACATGAGGAGTGGGCGTGGGCATGACTGGGATTGGCTAAGTGAATAGTGTCAGGACTTCAGGAGGAGTGGGCGGGGGCATGACGGAGCTTAGCTAAGTGAATAGTTTCAGGACTTCAAGAGGAGTGGGCGTGGGCATGACGGGGCTTGGCTAAGTGAATAGTGTCAGGACTTCAGGAGGAGTGGGCGTGGGCATGACGGGGCTTGGCTAAGTGAATAGTGTCAGGACTTCAGGAGGAGTAGGCATGGGCATGACGGGGTTTGGCTAAGTGAATAGTGTCAGGACTTCAGGAGGAGTGGGCGTGGGCATGACGGGGCTTGGCTAAGTGAATAGTGTCAGGAATACATGAGGAGTGGGCGTGGGCATGACGGGGCTTAGCTAACTGAATAGTGTCAGGACTTCATGAAGAGTGGGCGTGGGCATGACGGGGCTTAGCTAAGTGAATAGTGTCAGGACTACATGAGGAGTGGGCGTGGGCATGACGGGGCTTGGCTAAGTGAATAGTGTCAGGACTTCAGGAGGAGTGGGCGTGGGCATGACGGGGCTTGGCTAAGTGAATAGTGTCAGGACTTCAAACCCCATTTGATTGTTCTCGGGTTTGTTCTTCTCTTAGCCACTAATCTTTTATTCCTGGTGGTGTAGAAACCTTTGCAATGGGGTGTGCAGACGGAAAGATGATTGGCCTGTTCTGGCTCTCCATTGTTTACGGGCCCACCTTCTGTTGGTCTTCATGTAGGCCACTTTTGGATAGTAATTACATTAACTTTAGATGTTTTGCCTGGACAGCGACCAACAGTCTGATATTTTCAACTGATAATTTTGTTTTATGTGCACAGCACGTACGGAGGAACACCGAGTTATCGTCCGTCTCTAAAGGACTAGTCGCTGATTTGACATCCCTTGAGACCAGGAGACGCTTGAAACTTGAAGGATTCGAACATCCAGTTTTCCACCCATTGGTTTATTCATTTCTTCAGCAGCGTCCGCGTTGTCAGATATAGGGACCCCATTTGCTAGGCTCCATGATACTGAAATGGCAAGTACAAATGGGAAGAGTACACATTTTTTTAAAATGTAGCTGAAGTCGGATTCATTAGGCAGTTAGGCACAAACCACAGCACAACGCATTCAATCTTAGGAAACAATGCGACCGAGGAGTGACAAAAATAGGTCTCGGTAGTCATCCCAGCTCTTCAAATCCAAAGACAAATTGAGTTATTTCCCCCTGCACATTTCTACTTCCGCTTTTGCAAGGACGCGCCTTTGGTAGAGTGTAGATCCAAGCTGTAGCCAGAAGAAGAAAGTGATCTGGTCTGTGTATAAATTTCCGTAATAACTTTAGCCTCCTTAACAAAATGGCCCGTGTTCGCTCCCACTTAATCACGGCATTATTCTGGCGTCACGTGGGACTTTAGGCCTAATTAATTAAGCAAGGGGAGAGAAGCAAATATTTGCTCGCCGTTCTTTTGTCCGGACCGGCAGAAGTGACATGAGTTGCTGCCCCTTTTGCTCGCTGATAAAACAGTGGACGACTGGGGCCATGGTCGGATCAATAGCCAGGGAGCATCTCCCAGGCTCCTCGCGCTATTTAATTATAGAAATGGTCTTTAAATACTGACAATGTTGGGTGATGGTCGTCTTCAAGGCCTGGTCAGCGCGTGGAGTAGGATGGACGGTATTACTGGCTGGTAGAAATGTATCTTAATTGCCGACAGTGGTCTTCTGACTTTGATTGACAAGGGATGATTTGTGATAAATTTCGGTCTTAATGTTGGAATGTCAACTGGTGATTGAAGACACGTCTGGATTGTTTGGATCATTGAAGTCAGGGCTCTAATGTTAGGGGATGATTGAAGTCAGGGCTGGAATGTTAGGTGATGATTGAAGTCAGGGCTGGAATATTAGGGGATGATTGAAGTCAGGGCTGGAATGTAGGTGATGGTTGGAGTCAACGCTGAAATATCCAACGGTGATTGAAGTCACGACTGGCTTGTTAGTTGATGATTGAAGTCAAGGTTCTAATGTTAGGTGATGAATGAAGTCAGGGTTGGAATGTTAGGGGATGATTGAAGTCAAGGTTGGAATGTTAGGTGATGATTGAAGTCAAGGTTGGAATGTTAGGGGATGATTGATGTCAGGGTTGGAATGTAGGTGATGGTTGGAGTCAACGCTGAAATATCCAACGGTGATTGAAGTCACGACTGGCTTGTTAGTTGATGATTGAAGTCAAGGTTCTAATGTTAGATGATGGTTGAAGTCAGGGATGGAATGTTAGGTGATGTTTGCATTCATTACCGGATTGTAGGTGATGATTGTATTCATAGCTGGATTGTGGGTGATGGTTGCAGTCATAACTGGATTGTGGGTGATGATTGACGACACAACTGGATTGTCAGTTGATGATTGCAGTCAAAACTGGATTGATGTTTGATGATTGAAGTCATAACTGGATTGTTAGTTAATGATTGAAGTCATAACTGGATTGTTAGTTAATGATTGAAGTCATAACTGGATTGTTAGTCTATGATTGAAGGTAGGACTGGAATATGAGGTGATTATTGAAGTCATAACTGGTTTGTTAGGTGAAAATTGAAGTAGGGGCTGAAATGTCTGACGGTGATTATAGCCATAACTTGAATATCAGTCGATGATTGTAGCCATAATAGCTACATAATTTTAACCTGCCTACGGTACACCGTCGTGCTGTTTTAAAAATATATGTTTGGACATTCATATTCAATGAGTAAAAACAAGTTCTTGATTATCTCGTGAGCCAATTAAACACGTTGTCGGGTGCGGAAAGCAGCCGAGGTCATCCATGCGAAACTGTCATTTAGATATAGGCGTAACACGATATTATAGTTTGTGGGGTTGTTATTGTGACATATAGTTGCAAAATTTACATTGTTTTCAATTTCAAAATGAGTTTGAAGTGTACATTTATAGCAATGCAGAAGGTTACCGTTTTACTATACAAGTCTTTTCTCAGAGAATCTAAGATGGGTCATTTATATTGCGATATTCATGACCTTGAGAAACGGACGCAATTGGCACTTGGTCTGGATAGATCATCCTTTTACCGTTTGATAGGACAAGACTCGCAGTGCACTCATATCAAGCAAGGTTTAAGAGGACATGTGGGCTAGTGGTTAAGTGGCATGGCTCACCACTCGACAGTGCTGGATTCCTTCCTCATCACGGCACCGGCTGTTACCCGGGGGAAGCAAACCCTTAGAAAATGCAGGAGGGGCAGACCCTTGCATAAAATGCATGCTGAAGTCGGATGCCCTTAGCTGACAGGCGCAAAAATTAAAACACCGGGATAGATAAATTAGGCGAATACCAAAGAAACCTCCCGCCCCCCCCCCCCCAAAAAAAAACAATAAAGAATACCAAGCAAGGTAGGATAAGGAAATTTGACGATTTCAGCAGAGATGTCATAAAACGGAAGATTTTGAAACTGTTGAAGAAAAATCAATTTGTTACTCTTCGGATACTAAAATTAACATTGCAATCCGACTGCAGTATGACATTTCCATAAGTACTCTTTGGAAAATTGTCAGAGCCGCCAGCTTTACATTCAGGAAAACTTCAGGCGACAGGAATATTGTATGTGAAAAGCCACATTTGACTGCTGCCAGATGCAAATACACGAGACAGACACGTGACCGGGCTAGGTAAGGCTAAGATATACTTGGACAAATCCTGGGTCAATGCTTACCACCACACCTATGGTAAAGAATGGCAATCAGTTGACGGTGAACAGAAAAGACAAATTCCAAGCAGCAAAGGACAGCGCATTATACTAACGTTGACCGGAAGCAGTGAAAATGGACGTTTCCATGACGCTGAACTTATTTTCAAATCAAAAAGTACTGACGGTAGTGACTACCATATTGACATTAATGAACACATTTTCAAACACTGCATGGCGAATGACACTGGATAGACCGTCATGCCTAGTAATGGATAATGCATCCTATCACAATGCATTATCAGAGGAAGACAAAGTACCAACTGCATCAAATACAAAAGCTCAAATTAGGACATGGCTAACTAAAGAAAAAGTGAATTTCGACAAAATATATTTGAAGCCAGAATTGTTGTAGCATGTAGGGAAGATATATAAGAAAACGGAGTATCATATTGACAAAATCATTGAACTGTACGGTCACACTTCTCTGCCACTACCTGCATATCGTGGGCATCTAACCCCTACAGAGCTTGTGTGGGCTAAAGTCAAAGAAAGGACAAGCTGCCGAACAGAACAGGACATTTAAAATGAGTGATGTTGAAGTGCTGACACGTGAGTACCTTTCAAAAATAGACATTCAGTTCTGGAATAAGTGTGTTGAGCATGTGCTCTAGGAAGAAGAACAGTGCTGGCAACGAGATAGATTACAATTTGTAAAGTCAGTAACAATTATTAACCACTTGTAATAGACAGATTCGGAATGGTTAATATAATCTTTTGTGAACATACTGACTTAGCAGACTCGGATGAATTTGCGTATGTTAGTCGAAACAATTAAGTGGACATACAATGACAACAAATACATTTCAATATGCAATCGCTTTAAGCAACATAAAATTAGCTGCGCAGTTCATCCAAACTTGGAGACTAATGGTGACCGAAGGGCTATGTTAACTGTTGCATATTGGTGTCATTTTTACGATTGTACATAAAGGGCAACACAAACAATTAATTGATCTATAAAAACATTAAGGAGATACGCCTTTGAACAAAATGCGAGGAGAAATTAAGCTGCGTACTGTAAAATCTTATATTTGATGTCATTTCTTTGCATTGGCTCTAAAATATCTAAAGAATTCCCAAGATGTCTTAGCATCTATGGACTAAACCATATCAATGTTTTTTTTAGCACATGAGCTACAGCAGTCAGCAACCCATAGCCAGGGCCATAGCAACCCAGGGCCAGCGAACCACAGCTGACAAGGCCCTTCTACACCTCCTAGCGGTGATCCTAGATAACAGGCTGCAGAAGGGCAGACTGGCTAAGCAGAAGGGATCGAAGAGGGAATGTTAACTTCGTACTCAAAAAATGCTTGCTTAAGTCGGATGTGTTGGACCGAAAGGTGCAAAAATCGCAGTCAAACTGTAAACTACGACACAACGCTTTCCTTTCTCTGGACTACATTCTGCTACTTAAGCCCTTTTAGCGTTTGGTAGCCGGAGATTGAGAACGAACGAAACCAAGCCAAGCCATATCAATGTTTTAGCGTCATGAATATTATAAGACTGCATGCGAAAAAACATTTGAATCTGACATACAGTTTAGTAGCAAATTGCTTCGGACCTTGTTAATGAATGACGGACTCTAGCTGGTCTTGTCACACATAATCTTCCAGTATCTTCCAAAGTTTAATCCTGCTTATCTAACATTCAATTTGTCTTGATCAATGAAAGCAATGTATCGAATTTCATGATATTCGTTCGCTTGCCTTACTGCGAATAAGGCGTCCGTGTAGTCTAGAAACACCGATGCAATTGACATTTAGCTCAGGACAGTTGAGGTTCTTCTTCTTCTTCTTCTTCTTCTTCTTCTTCTTCTTCATCGTACGCAGTCAGACAGTAACCATTATTTTTTCGAAAAAGGCAGCGGTCATCCTGAGACTGTCAACACTGCCATAGAGCTTGTCTAGTGTTGCCACTGGTGATGGCCACATCTGCTCTCTCTGATCCTCGTATGTCGGGAAGTTTTGCAGCAAATGCTCAGCGGTCATTTTCCCGGTACCACACGGGGATTCGTCAGTGCCACCTATCTTCAATTTGTTGAATAGGTGGTACCTCAGTCTATTGTGGCCAGTGCGAAGTCTGAAGACCACGACCTGCTCTCTTCTGTTCAACTGGTAATAGGCATCGTTTTTTTGTGTAGCAGGTATGTTCGGTTTCCCATTTGGTCATGTATCTAGCTCTAATAAGCCGTTTTGACTCTTCGTATGTCATACTAGTATCAGGTTGTGGTAGTCTTGCAGCTTCTTTTGCCAGTCTGTCTGCCTCCTCGTTGCCTTGCATGTTGCAGTGGGATGGAACCCACTGTACCACTACCCTTTTTGGTGCGGACTGCTGGCATAGTTGACATAGTACTGCTCTTAAGTCATTAAGTTCAGATTTTTTGTGGCATTTTAGTGCTGTGACTACGGCCAAGGCATCTGTAAGCAGGACTATATGGCTTTCATTCCTTTTACCTGTCACCATTTCTAGATCGTATTTCTCTACAGCATCGTGCATCTTCTGTTATGGTTTGACCAAGATATGGGAATTGGAACACCTGCTCGACTTCTTTCCCTTGTATGGTTACTCTTACACTGGTTGGTTCTTTGGCAATGATCATTGTCTTGGTCTTCTCTATGTTCACTTTCATGTCACAGATATCTGCAGTGTTGCTAATTTCATTGAGCATTTTTTGCAGATACTCCTCCGTCTCTGCTATATTGGCTTGGTCATCACCGTATTGCATGGCCTCCAGTTGTTCGCCCTTGACCTTTACCCCCAGATTGCATTTCTTCATTGCTTCAACCATCATCACCTCCGAACATTAAACAGGTCAGGCGATAGTGGGCATCCCTGTTTTACTCCCTTTCTTATAGGTACCGCGTCCATGGGCTCTTCGCTTAATGATATGAGGGCCTTTTGATTAGGGTATAGGTTCTGAATCAGGCAGAGGATTGGTTCTTCAGCTTCGGAACGTTTGAGATTCTCAAACAGTCCAAAAGGTTTATTAGGGCCAGATACATGGCCAAATGGGAAACAGACCATACTGGCTACACAAAAAATGATGCCTATTACCAGTTGAACAGAAGAGAGCAGGTCGTGGTCTTCAGACTACGCACAGGCCACAACAGACTGAGGTACCATCTACTCAATAAACTGAAGATAGGTGGCACTGACGAATGCACCTGTGGTACAGAGAAAATGACCGCTGAACATCTGCTGCAAAATTGCCCGACATACGAGGACCAGAGAAAGCACATGTGGCCATCACCAGTGGCAACACTAGACAAGCTCTATGGCAGTGTCGACAGCCTCAGGATGATAGCTGCTTTCTTCGAACAAATTCAAGTTGACGTCTGACAGCGTACGAAGAAGAAGAAGAAGACGAAGGAGAAGAAGAAGAAGAAGGAGGAGAAGAAGAAGAAGAAAAAGAAATATCCTCTTACAAGACAATCTGTCAAGCTTATTATTCTAAAATGTTTGCAATTAGTCGTGTTGCATTTCTTTGGGAGTGGGATTATTACTGTTGTAGTGTAATCCACCGGCCAATTTCCTGTGCGATAGATAGACTGTACCAGCTGAACAAGTCGACACTACATAGGTTCACCTGCCGCTTTCAGAAGCTCTATTGGTATTTCATCTATACCTACTGCTATCATATATACCTACAGCTTTGGCATTTTCGATCGTGCGAAGGGCCAAGTCAAATTCTTCACCTATCTGTGTGTCCTCATCTCCTAGTCCTTTCTTACTTGTTGTATTTGAGATTTGAGCTGTATAATTATCTTCTTCTTCATATAGTTCTGTCAAGTATTCTTTCCATCTCTCTTTCTTTTGATCTGTAATGATGTTACTCAGTTTATCTTGTATGGCACGTGGCTGAACTCCCTTATTTTGTGAGCTGGTTTACTTACTAAATATTTATATATATACATGTGGGTGTGTGTGTGTGTGTGTGTGTATGTGAGTGTCTATGTGTATATGTGTATATGTGTGTATGTGTGTGTATATGTGTGTATATATATGTGTGTATGTATGTGTATGTGTGTGTATATGTGTGTATGTGGGTGTGTATATGTGTGTGTGTATATATATGACTGTATACGTGTGTGTGTATATATGTATATATGTATGTATGTGTGTATATGTGTGTGTATATATGTATGTATGTGTGTATATGTGTTAGTGTGTGTGTGTGTATGTGTGTATGTGTGTGTGTATATATGTGTGTATGTGTGTTCTGTGTGTGCCTGTGTACAGTGTCGAGCACGTTTATAATCCATTGGGAGTTAGAAATGGCAGCTGCACAGACAAAATTCAAAATTCAAGTTATAAATCTGCCCAAATCAGTCTCAGGAAGTTTAAAATACCTACTAATCATAGCCGATAGCCTTCGACTACTTTGCAGCCAGACATTAACATATGTGTTTGAATACCAGGATTCCAAGTATTCCAAGTATATATATATATATATATATATATATATATATATATATATATATATATATTTATAGATATATATATATATATATATATATATATATATATGTATATATATATATATATATATATATATATATATATATATATGCGAAGCGTATTCAATAACCGGACCAAACTGCAACATGTGAACATACGTAGGATGCGCATGATAACGTCACTTCTGGTGTAAACAGCACATACCAACTGTCAAGTTTGCAGAAATGTCATTATCCTCATATTCATAGTTTCCTCAGCAGACCGTTGAAAATATGGCGGATGTGATACGGAATTCGTCCAGAGTTGATCAGCTCAAGGATGACGACCAGTTGACATTCGTCACAGAACGCAGGCAGTGCATGGGGACAAACGTGTGGTGAAGACAGCAGTGAAGAACTAGAGAACGATGTTTAAAGAAAGACGTGAGTTAACGAAAGATCTTCTGAGACCAGGCCAGACGCAGATTGTTGCGTCAGAAGATGCCATCGCCAAAATTGATGCAGCAATTCGGGTGAACCGGAGCTTACGATCGCTAGCAGAGGAATTCGCTGTGTCGCTAGGGACAGCTCAAATGTCGGTTAACAAGAAACTGAAGTATCGGAAGGCGTGTTCACAATGGGTACCTCGGTTGTTGACCAACCACCATAAGGAAGAAAGCATGGGTTGGAGTTTGAACCACTTGCTGCAGAGAAAGTTGGAAAAATAAAACGGAAAGTCTGAACCTAGACAAAGAAGGGAACAAGCTATGGAAGCTAGTCAGAGCCATGAATGACGAAACCCCGTCAAATAAACAAATTACTATCAAGCAGGGCGAGAACTTGATCACAGGTAAGAAAGCCGCAAACGCCTTTGTCGATCACTATGCCAGAGTAAACCACATCGAGGTCCCTGCAGACAAGCATACAGACATTAGCGAAGAGCTAAAGGGACACGAAAACATAAATACGGCTCCTGAAGAGCACATGATGGCCAAACTAACAATGCGCGAAATGGAAGAGGCCATGAGAACGCTAAAGAAAAGGAAATCTCCCGGAAAAGACGGGATAACAAACGAAATGCTGATGGGGCTGGGCCAAACAGCGAAGAAGAAACTACTATCAGTCCTGAACCAAAGCTGGAAAAGGGGTATTGTACCCCAGGCATGGAAAGCTGCAATACTGGTACCAGTACCAAAAACAGGGAAGGACAAAACAGATCCAAATGGATACAGGCCCATGAGCCTACTGAGCTGTGTCGGCAAGCTGATGGAACGGATGATAAACACCAGACTGATGTGGCATCTGGAAGAAAAACGAATACTAATTCCACAGCAAGCCGGCTTTAGACAGCACAGATCCACTGAGGACCAGGTCATCCTCATAGCCCAGGAGATAGAAGATGCCTACCAGGCACAGAAACACACAGTAGCTGTTTGGGTGGATCTGGAAAAGGCATTTGACAAAGTCTGGAAGGATGGACTTAGAGTCAAGCTAAGAAGAAGTGATGTTTGTGGGAAGATGTACATGTGGATCAACCACTACCTCAAACAAAGAACGGCCAGAGTCCAAGTACAAGGGCAGATGAGCAAAAAGGTGACACTCGAGCAGGGAGTACCCCAAGGGGGAGTACTGTCACCCACACTCTTCCTGGTATATATAAACGATATTACAAAGAATATACCAAGAAGAGTCCATAGCTCAATGTTTGCAGACGATCTGGCTATGTGGACCTCTGAAAAGAATCTCACTATAGCAAGAAATCGGATGCAAACGGCCCTAACATCGCTGGAAGAGTGGGCGAACTCATGGCTGGTCAAAATAAACGAGGAGAAAACCACGTGCACAATATTCTCGCTCTCATTAAAACCCCAAAGTACCAAATTAAGCCTAAATGGCAAAATCCTGCAGCCAAACGACAACCCAACCTATCTGGGAGTCACATTTGATCGGCGCATGACATGGAAAAGTCAGATTGAGAGAAACCGAATGAAAGCCAGAGAAAGAATGGCGATCATGAGGAAACTTGCTGGCACAAGCTGGGGAGCAGACGAAGGCATACTAAAGAAACTGTACACTGGAAGAGTGAGACCAGTTCTCGAGTATGGCATCGCGGCATGGACAACAGCAGCGAAGGCGAACTTCGATAAAGTTAACAAACTTCAAAACCAAGCCATGAGAATTATAACAGGTGGCATGAAGTCAACGCCAATTGTAGAACTTGAAAAGATTACAAAACTGCAATCCATGACCGACAGAAGAGACTGCAGAACCTAGCTGCAGTCAGAGAAACTCCGAAGACTGACGGACCATCCAATGTACCAGAGACTAAACAATTTGGGAACTGGGAAACTAAAGCGGAGAAACTTTGCAGAAATAGCCAAAGCAAAGATGCACGAAGATCCCATAAATGCACTAACAACACCAAAACCCATCACTACTGTACGAAAACCTACTTGGAGGCAGGATATATTTCCAGAGGTGGTAGAAAATATACCAGGTATTGCAAAAAAAACTGCCAGACCGAAAAAGAAAGGAGAGACACTACCCTAAGCTTCATAACGAAAAGCTACCCAAGCATGGACTGGACCCATGCATACACCGACGGTTCTGTAACAAACGCTACACAGAACGGAGGGGCAGGAGCATTCCTGAACCTACCAAATGGCAGAAAAATAACACTGTCACTCGCTACTGGTAAGTACACAAGCAATTTCAGAGCGGAGGCAGAGGCACTGAGGGCGGCAGTGGAAGAAATGGCAACACACAGTGAAAACGAGAGCCACATAGTCTTGCTGACAGATGCTCTCGCCGTAGTCACAGCGCTAAAAAGCCAGAAAAACACTGAGCTTAATGACTTAAGAGCAGCACTCTGCAAACTGTGCCAGCTGTCCGCACCAAAAAGGGTAGTGGTACAGTGGGTTCCGTCACACTGCAACATCCAAGGCAACGAGGAGGCAGACAGACTGGCAAAAGAAGGTGCAAGGCTACCACAAACAGATACCAGTATAACGTACGAAGAGTCAAAACGGCTTATCAAAGCCAGGTACATGACTAAATGGGAAACCGAACATACTGGTTACACCAAAAACGATGCCTATTACCAGTTGAACCGAAGAGAGCAGGTCGTTGTCTTCAGACTTCGCACTGGCCACAATAGACTGAGGTACCACCTATTCAACAAATTGAAGATAGGGTGTACCGACGAATGCCCGTGCGGTACTGGTAAAATGACCACTGAACATCTGCTGCAGAACTGCCCGACATACGAGGATCAGAGAGAGCAGATGTGGCCATTGCCAGTGGAACTGCAAGACAAGCTCTATGGTAGTGGCGAGAGTCTCAGGATGACCGCCGCTTTTTTCGAGAAAATAATGGTTACTGTCTGACTGTGTACGCAGAAGAAGAAGAAGAAGAACCACTTGCTGCGATACGAAGAGAAAGTTTATTCTTTCTCTTGCGCAAAGAGGCAGGTGATGAATCGTTGTGAAATCACTTTAAGCAGAGCAGCAAAACTGCCAGCATGCAATAGAAACATCCTCAATCACCGAAACAAAATAAATTTCAAGTCACACATTTCCGCCGGTAAGGTTATTCTGACAGCGGTTTTTTTTTACCATGATGGACTTTAAAGAGCCTGTCGTGAACATCAATGCCATCCGCTACAATGACATACTAGACAAGCTGCATACAGCAATCAAGAATAAACGACCCGGCATACTATCGCGTGGTGTGATTCTGTTGCACGACACGCGCGTCCACATTTCCCGAACGTTGTTTATAAAGCGTTAGCACAGAAAAGGTGGGAGGTACTGCTACACCCATCCTATAGCCCCGATATGTCCGCTTGTGACATCCATTTGTTCAAACATAGCCCCGATATATGTCCACTTGTGACATCCATTTGTTCAAACTCTTAAAACAATTTTTGAAGGGCAAAGATTTGAGTCCTATGCAGACATCATGACCTCGTTGACCAAGTGGTCCAAAGAGCAATCAAGTCATTTTCTTCGGCCGGCATCCGCCGTCTACCCAACCAGTGGGATGCGCGTCTGAATGCATATGGCGACTTTTTCTAACTAACCCTGTGACATGGTTGCTTCATAAATATGGATATATTTAATTATGTCACACCTGGTGATGTAACGTTCATATGTTTGTAATAAAACCACTTGGTCCGGTTCCAGTTGAACACGCCTCGTATGTATGTATGTATATATATATATATATATATAACACAAACAAAAGAATGCAACTTACAAGTAATAGAACATGTGACACCATTTGTGTGTGCATGTATGTGTGTATGTATGTGTATGTGTGTGTGTGTGTGTGTGTGTGTGTGTATGTATGTATGTATGTGTGAGAGAGAGATATATAATTTGTTTTTTTTGTTGTGACACGTCTTAACAACTTTGTGCCTTTGTAATATTATTCAGTGTTGATAAAACACGAAAACTGAGATACGCCCTTTTCTTGTAGCATCTCAGATTGGATATTGTCCTGGCATTTACCACCCCAACTGTAGAGACTAGTTCTCGTGAGAAGACGGTTAAATACGATATTGACAGCCGGCGTTAAAAGGTCCCGTTTGTGTTATGATATCCATGACGGTATCCGCCATTTACGAGGCCAGTTTTCCGGCCTGATAAACGTTAGCCGGAATGTGCCGGTTCATCATTGCGCGCCATTTGCTTCTTGAGAGCTGGCTGTGATAAATGAAAGTTTGGCCGACGCGGATTAGTTCCGGTTTTGTTCCGATAGATGTACAGGTGCCCGTTTATGCGGTCTTTGAGAGTGATGAGGAAAGTTAACTGTTTGGAAGTTGTAACATGAAGGAAGGAAAATGTGATGAAAAGAGGACACGATATGTAATAAATAAAGTGACATGTATATGACGATAAACGACAAACGAAAATGTATAATAAATCAGCAGATACAAACGTAGATAAGAAGAAAATGAATGACAAAGGAAGTTATGAGGATAACTCATATTCATAGAGAAAACAAGTATGAAGGCGACAGAAGTTTGAATAACATACCAAGAATTATAAAAATTGATAAGCAATGAAGAAAAAAGAATGTAGATATATAATGAGGAAAACAAGTGAGCAGAGAGAAATACGACATATGGATAACAGTTTCAGATAAATGATAACTGTTCAAGAGATATATATTTGTGAAATATATAAGTAGCGATTAAAAATAGGGATAAAAAATGATCATATAAAATTATGGATAACAATGATAAATACGAAAAATTATTTTAAAATGGAGGATAGCAGACACAGAAGAATGAGAATCAGGATATCTAACCCGCGTTACCCGGATCCGACAGATGAGCAAAGAATAGTTACACTGTAACCTGCCATAAATGTCGTAAAAGGCGACTTAGGAGGATTAGGCCTTGGAATTAGGTAAGTAGACACTTTAGGCTTCCAAAACTTATAAAAGATATAGACAGATCAACTTTTGTTGGATTGTAATGTGTTTGATAAAGACATATACTCCACATAGAGCGAAAAGTGTTTCCCTTGTTTGAAAGAATTTGATACAAATTCAAAGAAATTGTGAAAGATAAAGTGATAAGCTCATTTACAGAAGTTGTGATCAATAACAAAATGAATGAAACATTTGATAAATATTAATGGAAGGTGTGAAGGATGAGAGCAACAAATAACAATAAACATGAGATAAAAACATGAGATATAAGATGTAAGATGTAAGATGTAAGATGTAAGGTGTAAGATATAAGATGTAATATTGACAGAAGATAGGAGGGAGAACAAAATTGACAACAAATGAAGAAATAAGTAATGAATGAGTGAATGAATATAGAAGGTATATGAATATGGATTAGGAGTGAAAGATGAGTATAGGAACAAACCCCACTACACAAATCCGACACCAAACACCCTTCTTTCTCTGTTTCTCTCTCTTCAAGAATAGACATAAATCAAGCAGAGACATAAATATATATAAAGCAATCAGCCTTAATTGGAGGAGGCGCGGATTTATCTGTTTGTAGTTTATCTCGTCTTGCATAATAATTGTGGAGTTAGAGGCTGCTTATCGGAAAGCTTTTCTGAGCCGTCTTCTTCGTCGCGAGGAAGTGCTAAACGTCCTGAGATGGGAGGGTTGGAACGGGGTGAGAAATGGTCTGATGAGAGGCCTGGGTCTTGGAGACTTAAGTGAATAATTTGCTTGGACCGACCATCCGAAGAAAATGTGAGAAGTGCTTTTGAGAAAACGATGAAATTGCTGGACAGTTTAGGAGAAAGAAATCATTTCTGGTAGTCATTTTCATCAGGACGAGGGGTGGAGAAGTGGGGGTATCATTTGTCCAGAGCTCGTGCCAGGACTCGTGCTCATTTGTTTAGAGGCAATTTCGGTAATGGCCAGCGGGAGTTAAGAAAAAAGTTGTCGAAACTGGCCAAGCAAGCATCGTTAGTTCACGAGTGACGTTTGCAAATTACAGTATCAAAGATTGGGTGCATAGGATTGAGTGAGGAGGGAGAAAAGAGGGCGAGGTTAAGAGTGGAGGAAGTGATCATTTACTGAGGTATAAGCGCGGGCTATTTCTTTCATTTGTGAAGAGGACAGTTTGAATTATCCCCTCTTTATTTGGCTTTGCTTTATTCTGTCCCCTTATCGTGGCGTCTTTTAAGGGCTTGTTAATCTTTTCTGCTAGTGAAAATGTTCTCTTATGATTCCCATTTATCTCCCTTTCTTCTCCGTGGCCAACGGCAGAAAATGGACACAAGTGTTTGTAGCTGTTGTATACAAATGACCTCCGCAGGCGCTGAGGTCGTTAGGGGATGGCTTGCTTTAAATGTGAGGAGTTTGCAGCCAATTCGGATGATTTTCTGTCAGTCTGAAGTCGCTGATTTGGATTGAGATGAGGATAGCTTACTCACAACACATCACGTGGTTTTCATGGGCATCGACATTCACATGAAAGAGCGCATATTTACCCTGCCCCCATCACGTGTAAACACACACACGCATACAAATGTACACACATACATTTATACATACATATAAAAATGTATACATATACAAACACATCCGCACACACACACACACTTATATAAATACATACATACATACATACACACGTACATACATACATACATACATATATACATACATACATACATGTATTTATGTATGTGTATATATGCATGCATGTTTCTAAGTGATAACTTATCAAGGACTGTTACAAGTTTCTATCCCAGATCTCATCACACGCAAAGATGAACTGGATACCATGAAATGGAAATCGTCACCATAACTTCAAGAAACAATGAGATCTGGTAAAACAAAGTTTAACCATTCATCCTTTACGGCAGTGCTTCTGATAGATCACTTTTTCATTGTTATAACATTTAAGTATCGATGCACGTCGTCACTTCATTTCCACCATGAGGTGTAAAGGTCTCTTCTCTGTCTTGATGTGTGTATGTATAGCCGTTCCAATATGTAAACCTTCCTTGGGCTTATCTTGCAGGTTTCAGTATAACTGTTCTCTACTCCCTGGCGATGTACACGTACACATATACACACATATAAACACACAGACACACATACCGCACCATTGTTTAGCTTTCCGCTCCAATGTCAGGTATAGACCATCGATACCGATGACCCCTTTTCTAGTAAGCCCGTTTCTATCTCTTCGCTCCAATGTCAGGTATAGACCATCGCTATAGATGACCCCCTTTTCTAGTAAGCCCGTTTCTATCTCTTCGCTCCAATGTCAGGTATAGACCATCGCTACAGATGACCCCTTTTCTAGTAAGCCCGTTTCTATCTCTTCGCTCCAATGTCAGGTATAGACCATCGCTATAGATGACCCCTTTTCTAGTAAGCCCGTTTCTATCTCTTTGCTCCAATGTCAGGTATAGACCATCGCTACAGATGACCCCTTTTCTAGTAAGCCCGTTTCTATCTCTTCGCTCCAATGTCAGGTATAGACCATCGCTACAGATGACCCCTTTTCTAGTAAGCCCGTTTCTATCTCTTCGCTCCAATGTCAGGTATAGACCATCGCTACAGATGACCCCTTTTCTAGTAAGCCCGTTTCTATCTCTTCGCTCCAATGTCAGGTATAGACCATCGCTACAGATGACCCGTTTTCTAGTAAGCCCGTTTCTATCTCTTCGCTCCAATGTCAGGTATAGACCATCGCTACAGATGACCCCTTTTCTAGTAAGCCCGTTTATATCTCTTCGCTCCAATGTCAGGTATAGACCATCGCTACAGATGACCCCTTTTCTAGTAAGCCCGTTTATATCTCTTCGCTCCAATGTCAGGTATAGACCATCGCTACAGATGACCCCTTTTCTAGTAAGCCCGTTTATATCTCTTCGCTCCAATTTCAGGTATAGACCATCGCTACAGATGACCCCTTTTCTAGTAAGCCCGTTTCTATCTCTTCGCTCCAATGTCAGGTATAGACCATCGCTACAGATGACCCCTTTTCTAGTAAGCCCGTTTCTATCTCTTCGCTCCAATG
Organism: Ariolimax columbianus; assembly: GCA_036924085.1. Classification (NCBI taxonomy): domain Eukaryota; kingdom Metazoa; phylum Mollusca; class Gastropoda; order Stylommatophora; family Arionidae; genus Ariolimax; species Ariolimax columbianus. The sequence goes on along the minus strand of JAVGWX010000002.1, from coordinate 154,067,906 downwards.
TCAGGTATAGACCATCGCTACAGATGACCCCTTTTCTAGTAAGCCCGTTTCTATCTCTTCGCTCCAATGTCAGGTATAGACCATCGCTACAGATGACCCCTTTTCTAGTAAGCCCGTTTCTATCTCTTCGCTCCAATGTCAGGTATAGACCATCGCTACAGATGACCCCTTTTCTAGTAAGCCCGTTTCTATCTCTTCGCTCCAATGTCAGGTATAGACCATCGCTACAGATGACCCCTTTTCTAGTAAGCCCGTTTCTATCTCTTCGCTCCAATGTCAGGTATAGACCATCGCTACAGATGACCCCTTTTCTAGTAAGCCCGTTTCTATCTCTTCGCTCCAATGTCAGGTATAGACCATCGCTACAGATGACCCCTTTTCTAGTAAGCCCGTTTCTATCTCTTCGCTCCAATGTCAGGTATAGACCATCGCTACAGATGACCCCTTTTCTAGTAAGCCCGTTTATATCTCTTCGCTCCAATGTCAGGTATAGACCATCGCTACAGATGACCCCTTTTCTAGTAAGCCCGTTTATATCTCTTCGCTCCAATGTCAGGTATAGACCATCGCTACAGATGACCCCTTTTCTAGTAAGCCCGTTTATATCTCTTCGCTCCAATGTCAGGTATAGACCATCGCTACAGATGACCCCTTTTCTAGTAAGCCCGTTTCTATCTCTTCGCTCCAATGTCAGGTATAGACCATCGCTACAGATGACCCCTTTTCTAGTAAGCCCGTTTCTATCTCTTCGCTCCAATGTCAGGTATAGACCATCGCTACAGATGACCCCTTTTCTAGTAAGCCCGTTTCTATCTCTTCGCTCCAATGTCAGGTATAGACCATCGCTACAGATGACCCCTTTTCTAGTAAGTCCGTTTCTATCTCTTCGCTCCAATGTCAGGTATAGACCATCGCTACAGATGACCCCTTTTCTAGTAAGCCCGTTTCTATCTCTTCGCTCCAATGTCAGGTATAGACCATCGCTACAGATGACCCCTTTTCTAGTAAGCCCGTTTCTATCTCTTCGCTCCAATGTCAGGTATAGACCATCGCTACAGATGACCCCTTTTCTAGTAAGCCCGTTTCTATCTCTTCGCTCCAATGTCAGGTATAGACCATCGCTACAGATGACCCCTTTTCTAGTAAGCCCGTTTATATCTCTTCGCTCCAATGTCAGGTATAGACCATCGCTACAGATGACCCCTTTTCTAGTAAGCCCGTTTATATCTCTTCGCTCCAATGTCAGGTATAGACCATCGCTACAGATGACCCCTTTTCTAGTAAGCCCGTTTATATCTCTTCGCTCCAATGTCAGGTATAGACCATCGCTACAGATGACCCCTTTTCTAGTAAGCCCGTTTCTATCTCTTCGCTCCAATGTCAGGTATAGACCATCGCTACAGATGACCCCTTTTCTAGTAAGCCCGTTTCTATCTCTTCGCTCCAATGTCAGGTATAGACCATCGCTACAGATGACCCCTTTTCTAGTAAGCCCGTTTCTATCTCTTCGCTCCAATGTCAGGTATAGACCATCGCTACAGATGACCCCTTTTCTAGTAAGCCCGTTTCTATCTCTTCGCTCCAATGTCAGGTATAGACCATCGCTACAGATGACCCCTTTTCTAGTAAGCCCGTTTCTATCTCTTCGCTCCAATGTCAGGTATAGACCATCGCTACAGATGACCCCTTTTCTAGTAAGCCCGTTTCTATCTCTTCGCTCCAATGTGGAGCACACGTTCCAACTGCAGCGGCTAGTTGACAGGAAGCATGTATCAGAACTTTTGAAGTGACTGTTTATAATGGAAATGTAGTTTTACATGATGAAGTTGCTAACCTCAAGTAAAACCCACTTCAGTCGACTTTTAGGACATGCACAATAGGTCATAGGGGTCCTCTTGTTCTCATCTCAAACACTATTCGTGTGACATGCATGACCTATCTGTTTCTCACATGTGGAACATGACCTATCTGTTCCTTACATGTAGAACATGACTTATCTGTTCCTTATATGTAGAACATGACCTATCTGTCTATTCTTTACATACAAAACATGATTTGTCAATTCCTAACTTATGGAGAGCCGGTTTCAAAAAGAAACAATAGCCACGAAGGAGTCACTAGCGTAGAGGATGAGGTGTGAGAACGTTGTAAGCTGTATTGTGAAGTGTCTCGGCGGTTGTTTGGAGCTGTGGGTGATATGGACTCTTCAAATCCTGGCTGTTTTGTCAGCCCAACTGTGTCTAGTCCCCATCTACATCATAGTAGACTAAAGCAACGGCAATCCTAAGGCACTACCAAACACATTAAATTGGGGAACTCAAATGCTCGTCCAGTCAGGCAGAACATACTGACCGGCTCGGCGCGTCAGGGTCAATACACTGACCAAGACCAACAATCTCTCTTCCATGTAGCGTTCCCTGGAAACAGACTGTTTTCATGGTAGACTGGTTGACGAGATGTGGATCGATGTGATCCCTGTAGTAATGAAGCCAAGCATAGCATAATCGCCTGGAGGACCGTGGTCCACCTTCATCAGTATGCTTGGGATGTGAGGAAAGCTACTACAACTCGCCACTTAACGTCGTTTTCAGAGCCCACAAAAGAGTAAACTAACTCATTGTGGGCATTAAACAACAACAACAACAACAACAACAAACACATGAAACTTTCAGTACTTGCTATAGTACTAACCAATCCTCTGCAGACTTCGAAACTCTGAAAGTATAAATCTGAAATGGTAGGCAGCTAAATCGTTTGCACGTCACTTATCTCGGCAGGCCTTTCAAAATAGATGACAATGTGCCCAACTGAGATCCTCAACAAGTCGCCAATTTGGCTCTGAGACTGCACAGAAGACACACGGGGCACGTAATTAACAAACCAAATGAGTGCATCCCTACGGTGAGCTCGCAACAGGTAGGCGTGGCTAGAGGGACAGACGAAATACCACAGAATCCTTAAAAGCGTCTATGAAGAGCTTCAACGGTAGTGTCATTTTACGAGAAAACATTCCGTACGACCCAACAGCAGGGGTTAGTGCAGAGAGACCATGAGATTACATAGAAGCTCTCAAGTTTAATTAAAAGCTGCCCGCAAGGTAACTACAGCAGAAGCATCTAGTCAAGTTAGAATCAAGTTAGATACAAATACGGCATGCTAGTAGACAGTACACATTACAATGATAATAAGGAACAAGCAAAAGGCAAGGACACAATACTGGGAAGCCAAGAATACAGAAAAGAAATACAGAACAACCAAAATAATGTCTCAGATCGGAAGCTAAGAAAATAGGGCTAACAGCAAAACATAAATCCTGCGAGGGCTATGGAGAAAGACTGAAAAAGAATGCCCCAGAAAAACAGAAGCTGTTCTACGGAACCCTAAATATCACAAGGAAGATACAACAATGTAGCCCATTTATTTTTTTTAAAACTCATCCAGAGTGTGTTAATAGTTCCTGTCTGTGGATGAAGACCAAGTTCCAGGCACGACAGGTCTATGTACAGAGAAGGAAATAAATGACGGGAAAACATCATAATGGAAGAACTGAACGCAGCAGGGAGATACATAAAGCAGATAATGAGTATGGTACAGCGTTAGAATAATCGTTCATGGGAACTGCAGGTGAACTGTTATTACTGATGGTTCTCTGGACATCTTGGCCTATCAAGGCTCTACAAAAGGACTTGAGATCATTACACTAATTTATAAAAATGATGACAACCGACGGAGCGAAAATCGTAGAGGCATTTTCCATTTTAGTGTCTCCCAAAAAAGCCAACTTCAGGATACTGGAACAGAGACAAAAACATATGAATAATCCCCAGATGGACAACGCCCAATGCGGTTTAAGAGCAAACCGAAGTACTTAAGAATTTATTACTCAGGCAACTGAGTGAACATACATAATCATAACATATATATGTTTCTTTGATATGGATAAGATTTTTGACAAGACTATTTGAGTCGTCTCTGTAACTGCCTAGAAATGAAGAAAAAACAAACATGTCATTTACACTGTAAAGAGTTTTTTATTATAACTCAAGGAAACACATTATGACAAGAACCCAAACATCAGAAGAGTTTAGGTCCAACAGTGGCACAGCACATAGAGACATTACATCACCCTCCCTCTGCATCCTGTTTGCGGGTGACTTCATCAAAGCGTGTAGGGAGATGATTCCAAAAAGTGCTCAGTTGGTACTAGAAGATGAGGCCAGTCTATATATTGGAGCTGTCGGGCACTAGAAGATGAGTCTAGTCTATATATTGGAGCTGTCGGGCACTAGAAGATGAGTCTAGTCTATATATTGGAGCTGTCGGGCACTAGAAGATGAGTCTAGTCTATATATTGGAGCTGTCGGGCACTAGAAGATGAGTCTAGTCTATATATTGGAGCTGTCGGGTACTAGAAGATGAGTCTAGTCTATATATTGGAGCTGTCGGGTACTAGAAGATGAGTCTAGTCTATATATTGGAGCTGTCGGGTACTAGAAGATGAGTCTAGTCTATATATTGGAGCTGTCGGGTACTAGAAGATGAGTCTAGTCTATATATTGGAGCTGTCGGGTACTAGAAGATGAGTCTAGTCTATATATTGCAGCTGTCGGGTACTAGATGATGAGTCTGTCTATATATCGGAACTGTCGGGTACTAGAATATGAGTCTATTCTATATATTGGAGCTGTCGGGCACTAGAAGATGAGTCTAGTCTATATATTGGAGCTGTCGGGTACTAGAAGATGAGTCTAGTCTATATATTGGAGCTGTCGGGTACTAGAAGATGAGTCTAGTCTATATATTGGAGCTGTCGGGTACTAGAAGATGAGTCTAGTCTATATATTGGAGCTATTTGGTACTAGAAGATCAGTCTAGCCTATATATCGGAGCTGTCGGGTACTAGAAGATGAATCTAGTTTATATATCGGAGCTGTCGGGTACTAGAAGATGAATCCAGTTTATATATCGAAGCTGTCCCTCGCCAACGATGTGGGCCTGATCATCGTATCTGAGACACATATTCAGACTTAACTTCAGTTATGGAAAAGGGAGCTGGGAAAGACTGGGATGACAATTAGCAGTTTAAAAACCAAAACCTTGGTGAACTCGAGAGAAGGTAAGAGACATCACATTGACTGAGTGGACAGAATCTTGAACAGGTCAATCAGTTCAATACCTTGAAACTGCCATAAACCGGAATAGAGGTATTCAAAAATAATTTACTTTGCGAAGGTCAGCAACTGGTAAACTTTTTTCATGCCATACATAGACGACTCCTCGGCAAAAAGAAATAGGCAAGAAACATAATTTGGCTGTATCAACAGATCTACCAGTTCAGATTTCAGCATCGAGTCATGCACAATGACAACAGATCTACCAGTTCAGAATTAAAGCCGCGAGTCATGTACAATGACAACAGATCTACCAGTTCAGACTTCAAGCCGCGAGTCATGTACAATGACAACAGATCTACCAGTTCAGACTTCAAGCCGCGAGTCATGTACAATGACAACAGATCTACCAGTTCAGACTTCAGCCTCGAGTCATGTACAATGACAACAGATCTACCAGTTCAGACTTCAAGCCGCGAGTCATGTACAATGACAACAGATCTACCAGTTCAGACTTCAGCCTCGAGTCATGTACAATGACAACAGATCTGCCAGTTCAGACTTCAAGCCACGACTCATGTACAATGACAACAACACTGAAAAGTCAACTCCGAGCCTCATAACAAAGATGTCTAACAAATGGGATTTAAGAAACAAGAAGAAACAATGAGATAATGCGACATGTTCTCGAAATCCATCCGTTGAAGACTCGAGTGAAGCGATTCAGGAATATCGGCTATCCCGGCAAGCAAGGATCCAGGGATCCATGGATCCAGACCCAAACTCCACTGGGACTATACATTTTATAGTCTATAAAAGACCATAGATCAGAGTAGAACCAGGCTAAGACTGAGACAGCAAATAGAATATCATTTATGTAAAACCTCTACACCCACAGGCAGAGTAGCAGCGACTAAATAAGCGAGCCAAAAGGTTTGCCAGCGGTAGAAACAGAAACAACCGGATAACAAACATCCAGATTAACAATTAAATAATGCATATTACATCTCATATTCGAGTGGATCTAGGAACCCCTTACCAGTGAGGCAAGAATAGAACCACTACACCTCCAATTGTGGCCCCTAAAAGGCAACTAACTGACGCGTGAATTGAGTTACCAACGCAACAGCGTGAAGCAGTTACAGGAGAAACCGGATCTGCATTAGTACATATGTGGTTTGGTGCAGACTTCCTAAAGGAGGCCAACTGTAGTGGCAGCTCTTTACTCCTTCTTGAATGGAAAAATTACAAGAAGATTACCAGCTCAACAGAGGGAAGTTTGGGGTCAACTTTAAACTTAACACATGCACATCCGATTCAGATAACCACCTATTCAACAAACTCAAGTCATGAACAACGAATGAATGCGCTTGTGAAACTATAGAATGGGTACCTAAATTTCTGCTGCAATGACTGTCAAGCGCACGCGAAACAGATAAAACCCTTACGACCAAAACCCTGTACCATCCATAAACAAGATCTGTGGAGACACCAATACAAGGTCTGTGGAGACACCAATACAAGGTCTGTGGAGACACCAATACAAGGTCTGTGGAGACTCCAATACAAGGTCTGTGGAGACTCCAATACAAGGTCTGTGGAGACTCCAATACAAGGTCTGTGGAGACTCCAATACAAGGTCTGTGGAGACACCAATTCAAGGTCTGTGGAGACTCCAATACAAGGTCTGTGGAGACTCCAATACAAGGTCTGTGGAGACACCAATACAAGGTCTGTGGAGACACCAATACAAGGTCTGTGGAGACACCAATACAAGGTCTGTGGAGACTCCAATACAAGGTCTGTGGAGACACCAATAACCTCAGGCTGCCCACTGTTTTCTTGAGAGAATAAAATGAACACAGGCTGTAGCAGTACAATAGTGAAACACATTACAAACACTCATCAATACGCTGGACAATACTCAAACAGGCATCGAAACACTGATTAATGCGTCCACATTTTAAACAGATACACACATGCATTAATACGCTGCCCAATACATCTACATTACAAACAGATCAAAACGTGCATCCATATACTGGCCAATACGTCTACATTACAAACAGATACACACATGCATCCATATACTGGCCAATACGTCCTGATATCGCCCAAATGATTACGGTCTGGTATAGAGAGGGCGTGTCTTCGCCAGTAGAATCCAGAAAGTCAAACCTTTAATCAAAACAGAAAGTTAAAAAAAAACACATCGGTAATCGCTCAGTGACAACATCAGGAGATAAACAAAATGATACCTACGTTTTGATCCAAAGGCTTTCGTCAGTAACAAAGAACAACAAAACAACTTCAAAAGCTCTGCAGCTTCAATGCATTTATTTGTCTATGACCAAATTGTCGCAGCCCTTGTGTTTGGCATGATACAGCCATTGAGCCCTTACCTACATGTTTTTTCAAAGGTTTTTTTAAGATTTATCCATGTTGTCGTTTAGAAACATGCGAGGAACTCGGTACCTTGGATCTGAGAATACAATTCTCCAAACTACTCCATTGCTCAAGACACTCATCAACATCAGCAAGAAAAAGAATAATAACAAGAACAGACCTATCATTATGTTTGTTAGTCCCATTACTAGAGTCCACCAGCTGAGGAATAAAGTCCGCTTGCAATTGCAGTTACCACCTAGTGTGCCGACTAGGTTTTTATAAAACATTCCATATTAAATAACGAAGCAGCGCACTTGACATAAGAAACAGGTCTTGAGCTTCCCACGCCGCTCACCAGCACAGGTGGATCGACTGAATTGAAAGAATAACCAAGACTATTCCCTGGTTTTTGAACTCGAATCTCCTTTATCTGACGACATGTATTCAGATGATTTGGCCACCCGGTCGACACTCAAAATGGCCTGAAATCATGTGAAGTGTAGTTACGTCGTTCTGTCCTAGCACACGGCTGGATGGGATCTATCAGTGGTGAGATAAGCCCAGTAGATACATCGTTGTCGCTCCATTCAATCCCGCCTTTGGTCTTGGGCCCTTAATAAGTAATACATAAACTGTGTCGGCCCTAAGTGTCGGCTGGGCACAGACCAAATTTGTTAATGGCCCCCATTTTGGTTTATGGAGAAATATGAATAAAGGAAAGGCGTTCATTCTCTGGCGGACAGTTTTAGAATTTGGTTTAGATAATTTGCTGTATTTTTATGTTTGTATGCGTTATTGTAAGTTTATGTGTGTCTGTATAGGATTATGTGTTTTTGAATGTATGTTTGTGTTTCAGTGGGAATTATTATTTTTATATATTTGTATGTATATTTTGTATTTTGTGTGTCTTTGTATTGCCTGGATATGTTTATGTGTGTTTCGTAAGTGTTTGTTTGTTCATGTGTATGTGAATATGTAAGTCTGATTTTTTAGTGTGTCTTCTTCTTCTTCGTTCATTCTCAATGTCCCGCTACCAAAACCTGGACAGGGCTTTGCAAGTAGCAGAATATAGTTCGAAGAACGAACAGAGTTGTGTTGCTAGTTTACAGCTTGACTGCGATATTTGCATCTTTCGGTCTAACACATCCGTCTAACGCAGCTTTTTTAGTTTGTGTATTTATATATATATATATATATATATATATATATATATATATATATATATATATATATATATATATGCGTGTTTGTATGAACATTTCTGTATATGTATGCTTTTGTGTGCATGTAAGTATCTTTCTGCTGACATGTATGTTTATGTATGATTACATGCCTTCCTGTAGGTTTACATTTATGTCTTTATGTTTATGATCTTACATGTGTGTCTGCATGGTGACATGTATTTGTTTGCGTGTATGTATATTTAATTGTTGCTGCATGTGCATTTTGTATGTTCAGATATGTTTGTATGTGTGTGCATGTGTGCGGTGAAATATGTATGCAGCAGTGTTAACATGCAAAAAAAGGGTGAACGAACAATCGACCAAATTCGGACTGAATATCAACCTGAAGAAAACCAAGCTTCTTCAGCACTATCAGCAAAGAATCAAACATGTTGGAGGGAGAGAAGTTGGAGGGAGAGAAGTTGGAGGGAGAGAAGTTGGAGGGAGAGCAGTTGGAGGGAGAGAAGTTGGAGGGAGAGAAGTTGGAGGGAGAGAAGTTGGAGGGAGAGAAGTTGGAGGGAGAGAAGTTGGAGGGAGAGAAGTTGGAGGGAGAGAAGTTGGAGGGAGAGCAGTTGGAGGGAGAGAAGTTGGAGGGAGAGAAGTTGGAGGGAGAGAAGTTGGAGGGAGAGAAGTTGGAGGGAGAGAAGTTGGAAGAAGTGAATACCTTGACCCCAAAAACGATGCCTATTACCAGTTGAACCGAAGAGAGCAGGTCGCTGTCTTCAGACTTCGCACTGGCCACAACAGACTGAGGTACCACCTATTCAACAAATTGAAGATAGGGTGTACCGACGAATGCCCGTGCGGTACTGGTAAAATGACCGCTGAACATCTGCTGCAGAACTGCCCGACATACGAGGATCAGAGAGAGCAGATGTGGCCATTACCAGTGGAACTGCAAGACAAGCTCTATGGCAGTGGCGACAGCCTCAGGATGACCGCCGCTTTTTTCGAAAAAATAATGGTTACTGTCTGACTGCGTACGCAGAAGAAGAAGAAGAAGAAGAATACCTTGACCTATTTCGGCAACACAATAGACACACCAGGAGGTACAGATGTTGGCGTACTGAGCAAAATTGGAAATGCAAGAATGGCATTTATGAAACTAAACAACATGGAGATCTAGAGTAATCAAGATTTACACAAAAGTTAGAATATTCAAAGCCAGTGTCAAACCGGTGCTGCCTTCTGGAACGAAGACACGGAGAACCACAAAGGTCGTGCAAAGAAGACTCCAATCCTTCTTTGACAAATGCAAACGAAGAATAATGGGCATAACGTGGCAGTGCATGGGGTAGAATTAAGATATATGGCTAAAGAGCCCAGAACATTAATTGGAACAACAAATAAAGCGAAGAAAATGGGACTGGATAGCACGTACCACTAAGGAAAACACCGTCCAACATAGCCAGACTGGCTCTTACATGGAATCCTCAAGGGAAGAGAGAGAGAGAGAGAGAGAGAGAGAAAGAGATGGAGGGGGTGGGAGAGGGAGAGAGAGGGAGGAGGGGAAGAGGGAGAGAGAGAGTGGGGGAGAGAGGGAAAGAGATATAGAGAAGTAGACCCTAACATGTGTGTAGAAGTGAATGTGAGAAGAGCTAAAATTAAATGATTTCACCTGCAGAGATGGAGAAAGAACAGACCATCGCCGTGAATGCTCGCGGGATCGTGTCAATGACCTATGCAGCGAGCGGAGCGACTGACTTTGATTGAATGAATGTTAACATGCGCTTACACAAACTCGGATTCAGTACGAAAGTGAATTTTGTAGAGAAATGTTGGCCGACTTAAAAGTCCTTTCCAGGATACGTCCAGTTGTTCTGCTCATAACAATCTACTTGGAAAGTCCCTCTGTCTGGTTGTTCTGCTCATAACAATCTACTTAGAAAGTCCCTCTGTCTGGTTGTTCTGCTCATAACAATCTACTTAGAAAGTCCCTCTGTCTGGTTGTTCTGCTCATAACAATCTACTTGGAAAGTCCCTCTGTCTGGTTGTTCTGCTCATAACAATCTACTTGGAAAGTCCCTCTGTCTGGTTGTTCTGCTCATAACAAACTACTTGGAAAGTCCCTCTGTCTGGTTGTTCTGCTCATAACAAACTACTTGGAAAGTCGCTCTGTCTGGTTGTTCTGCTCATAACCAAACTACTTGGAAAGTCCCTCTGTCTGGTTGTTCTGCTCATAACAATCTACTTGGAAAGTCGCTCTGTCTGGTTGTTCTGCTCATAACAAACTACTTGGAAAGTCCCTCTGTCTGGTTGTTCTGCTCATAACAAACTACTTGGAAAGTCCCTCTGTCTGGTTGTTCTGCTCATAACAATCTACTTGGAAAGTCCCTCTGTCCAGTTGTTCTGCTCATAACAATCTACTTGGAAAGTCCCTCTGTCTGGTTGTTCTGCTCATAACAAACTACTTGGAAAGTCCCTCTGTCTGGTTGTTCTGCTCATAACAATCTACTTGGAAAGTCCCTCTGTCTGGTTGTTCTGCTCATAACAATCTACTTGGAAAGTCCCTCTGTCTGGTTGTTCTGCTCATAACAAACTACTTGGAAAGTCCCTCTGTCTGGTTGTTCTGCTCATAACAAACTACTTGGAAAGTCGCTCTGTCTGGTTGTTCTGCTCATAACCAAACTACTTGGAAAGTCCCTCTGTCTGGTTGTTCTGCTCATAACAATCTACTTGGAAAGTCGCTCTGTCTGGTTGTTCTGCTCATAACAAACTACTTGGAAAGTCCCTCTGTCTGGTTGTTCTGCTCATAACAAACTACTTGGAAAGTCCCTCTGTCTGGTTGTTCTGCTCATAACAAACTACTTGGAAAGTCCCTCTGTCTGGTTGTTCTGCTCATAACAAACTACTTGGAAAGTCCCTCTGGAAAGATGCAATATGGATACCGTGCTGAGGGGAATGGCAAGGCAATACGCGTGGCTGAACGTTGGAAACAAGATGTCTCACGTGGGGCTCAGGACAAGGGAAGTAAGTAAGTAAATATGAAAGTGTGTATTTATTGGCCGCTATACATGACTTTACTGGACCTGGCAACGGCTTTTGACGTCGTCATCAGAGATGGAGTTTGGATGGTCTTGGGGAAATCCAGCTGCCCAAACAGATTCACCAAGATTGTCAAACATTTCCAAGAAGTTACGAATCCTCATCTGATGAGTGAAGATAAAGTTCAATTCGTTTCCTGTTTCAAATGGCGTCAAGCAGGCATGTGTACCAGCCCGAACAATCTTCAGCGTAATATTTGCTGCCTGGCTCAGTGATAGCTCTCGGGGCTGTGTTTATAAGGGAGTGGAAATGAAATACAGGGCTGACAGAAAACTGCAAGCTCACAGTAAGGTAGAGGAGACAACCACCTATAACTTGCTTTTTGCTGATGACTGTGCCCTCGCTGCCAGTACCGAAAGAAACATGCCTACATTTGTAGACAAGTTTTCTCAATCCTGTGACATGTTCGATTTTATATTTAACACACACAAAAAAAGGGAGGTATGTTTCAGCCATCCCCGAGTGACGTATAACGCGACCCAGATATCAGATTCACAAAAGAGCGCCTCCAATCAGTAGACAATTTCATTTACCTTGGCAGCCTCTCTACGGGGACAATGCCATCGATTCTGAGGTCAGCAACATAATCTCCAAGGCCTGTGATGCCTTTGGTAAGCTGCACAGCAGCGTGTAGTAGCAGAGTGTTCTTAGCCTTGATAAGAAAATCAAAGTCTAGCGAGTCTAAATGTGTACAGTAGGTATGCTGGAAATAACAACCCACTTCAATACAAACTGCATCCGTAGATTGTTCAGAATACAATGACAGGATAAGGTACCAGACACCGAGATCTTCATGACTGCCAAAATGCAAAGCACCCACACACTGTTGCAGAAGAACCAGATGAGCTGGGTCGACCATGTCTTATGCCAGACAACCGCAGCCTCAAACAACTTGTGTATGGTGAGCTGACAGAAGACCTGCATGGGGTCGGTGGGCAGGAGATGCACTTCAAAGACTCCCTCAAAATATTTTAGATACGCATCAACATCGATGTGAATCGATGTATGGGAGTGGCGCAGGTCCCCCGGGCATGGCGTAGATCCACCACCAGAGGCGTCTGCACTGTTGAGGAATGCCAGATCTACGAGGCGCAGAGAAAACGTACTGTGCCAAAAGGTAAAAGAGCCTGACACTCACACGTCCAACTGACCTTAAATGCTGCAAGTGTGGAAGGGGCTTATGTGCAGAGATACAAAGAAGGACACGTAGATAGACAGAGATGAACAGAAAGAGAGACATAGAGAAAGACAGATAGAAACTCTGTGATAGAGGGAAATACAGAGATATACTGTGAGTGATGTAGAAAGAGAAAGACAAAGAGAGTGACACAGAGTGACAGACAGAGAGAGACAAGCATAGAAAGACACACAATAACATAGAAGAGAGAGAAAGACACAGCTAGCGAATTACACAGAGAAACAGAGAAACAGAGAAACAGAGAAACAGAGGCAGTGACAGACACACAGTCACTAGGAGAGACAGAGAGATAAGTCAGAATAACAGTCGTAGAGAGAAGTAGAGAGAGAACGAGACAGGAAACATTAAATTAATAACAGACAGCGCGGGACATAGAGAGAGAGAGAGAGAGAGAGAGAGAGAGACGGAGAGTGATAGGAGAGAATGAGAGAGAGGGGGAGACCAAGAGATAAGCAGAGAGAGAGAGAGAGAGAGCGAGAGGGAGAGCGAGAAAACACAGAGAATGCAGGGCTTTGATTTAACTTATTAGTAAATGGTGTGCTACTAAATACACGATGATGGTATGGACTGATTCGATGGATTTATTCGATTAACTCATCTATTTATTGATTCGATTGCTTCGATTGATCGAGTTGATTCGATTGTTTGATTAGATTGATTGGTTGATTCGATTGATTGATTCGATTGATTGGATTGATTGATTCGATTGATTGATTCGGTTGATTGATTCGATTGATTGATTCGTCTTCCAAATGATTCACACCGCCAGAGTTACAGCTAACTTATTTAAAGGAAGTCTGCATCCCAACATTTCCAGTCGCGGTTTCAATATCAGTAGCGTTACATGATGAGGTTGCACGCCCCATGCACAACCTTCTGTGCCGTAATTAACGACATGCTTGGAAGGTAATAGTGGTTCGTTTAATTTCAACTCCGGTACCCCTCATACAAAACGGAAAAGCGATGATGATGATGATGGGATAAAATGATAGTGGTAGTTGATGCGAGTGCTAGTGGATATGGGCAGCGAAAGGTCGTGGGTGTTATTCAAGGCCTCATTGCCTGACTCCCTACCTCGGATCCCAGCTAACAAGGCATGGAACATTAGCCTTGGCTTTACTGTTAACATTTTATTCTTTGCCCAATGATCTCCAGAATTATGGAAATATAACTCTCCCGTGACTGCTTGGTCTATCCATCAACGTCAGAATTAACGACAGCGCAAACAGGAATAACAACAATAAACACACCAATCGGATATTCTTTTGCGCCAATCAATTCAATTTCCCTAATTAAAACCAAATGCAACATCCACGGAGAAAAGACCGAGGCCGGGAAAATTGACACCAAATTTTTGGTTTCTCTTCCGGTAGAAAAGGAATCCATAATCAGCGCTTCAACGGGTCTCCATTCCAGGCTCGTTCCTAGATCGACAGGTCAAGGGTCAGGGGTCAAGAGCAATCAGCAGTAACACTTGATTTCAAGGACCGTAATTCTCGCTCATCGCTGAATTTCATTTGGGCTTTGATTTTCCTGGATCTCATTTCTGACTTCTTCATTTAGTCGTCCTTAGATCTCGTTTAATCACGTTCAACTCAAACCCCCCATCCATTACCACAACCAGTAGCGCACCATCTTTGCCACCATTATAAGCGAGACCACACAGCAACATTAACACAACTCAAATGGTAGCCATGTTTGTCCTTTGTCTTACAATTACTTCCCCCCCCCCCCCCCCCCCAACTGTCTTCAAAAACACGACTGGTGAACGCAGCAAGTCTGTTATGTTCTGTTATGTCCTATTAAGAATCAACGTCATTGCACTCTGGGTAAACAGGAAGATACTCAGTATCTCAAAGTACATGGATAAATTCTAGATACTGACTGTCTTCGTTTCTCGCTCGCTGTACACACTGCTGCTTCGTGTTCGCGAGAGCGTTTCTTTGTTGGACCTCAAATGATTGCTAAACTTTGCAATATGCGCCATCGCTGGATCATTTATTGTAGTGCCTTCATCCAAGAGGAGGTCGTTGGTCACATTCATCGAAGGGGCAGTGGTTGATCACCTTCATCCAAGAGGAGGTCGTTGGTCCCGTTCATCCAAGAGGAGGTCGTTGATCACATTCATC
Source organism: Ariolimax columbianus (assembly GCA_036924085.1). NCBI lineage: Eukaryota > Metazoa > Mollusca > Gastropoda > Stylommatophora > Arionidae > Ariolimax > Ariolimax columbianus. The sequence continues at coordinate 154,052,812 of JAVGWX010000002.1, read as the reverse complement.
GAAGGGGCAGTGGTTGATCACCTTCATCCAAGAGGAGGTCGTTGATCCCGTTCATCCAAGAGGAGGTCGTTGATCATCTTCATCCAAGAGAAGGTCGTGATCATCTTCATCCAAGAGGAGGTCGTTGATCATCTTCATTAAAGAGGAGGTCGTTGATCACCTTCATCCAAGAGGAGGTCGTTGATCACCTTCATCCAAGAGGAGGTCGTTGATCACCTTCATCCAAGAGACGGTTGTGATCACCTTCATCCAAGAGAAGGTCGTTGATCATTTCATCCAAGAGACGGTCGTTGATCATTTCATCCAAGAGGAAGTCGTTTATCATTTCATCCAAGAGGAAGTCGTTGATCACTTTCAGAATGTCACCTCTATCCATCGTTAATGTGCCCGCTACGAGTGTTCCTGGGGATAGGATATCAGCACTTTCATGTCCGCAAACTTCAACACGACCAGACCAGTAGATTCACCAAAGATCTAGAAAGTCTCAGGCTTTAATGTCGCCTATCCGCTCATGCCCCAGCCAACCTTTCTGTACCTTTCGATGGGAGACCAGTGAGTCAGAAACGATTAAGGCAATCATTAATGAGATCTCAGGTAACCACCCAGAGCCAAAGTCACTACCTCGATCTCAATCTTCTATCTCAAATTTGTACTCAACTGTGCACCGCTTGGCTCACCTACGACTATGCCTCTGACCTTAGCAGAGAAGAGAATCAGTAATACTTACTTGGTCACTCTGCTTCTGCCATGACATGTAGAAGTTTGCTAGAGAGAACTTCTAATTATTATTCAGTTAAGTTTGGTACATGTGCCATCTTCACAGCGATCCTCAACTGTTCAGTTCAGGTGACATCTTCACAGCGATCCTCGACTGTTCAGTTCAGCTCAGGTGCCATCTTCACAGTGATCCTCGACTGTTCAGTTCAGGTGCCATCTTCACAGCGATCCTCGACTGTTCAGTTCAGTTCAGGTGCCATCTTCACAGCGATCCTCGACTGTTCAGTTCAGTTCAGGTCCATCTTCACATTGATCCTCGACTGTTCAGTTCAGTTCAAATGCTATCTTCACAGCGATGGTCGGCTGTAATTGTTTCCTTTTTTCCCCTCTTGTGTTTGTTCTCAATCTCTCGATAATAAGCCCTGCACGTTCTCAATCTCCCGCTAACACGCCCCAAACGTTCTCAATCTCCCGCTAACAAGCCACAAACGTTCTCAATCTCCCGCTAACAAGCCCCGAACGTTCTCAATCTCTCGATAACAAGCCCTGCACGTTCTCAATCTCCCGATAACAAGCCCTGCACGTTCTCAATCTCCCTCTAACAAGCCCCAAACGTTCTCAATCTCCCGCTAACAAGCCCTGAACAGAACTTTGCAAGTAGCAGAATGTATTCAGGAGAACAGAATGCGTTGTGTCGCTAGTTTACAGCTTGACTGCGATATTTACACCTTTCGATCAGACACATCCGTCTTCGACAGTACGGCTGTAATTGATATCCAACGTCCTCTGTCTCTTGTCTTGATGTAATAATATGCTAGTATTTTCTCTGTCCACCGTTTGATGCAATCCTTCTTAAAGTGATGTTTACCTCCGGGATATCTGCCCTCTCCCTCTCGTATTGTTCTCAATGTTAACTGTCGGACTCTGGTTTCGTTCATCAATTCTCTCTGCGCTTATAATTTCATTCATACTTTCTTATCTGTTTTCTTTTCTTTCCAGGAGATGCGCCACATTCTTCTGTGTATTTGCATTTCCAAAGTATCAATTCTACTCTTCAACTGTTTGTTCAATATCCACTTGTCGTATGCCATAGAGTAACGGCGAGTATACATAACGCTCTATCACTTTCCGTTTTATTGTGTGAGTGACGTGTTTGTATGTCAATCTATGACTCTTACAAAAAGGAAAACAGATTTGGCTATACCCATTCTCGCCCAGATTTTCATTTTTGATTATCTTGTTTTCAAACTTGGAGAGTAGAAGCGTGTGGCCAAGCGGTTGTTAGTTTGGGTTACAAACCGGACGTTTTAGGTTGAAATCACGTTTTCTCTATCTGTATTCAGTGCACTTGTGTCGTAAGACCTCGGGGGGGGGGGGGGGTGGGGGGTGGGGGGGTTGGAGTGTCACCTGCTTTTTTTCATATTTGTTTGAAAACAAAAATCCTCTGATGACTTGCCAAGTCAACCCAGTATCCGATAACCCATGGAGTATAAGATCCCCTATTTTTGGGACTGGTGGTGGTTGAAGAATAAATCAAAGCAAGGTAGACACATGGCCTGTCGAGTGCCAACTATCTCGCTCCGCTAACCACTTAACCAAGAGCTGATGTCCACGGTCTCTTTTTTTTTGGCGACATATTCTCTGTGGGGCGAGAATCCCTAGAATAATTTGAGTAGATTTTAAACTAGGTTTGCGCGAGCAAGGGCCGTTAAACTTACTCTTTTGGATTTCCAGCTGCCAAAGGGATCTTTAACATGTACGCCACTGCACTGTTCGGAGATTAGTGACATTTGTACCGGATGATCCACGTGTAAAAATCAGGTCTCCACCGTTTTTTTGTTTGTTTGTTTGGCATTCGTCTTATTTCTTTATTCCCCGGGGCGGTGTGATTTGCACTATCTTTTTATTTTGGCCCCGTCGGCCAAGTGCATCGGTCTTCAGCATGCATTTTATATAAGGGTCTGCTTCCTCCTGCATTTTCTAAGGGTTTACTTTTCCTCGGTGACGGTCGGTTCTGTATTTGGGAAGTGAACACAGCCATGTTACTTACTCACTAGCCTACGCCGTCCCCGACCGTGATTTGAACCCCTGTCCTCCAGCATACGTGGTTCAGGTTGCGTGTAGTTATATGTGACTGGGCATGTGTTGTCTTTTTTAGAAAATGGCGGCCAAAAAACGATGCCTATTACCAGTTGAACAGAAGAGAGAAGGTCGTGGTCTTCAGACTTCGCACTGGCCACAATAGACTGAGGTACCACCTATTCAACAAATTGAAGATAGGTGGTACTGACGAATGCCCGTGTGACCGCTGAGCATTGCTGCAAAACTGTCCGACATACGAGGATCAGAGAGAGCAGATGTGGCCATCACCAGTGGCAACACTAGACAAGAAGAAGAAGAAGAAGAAAATGGCGGCTTCTCATAATATGTACGTTAAATGGATAGCTGGTATAATATTGGGACAATTTGGAGCAGGACTCGAGCAGCGGGTATCGTTCTCTGTCGTAGGAACTTTCAGCAATGCAAGAGACTATGATCACGTGACGACGCCCGGGTGTAAAGAAGTGGGATCTAAGAGTCATTTTGTTAGTTAACATAGTTTTCTTTGTTTAAGCCAAATCCTTACACCTGACATTTATTATTTACTTCCTTTACAGATTCCTGTCGATTTTGGTCAGGATGACTTTGTTATCCACACATCTGGAATTATTGATACCCCACCGAATATTAGTCTTGGAATTTTCTCTTTTCGTTGAAAAATGTTTGTTTGTAAATGTTGAGCTGACAAGGAGACAGTAATCACTCCTGTCGCATTCGCTTTGAATGTATACACATAGGGAGTAAAGTTTGTCAGGTCTGAAAGTAGCAGCTTGCTTCTGATATGGGTTATTGATTATTTGTGTGACTTTTCCATGCATACCTAATTATTATATTCGTTATCTTTGATCAGTGCGATTCATGCTTTCTCTCCTTATGGAGATTAGAGCCATCACTGCCGCTGACATCATTTTGCTTGAACGTACACGGATTCTCCGAATGTATCGTCCTTCTCCGATAGGGCCAGGCGCTAATCTAACTTTCATTGAGACCAGTGGGCGCTGACACTTGCTCGGAATTCAAACACTCACAGTTACCCACCTTCGTTCTTTCGTTGCTTGATGGACGAGTACCTCACCTCTCAACAGTCAAACACACACAGTTTCCCACCTTCGTTCTTTCGTTCCTTGATGGACGAGTACCTCACCTCTCAACAGTCAAATACTCGCAGTTACCCATCTTTGTTCTTTCGTTGCTTGATGGACGAGTACCTCACCTCTCAACAGTCAAATACTAGCAGTTACCCACCTTCGTTCTTTCGTTGCTTGATGGACGAGTACCTCACCTCTCAACAGTCAAATACTCGCAGTTACCCACCTTCGTTCTTTCGTTGCTTGATGGACGAGTACCTCACCTCTCAACAGTCAAACACACACAGTTTCCCACCTTCGTTCTTTCGTTGCTTGATGGACGAGTACATCACCTCTCAACAGTTAAATACTCGCAGTTACCCATCTTTGTTCTTTCGTTGCTTGATGGACGAGTACCTCACCTCTCAACAGTCAAATACTCGCAGTTACCCACCTTCGTTCTTTCGTTGCTTGATGGACGAGTACCTCACCTCTCAACAGTCAAATACTCGCAGTTACCCACCTTCGTTCTTTCGTTGCTTGATGGACGAGTACCTCACCTCTCAACAGTCAAACACACACAGTTTCCCACCTTCGTTCTTTCGTTGCTTGATGGACGAGTACATCACCTCTCAACAGTCAAATACTCGCAGTTACCCATCTTTGTTCTTTCGTTGCTTGATGGACGAGTACCTCACCTCTCAACAGTCAAATACTCGCAGTTACCCACCTTCGTTCTTTCGTTGCTTGATGGAAGAGTACCTCACCTCTCAACAGAAGCGGTTCACGACAACAAGAAATATAATGAATATGATCAACTAAACCTCAGAGAAAAAGCGGTAATCTTTAAACTCAGCACAGGCCGTAATAGCTTGAAATGCTATTTATTCGTCAAATGTAATACGTGAATTGTGGATTTCACAGAGAATGTCTGGTAAATATATTCACAGTCTAAGATTAGTACAATTTTATATATGTAGTTTCTTGAAAACAAATTGTAGTGCAGTCACGTGATAGTACTCAAGCTATCAAACAGTAGGTAGACAGATCAAAAATTACAGTTCATTATGCTAGAAACAAATGTAGTTTTTTTTCAAAGCAAATGAATAAGGAAAAGAGGGTAGCAATGTAGAGCTAAATAATATAATATGTAGCTAAAAATAAAACAACGCAGATTTAAAGACAAAAATCAACTTGGAGTGAAAGAATATAATAATACGAAGTTCAAGACCAGAACAACTGGAGTTAAACAACAAAACATAGCAGAACTAAAAACACAGAAAAGCTCGAAACTAGAGAAAACAATACTTCAAAACTAAAGAATAGAACAACTCATAACAAAAGAATAGAACAACTCATAACAAAAGAATAGAACAACCCTTAACAAAAGAATAGAACAACTCAGAGAACAGCTGTCCAGAAAATGCTATGTTAATGTGTATAGCACGCTAGTGTTAATGGGGCTAAGAAAAGAAATCGTCTTCGTTCATGTTAGGCTCCATCTGAAGCACACGACCTCAACTACAACTGCTCCTCGTACAGGAAGCCGATATCCATTGACGACTTCTAATGGTTTCACATGATGGCCTTGCTTGCCCCAAAATTAAACGTATTATTTATTTGACGTACGATTTGTTTTGGCGTTTACAGTGGTTTTATTTCTCTTCACGCAAGGTACCACTCCGGTGGGAAACAAAAGAAGTTATATTAGATATATCCAATCTTCTCATATTGAAAAGAATCATGGAAGAGAAAGAAATTGTCTTACAGAGAATTGTTTTGAATCATATTGTCGGAAAGAGCGACTAATGAAGATGTGGTTATATAAAACAATATTGAAATGGAAGGACGTTTATAATAAACAGAAGACACGGTCAGAGTTTTTGTGACATCTTCTGAGAAAAGATTGAATACGCCACAGTGTGACTGCAGGAGCAGTTGATTGACAGATAAAACAAGGTAGATGGTGACAGAAGAGATAATATTTACGTCACATAAGGATTTAGAGGTTAACAGTTTAACATCGCGGACTGAACACTTTTCAAAAACACAATTGATCAACGTAAAAAAAAAACAAGGCGCTATGAAGATCCGAAATCGTCCATGTCAGATGACCGAATATCAGGATATTTTTTCGTTTTCGTGTTTTCTAAGGCAGAGTGCGTTTGAAGGTGTTTTACGCCAAACGGTAAAGTGCATCTGACTTCAACATCCATTTCTTTTAATAGGTTCACGTCTCGTAACTGTACGGGCTTGCTGGTACAAGCATTCGAACACATGTAGGTTGGGTTTCTGAGCCGTGTCACATACCGCTTTCCCACTCCACCGTTCATATACATGTATAAGAGTATAACTATGATTTTTGACTTTATGCCAGGATAAGGTGTTTTCTCTCTTTCTTGTATTTGCATCAAGTAGGGCCATCTTGGTGAAGTAAAGGCATTCGTGAAGGAGTGGGTTGGTGAAGGATGGGGTTGGTGAAGGAGGGGGTTGGTGAAGGAGGGGATTGGTGAAGGAGGGGATTGGTGAAGGAGAAGGTTGGTGAAGGATGGGGTTGGTGAAGGAGGGGGTTGGTGAAGGAGGGGGTTAGTGAAGGAAGGGGTTGGTGAAGGTGGGGGTTGTGGAGGAGGGGGTTGGGAAGGAGGGGGTTGGTGAAGGAAGGGGTTGGTGAAGGTAGAGGTTGTGGAGGAGGGGGTTGTGAAGGAGGTAGGTTGGTGGAGGAAAGGTGTTGGTGAAGGAGGCGGTTGGTGGAGGAAAGGTGTTGGTGAAGGAGGGGGTTGGTGCAGGAGGGGGTTAGTGAAGGAGGGGGTTGGTGGATGAGGGGGTTAGTGAAGGAGGGGGTTGGCGAAGGAGGGGGTTGTAGAGGAGGGGGTTAGTGGAGGAAAGGTGTTGGCGAAGGAGGGGGTTGGTGCAGGAGGGGGTTAGTGAAGGAGGGGGTTAGTGAAGGAGGGGGTTGGTGGATGAGGGGGTTAGTGAAGGAAAGGTGTTGGCGAAGGAGGGGGTTGGTGCAGGAGGGGGTTAGTGAAGGAGGGGGTTAGTGAAGGAAAGGTGTTGGCGAAGGAGGGGGTTGGTACAGGAGGGGGTTAGTGAAGTAAAGGTGTTGGTGAAGGAGGGGGTTGGTGGATGAGGGGGTTCGTGAAGGAGCAGATTGGTGAATGTGGGGGTTGGTGAGAGAAGGAGTTTGTGAATGTGGGGGTTGGTAAATGGGGGGGGGGGGGTTGGTGAAGAAGCGTGTTGATGAAGGAGGTTGCTGGAGAATGTGAGGGTTGGTAAAGGAGCGGGTTGGTGAAGGAGCGGGTTGGTGAACTAGGGGGTTGATGAATGGGGTGGTTGTTCAAGGAGGTGGTAGATGAATGTGGGAGATTGGTTAAGGAGGACGTTGGTTAATGCGGTTTGATGAAGGAGCTGGTTGGTGAATGTAATCGTTGGTGGGAGAGGGGGTTGGGGAAGGAAAGCGTTGGTGAATGTAGGGGTTTGTGAAGGAGGGGATTTGGCGAAGGAGCTGGTTGGTGAAGAAACATGTTGGTGAAAGAGCGGGTCTGTGCCGGAAAGAGTTGTTGAAGGAAGGAGTTGGTGGAGGATGGGGGTTGGTGAGGGAGGAGGATAGTGAAGGATGGGGTTGGTGGAGGATGGGGGTTGGTGAGGGAGGAGGATAGTGAAGGATGGGGTTGGTGGAGGATGGGGGTTGGTGATGAACGGGGTTGGTGGTAGTTGTTACTTACACAATTCTGTCAATGATGAACAATCCAGAAGATGAAGCTTTACTCTCTTCTCTTCATCTCCTCAGTCCTTGCAGTGTTGTTAATGGGCCTCTGTTACTCTCTGTACTCTGTTGAGGGACTTGTATCTTCTTGGGATTTTGGTGTCTGTAGTTTTTGATTGTCTGTCTGTCTATCGGCTTTCTCTTGAGATTGTCATGAGGTAGGAGGTTGTAATATTTGCTTTCTCTCTTTTTACATGTAGTTGTTCTTTGATCTCGTAACACCACAAATTGTAGTGAAAGGCTCGGATTTTAATTATGTTGACCTGGATACATAAATCTGAAATGCTGCGGCCTGCATGTGATGGATGTTGTCTCTTAAAGATTTGATGTGTCCAGCGAGAGCTGTATTGTCAGCTTGTTTTTCGCCTGGAAGCGGATTGAACCAACTGTACTTCGTGGTTATCTTTTCTGTATTACTTTGCACATGTGCTTGTTAAAACTTTGTTTACTAACAAGCTGGCCTCCAAGGCATGTTGAATATTTGATGGAAAATGTCAGCACCATAAGGGTGGTTTCAACTTTATCTTTGTAAGTTGATTAGCCGATGTTGAAGGACGTGTATGCAGTTTTTCTGGTATTTTGTTATTTTATTAGCTGAGGATAAAAGGTCATGTATGTAGTTTTGCTGGTATTGTGTTAGTTTTCTAGCTGATGTTCAAAGTTGTGCATGCAGTTTTGCTGGCATTGTGTTAGTTGGTTACTATCATTATCTTCATCAAGCGTGCTAGGTAACCACTATAATAAATACCCACTTACATAGTCTACAATTGACACTAACATCCATAGGTAAATGCAGGCAAGCATCACAGCTGGCCACACATATCATAGAGGACATGCATACACAACTGCGCACTGATCCCTGGCCCACATAGACACATCTGCACACAAAACTATACGGGGGCCTTGGAGAACTTTCTACAACAGCACCATTTGTGAAGAGAACTGGAATCGATGCCTAGAAATAATACAAAAACCTGGCGAATTAAAAACATCGCGAACTAAAAACTTGGCGAACTAGAGAAAGAAGGTGAATAACCATAACAGCTGGCTGAAACAGTTACAAACACAGAATCTGAGATAGCTACGGCTACTCAGAATGTCACAAAAACCTTGTCACAATTTCTCATTTGCAAGTGGCCTTGACCTCAGCTAGAGCCGTTTTTTTCAAGAGCCCTTCTTGCGCTCACATCTGCCCACACCAATGGGCTGTGTCCTTGGAGTGTCCACACACAACATCTATGTCCCTGGTCTGTCTCTGAGAGCTGTTGAGAAACAAGATGAAGAGCTCTTCAGTCCGAACACAAAAAGTTAGCCAGTGTCACATTTAGAATGGTTGAAGCCGAAATTAAAAGTCTGATCGTGACACTTTTAATAAATTGTATTCACGCATCCTGTAAAGGGATATATTTTCTGATGCGTATTATCTAGTGTTTTTGTTTTCTGTTCACCGGTGTGTGTGTGTGTGTGTTTGTTGTTGACTGATGTGTGTTTTTTTTCTGTTGACTGTTGTCTCGATTATATATTTTCTGTTGACTGGTGTATGTGTGTGTGTGTGTATTTTCTGTTGCCTGTTGTCTAGTTTATATTTTTTATGTTGACTGGTGTGTTTGTGTGTTTTCTGTTTCCTGTTGTCTAGATTATATGTTTTCTGTTGACTGGTGTGTGTGTTTTCTGTTTCTTGTTGTCTAGATTATGTTTTCTGTTTCCTGTTGTCTAGTTTATATGTTTTCTATTGACTGTTGTTTGGTAAATTTGCTATCTGTTGTATTTTGTCCGGTGAATATGTTTTCTCTTGTTTGGTGTATCTATTTTCTGTTGTTGTGTGATGTATGTGTTGTCTGGTGTATGTGTTGTCTGGTGTATGTGTTGTTGTCAGGTATATGTGTTGTCTGGTGTATGTTTTACCGGGTGTATGTAGGTTTCTTAGTGCTTTTCATATATATGTCTATGCCGGTGTAAGAGCACACAAACTGATTTAACGCATGCTTTCTGTTAGTAACCTTCTACAGCGGTGAGTCTATGCTTCACATGTAATCAATTGGGAAGGAGAAGAACAATAAAAACAAAGAAAACAGAAAATAAAATAATAAGCACCAATTATTTTTCTTTTTCATTTTCTGCTACCACTATTTTTACTTCTGATGCTGACCACGTCATCCACTATTTTACAGTTCGTTGCTTTAAAAAAGACTAAAGAACAAGGAAAGTGGGATGAGGAAAAAGGAAGGAGGAAGGGAAAACAAAAACAAAAACACAACAGAAAATACTCATACAACGAACAAATCTCCAACAAAAACACAACATAAGCAACTCAAAAGACCAAAAACTCTCCAAAAGAAACAACTCAAACCACCAAAATTTCTGCAACAAAAACACAACAGAAACCACTCAAAGAAGCAAAATCTTTCCAACAAAAACATAAAAGAAACAACAAAAACAACCAAAATCTCTCCAACAAAGATAAAAACAGAAACAGTTCAAACAACCAAAATCTCTCCAACAAAAAAAAACTAAAGAAAATACTGAAACAACCAAAATTTTTCCAGCAAAATCAAAACAGAAACTACTAAAACAACCAAAATCTCTGAACCCAAAACGCAACAGAAACTACAAAGAACCAAAATCTCTGAAAAAGAAACAACTCAAACATCTAAAAACTCTTCGACTGAAACCACTCACACATCCAAAATCTCTAGAACAAAATCACAACAGAAAAAACACAAAAATCAAAATCTCTCTAACAAATTCACAAAAGAAACCACTCGAATAGATATAATCAATCCGATAGGAATCGCAGGTTTCAGACTTGGTCATCGACTGACTAATAGCTCTCTCTTGATTCGTTTTGTCTAATAGCGAACGGGTGCTGGTATTAGACCCTAGGAAGACAGGTCAGTTTTACCCTACTAATGACAGCGCGTTGCTACGGTAATCCTGCTCAACTCGAGAGGAATCGCAGGTCTCATACATTTGGTCCACGTGTTTGGCTGAAAAGCCAATGGTGCGAGGCTACCATCTGAGTGATTACGGCCAAACGCCTCTAAGCCGGAATCCCGCCCTGAATCTGAGCACCACTGCGATGGGAGGCTACGATATTGTTGGGGCCTGGGGCTCGAACCTCAGCCAGACCTGGTCGAGCAGCAGAAAGAAGTCTCTGCCGTCCCGCCAATCAAAGCTGGCGGGAAGCTGCTCGATATCCACCCCATACGGCGATGAGGCGTGAAACCACTAGTAGAAGACTTAGTTCTCGGTCGAGGTGTCGTAAGCAGTAGTGCAGCCACCTCACTGCGAACTGTTGAGACTCAGCCCTTGATCATGAGATATGTCCGCACACCAGGCGAACAACATCTCCGTGCCATGACCAGGCTTGTCCCCTGGTTAAATGCACTCCTGCTTCTCACTTTACCTCTGTCTGCAATCAGTCATCCCAAAGGACGCAGAAGAGATGCAGGCCAGCGGACATTGAACTCTGCCCTATTGTGATAACCTTCCAGGTGGCGGGGAATGCTAGGCGTACCATCACTGCAGATAAGCCGAGAAAATAAAAGGAGCAAGGAGATATCCCACTCACATGCATATGCTACGTTTCTGGCAGGACCTGACGATCCTGGGACACAGGCACACTGGACTGCCTCTCTTCCGAGATACTTGAAAAACTAGTACATACAGTCCATTATATAATATATCATTGCCACACCCTATAGACACGAGTGGGGAAGACTCGATAGTCCTGCAAGACAACTTCTATAAGAGAGACAACTCTGACCAAAAACAACTGCTACCTTGTAGATAGGCTGGGGACAGCCAAAGGCTAAGGAGGGCATCCCTGCAGAAACGCCTGTTGAAATCGGATGCACTGGGCCACAGGCTTAACAAAGTAACACAGTGCAACGTATATCGCTGTAACCAGCGTACGAAGATGAAGAAGAAGAATAAACAAAGTCTTGCCACCAGAAACCACTCAAACAACCAAAATCTCTAAAAAATAAACACCTGATTGAACTAAAATCGGTTCAGCAGAAACTTCTTCTTCTTCTTCTTCTGCGTACACAGTCAGACAGTAACCATTATTTTTTCGAAAAAAGCGGCGGTCATCCTGAGACTCTCGCCACTACCATAGAGCTTGTCTTGCAGTTCCACTGGCAATGGCCACATCTGCTCTCTCTGATCCCCGTATGTCGGGCAGTTCTGCAGCAGATGTTCAGTGGTCATTTTACCAGTACCGCACGGGCATTCGTCGGTACACCCTATCTTCAATTTGTTGAATAGGTGGTACCTCAGTCTATTGTGGCCAGTGCGAAGTCTGAAGACAATGACCTGCTCTCTTCGGTTCAACTGGTAATAGGCATCGTTTTTGGTGTAACCAGTATGTTCGGTTTCCCATTTGGTAATGTACCTGGCTTTGATAAGCCGTTTTGACTCTTCGTACGTCATACTGGTATCTGTTTGTGGTAGCCTTGCACCTTCTTTTGCCAGTCTGTCTGCCTCCTCGTTGCCTTGGATGTTGCAGTGTGACGGAACCCACTGTACCACTACCCTTTTTGGTGCGGACAGCTGGCACAGTTTGCAGAGTGCTGCTCTTAAGTCATTAAGCTCAGTGTTTTTCTGGCTTTTTAGCGCTGTGACTACGGCGAGAGCATCTGTCAGCAAGACTATGTGGCTCTCATTTTCACTGTGTGTTGCCATTTCTTCCACTGCCGCCCTCAGTGCCTCTGCCTCCGCTCTGAAATTGCTTGTGTACTTACCAGTAGCGAATGACAGTGTTATTTTTCTGCCATTTGGTAGGTTCAGGAATGCTCCTGCCCCTCCGTTCTGTGTAGTGTTTGTTACAGAACCGTCGGTGTATGCATGGGTCCAGTCCATGCTTGGGTAGCTTTTCGTTATGAAGCTTAGGGTAGTGTCTCTCCTTTCTTTTTCGGTCTGGCAGTTTTTGTTTGCAATACCTGGTATATTTTCTACCACCTCTGGAAATATATCCTGCCTCCAAGTAGGTTTTCGTACAGTAGTGATGGGTTTTGGTGTTGTTAGTGTGTTTATGGGATCTTCGTGCATCTTTGCTTTGGCTATTTCTGCAAAGTTTCTCCGCTTTAGTTTCCCAGTTCCCAAATTGTTTAGCCTCTGGTACATTGGATGGTCCGTCAGTCTTCGGAGTTTCTCTGACTGCAGCTGGGCTCTGCAGTCTCTTCTGTCGGTCATGGATTGCAGTTTTGTAATCTTTTCAAGTTCTACAATTGGCGTTGACTTCATGCCACCTGTTATGATTCTCATGGCTTGGTTTTGAAGTTTGTTAACTTTATCGAAGTTCGCCTTCGCTGCTGTTGTCCATGCCGCGATGCCATACTCGAGAACTGGTCTCACTCTTCCAGTGTACAGTTTCTTTAGTATGCCTTCGTCTGCTCCCCAGCTTGTGCCAGCAAGTTTCCTCATGATCGCCATTCTTTCTCTGGCTTTCATTCGGTTTCTCTCAATCTGACTTTTCCATGTCATGCGCCGATCAAATGTGACTCCCAGATAGGTTGGGTTGTCGTTTGGCTGCAGGATTTTGCCATTTAGGCTTAATTTGGTACTTTGGGGTTTTAATGAGAGCGAGAATATTGTGCACGTGGTTTTCTCCTCGTTTATTTTGACCAGCAGCAGAAACGACTCAAATAATCAACATTTCTCCAACAGAAGCACAACAGAAAATAAACCAAAACCAAAATCTCTCCAACAAAATCGCATCATAAAACACTCAAACAACCAAAAACTCTCCAACAAAACCCACTCAAATAATCAAAATCACTCCAATAAAACAACAGAATCCACTGAAACAAGCAAAAATCTGTCAAAAAAACAAAACACAACAGAAACAACGTAAATCTTTAAAAACAAAAAACACCACAGAAACAATTCAAACAACCAAAATCTCTGAGAACGAAAACACAACAGACACCATTCAAACAACCAAAATATCTCCAGGAAAAACACCACAAAAACTACTTAAAGCACAAAATCTCTCCAACAAAAACACAACAGAAACCACTCAACAACCAAAATCTCTCCACCAGAAACCATTCAACAACCAAAATTTCTCCAACAGCAACCACTAAAGCAACCAAAGTCTCTCCAACATTAACCACTCAAACAACCAAAATCTCTCCAACATTAACCACTCAAATAACCAAAATATCTCCAACATTAACCACTCAAACAACCAAAATCTCAAATCTCTCTAACATTAACCACTCAAACACCAAAATCTCTCCAACATTAACCACTCAAACAACCAAAATTTCTCCCACAGCAACCACTAAAACAACAAAAATCTCTCCAACATTAAGCACTCAAACAATCAAAATCTCTCCAACATTAACCACTAAAACAACAAAAATCTCTCCAACATTAACCACTCAAATAACCAAAATCTCTCCAACATTAACCACTCAAATAACCAAAATTTCTCCAACATTAACCACTAAAACAACAAAAATCTCTCCAACATTAAGCACTCAAATAATCAAAATCTCTCCAACATTAACCACTCAAATAACCAAAATCTCTGCAACAAAACCACTCAAATTACCACAATCCATAATCCACCAAAATGTATCTCAACACACTACTTATTGTTCGGTTTAGGATTGTTTGTTATTAATACAATTTTTCTGAAAACTTCTTAAAACCAGCATGCGAATGCTCCAGTTTATATTGCTGCAAATGGGTACGTGATGAACGATTACAGAAAATACTTATGAATATGAGTACAAAGGTCTAGGGATGAGAAGAACTTTCTCTTTGCTGGAGTCCCCAGAGGCTTTATAGTGTTGGGGATTACAGGGCCGCTTTCCGCGGTAGTCATCACTCAGTTTGTGGATGTGGACTGGGTTGTTTTTCTACTTCCAGTGGTAACAAAACTACAGAAGGACCTTTTTTCTAATCTGCACCAAATCCAATGTGGTGATACAGAGAAAGATAACCATAATAATGTATCTGGAACACTAAGTCATTTATCGTTACTTCCCTTAGCAAAAAACACCAAATTTTTAAAAAAATGTTTTCTTGCGTTGAGAGAAAAACTGGAAGGTTCATATATGTATCCCCTTATTTACATTGTAGAGTTGCTACTGATTTCCTTTGCGAATAACATAAACAAGAGAGTAAACGATGGAAGTTCAAGTGCAGTGACCTTTGACGTGGAGACGGCAGTTGATCTTGTATGATCAGAACAGACAAGGGCAGTACAACAGAACGGAACGAGAGAAAAATATACATAAGAAAAAAGATCAGACCTAAACAGACTGCTTGGGACCCTCTCTACCTCTCTCGTCTCACTTGACTCTGTTTCATTTGACTGTGTCATACAGCAACAATTTGCACAACTTTTACACGCGCCCTTCCATTACACTTTGGGTGGGCTAACTTCTGAGAGCGGACAAACCTATAATAGGTACATACAGACGCACACATGCATCCAAGCACTGGCTTATGAGTTTTAATATCGCCCAATTGACTATGGACTGGGGTGGAATAGCCGCCTCCGCCAGTAGAAACTAGTAAGGCAAACACGTAAAATAAAAAATAAATAAAAACAAAACAGACCAAAATCAAATAGAACACACCTGAACAGAATAACGAAAATAGAACCAAACAGAACAACATACAACAGAAGATAACAAATAAGAACAATACAAGGCTGAATAAAACAGAGTAATAGAACACAACATATCTGGACAGAACAGAAAAGAATAGAACTGACAGAACAAAGCAAAACAATTCAGAATAAAACAATAAAACAAAACAGAATAAAACAACAAAACAAAGCACCCAAAGAAAATGATCCCGTCGCGTCATGCTGCTAACATAGAATTAGGCCCATATTATTGTGTAACCCACGGCACTTAGTGGATGATGTGGTCAACATCAGACCGGCACTTAATGGATGATGTGGTCAGCATCAGGCCCTGGCACTTAGCGGATGATGTGGTCAGCATCAGGCCGGCACTTAGCGGATGATGTGGTCAGCATCAGGCCGGCACTTAGTGGATGATGTGGTCAGCATCAGGCCGGCACTTAGTGGAGGATGTGGTCAGCATCAGGCCGGCACTTAGTGGATGATGGGGTCAGCATCAGGCCGGCACTTAGTGGATGATGTGGTCAGCATCAGGCCGGCACTTAGTGGATGATGGGGTCAGCATCAGGCCGCGGCACTTAGTGGATGATGTGGTCAGCATCAGGCCGGCACTTAGTGGATGATGTGGTCAGCATCAGGCCGCGGCACTTAGTGGATGATGTGGTCAGCATCAGGCCGCGGCACTTAGTGGATGATGTGGTCAGCATCAGGCCGGCACTTAGTGGATGATGTGGTCAGCATCAGGCCGGCACTTAGTGGATGATGTGGTCAGCATCAGGCCGCGGCACTTAGTGGATGATGTGGTCAGCATCAGGCCGGCACTTAGTGGATGATGGGGTCAGCATCAGGCCCCGGCACATAGTGGATGAGGTGGTCAGCTTCACGCCGGTACTTAGTGGATGAGGTGGTCAGCTTCACGCCGGCACATAAGGGATGATAAGGTCAGCATCACGCCGGCACTAAGTGGATAATGGGATCAGCATCACGCCGGTACTTAGTGGATGATGTTCTCAACATCACGCCGGCAGTGGATGATGTGGTCAGCAACATGCTGGTACTTAGTTAATGATGTTCTCAGCATCACGCCGGCAGTGGATGATGTGGTCAGCACCACGGCGGTATTAGTGGATTATGTAGTCAGCATAACGCCGGCACTTAGTGGATGATGTGGTCAGGACCACGCCGGTATTAGTGGATTATGTAGTCAGCATAACGCCGGCACTTAATGGATGATGCGGTCAGCATCACGACAGCACTTAATGGATGATGCGGTCAGCATCACGACAGCACTTAATGGATGATGCGGTCAGCATCACGACAGCACTTAATGGATGATGCGGTCAGCATCACGACAGCACTTAATGGATGATGCGGTCAGCATCACGTCGGTCGCCCTTATTTCCCGGACTGAACCAGTACCCATTTAAGTGGACTCGGGCGCCGATGCGGTTTGAAAAAACATTTCTACCTCAACTGGCGAATGATCCCAAGACCACGCAGATGCGAAGCTAGCACGAACAAATAAAGCAAATAAAAACAGAACAAAAACGAAACAGAATAGAACAGAACAGAACAAATAAACACAAAAACAGGGTAAAACAGGTTAAAACGACAAAGAACAAAACAAAAACAGAACAGAGCAAAACTGAGCAAACAAAAACCAAAAAAAACAACAAAAAAACAGAGTAAAACTAAAAAGAACAACACAAAACAGAGCAAACGACAACATAGTAAAACAGAACAGAACAAAACCAGAACAGAACAAAACAAAATAGATTAAAACGAAAACGAAAAAGAACAAAACAAAAGAGAGCAAACCTGAGCAAACAAAACAAAACAAAACAGAAAAACCATATCAAAGCAAAACACAACATAACATAACAAAACAGACCAAAGCAGAACAGAACAGAGGAAAACAGAAGATAGTAAAACAGAGTGGAACAAAACAAAACAGAACAAACCAGAACAGGACAGTAGCTCGAATGTCATTTTCTTCTTCTCTCGTTTTGGCTGATTATGAAGAACAAGATCACAACTGCAGATTACGCCTGAAAGGAACCCTGCTCCAGAGCTCTTGCTTTGGTGGTTTATGTAACAAAGTTGTTCTACTTGACGTTGACTCTTGCCTCGTACCCAACTTATGTAATCCTTTCCTGGCAAGTATTTCTCGGGCGTGATGTCAACGATGGAGTGATACGCCACCTAATGCGATGGTAGTCGAAACCCAGCAGCAAGACATGACGTTTCCAGCTCCCCCAAAGATGGAGTGCTGGTTTCACACTCTTGGGCAGACTAAATGACTACACGTTAAGGTATGAATGTTGGACACCCTTTGATACCGGCCCTCTGGTTAGGGGACAGCGTTCAAAATGTCTTCAAGACATTCTATTTTTCTTTTGTAGACAAACTAACACCCATTTATGCACAATACTTAATCCAGATATCATTGAATGCTTGGGCATGACTGTGGAGCAGGCTGGAAATTTGGCAAGAGATTGAATTTCTTTCAGACGGGCTATGATGGGAGGGACGATCTACATGCTACAACATGTTTTATTTCTTTCCTTGACAATTTTCTTTCCTCACAGAAAATAAGCTTGCTACTTCCTTCCCAGAAACCAGCAGATATAACCTGTATGGTCTGTCGACGTCACAGTAACAATGCGAGTGGAAGCCTTGAAATGCTCTTCAATCAAATCATAATCTTAAAAAAGATACGAGGCATAATAGGTTGGTCGCTAAGACTACACTATCTAGGAATGTTGTGAACAATTTAGAAATTATTGGCTGATGGCATTAAAAAACATTATAAAGTTGTGTAATGAAAACGGTTTCAATCGTCAACATGTTTTTGGAAAAGCGTTTTTCAAGACGTGATTTTAATTTTTAATTTTCATAATTTAACTTTCATACAATTAACATTTAACGTAGCGATATTATTTCGCATTTTTCACGAAATATTCTTTGATCAAAATCTAGATACTTTCACCCAAAATAATGTAAGAGAAGGGCTCTTAATTTGAGTGATTATTGCCAACACTATTTCTAGAATATATGAACAACGTGTTATTTTAATGTAAAAGAACGATCTTTACAGAACGTATCTTCTTACAACCGTCAACCTAATTTGCTTTTATAAGTTTCTTGATCGATGTGCGGTACTGTAGGATGTCATTATTTTTCGTACCGCTTATAAACTCCATCTAGCGAAAATGGATACTCGAACTTCTTCTTTTTCTTCATTGATGAACTGATGCTATGCTTCTAGTCCGGTGAGGTCCACGATCAACTGATGCTATGCTTCTAGTCCGGTGACGTTCACGAAGGAGACTGTGCGTTTCAGGTCTTCGCGGTCCCCTCCATCTTTTCGAGCATGAATACCCGAACATGATGTGTTAGGATTGTGAAAAGGAAGTTTCACAAATATTCCAAGCTGTTTTTCTCTCTTTCTTTTTCTCTCTGTCTATCTCTCTCTCTTTCTCTCTCTCTCTCTCTCTATTTCTCTCCAACTAACACACACAAACGTCTAGGCTGCTCGGCCACACACACACATATACACACAAGAATGTGACTGAAGGAAAGAAACTTTATTTATATATGGGACAAAACTAAACATAGCATGAGACATTTATATAATTTATTTTGTTATTTCCCTTGCACTACTTTCTGCACTCGCGTTCAACAAATCCAGAGGACATAACTTAAAATACATTTACTTTACAAATTCGGTGTGGGTCGAACGTGATACGAACGATGTTCCAGTCAAACCACCTGTAAATCCGTACCTGATGTATGAGTTGGAGAAGGTAAAAACAGCAAGGAAACTAGCCCCACTCTACATAGGCTACCACTAAGTACGCGAAGAGTTATCTTCATCCCCATTCCCGACGGCAACTGTTGCCATGGAACTGACCTTGACCTTCAGAGTTTCTTGCTCCTTAACTCCAGTGATGTTAATTCCCTCGTTTTGGTGTCCGGAGCAACATACTGACCAACACTCCACGCCACGTCCACGTTGTGCACACGAGAACAGACTTTGTTTCGGCAGCCTGGCCAACGAGGCGGGGATCCTCTCTTTGATCTTGGTAGTGGTGAGACTGCTAAGAAGCCTAGCGTTTCATTACATCTAGCGGAACCAGCGCCCACCTTCTCCAATACGCGCCATTATTCAGTGAATGCAACGGCAGCATGATATACAAAGAAAACAATAAAAAATTAACAATTCAGGACCAACAACAATAACAATAAGAACAGCAACTTTTAACCTCCGCGTACACTTTTTCTTGTTGCCCTTTCGCAAATTCTTTCTGTGGTTCCTCATCTTCCCTATCAGAGATTGAACGCAGCAATATTTGTCTTCAATTGTTTTCTTGCAACATAGAACTGTGCTGTTTATTTCAGTATTGGGCTTTTAAATATACATTTAAAATATGTTTTTGTCCATTTATTGTCTATTCTTGTTTATCTTTGATGTGCTGTTCTATACATTTAATCTACTCTTCTAGGTCGATTATCTATTCTTTTATATTTCTAATCTGTTCATCTATTTATTTATAAAACGTTCTTCTATATTTAGAACCTATTCTTCCATATTCATCATTTGTTTTTCTAAATTTATAAACTGTTCGTGTATATGTATTATTTGTTTTTCAATAATTATAACCTTTTCTCCATATTTAGAGTTAGGTCTTCTAAATTTAGAATCTGTTTTTCTATATTTGAAGTTCTCTTCTATATTTATAATCTATTTTTGTAAAGAGTTTAGTCATGGCCAACTGTAATAGAAGGCGTCAGACTTATTGGGGAAAAACCCATGAAACGTCACATGTATAGGCCAACTAAATGTAAGATCTCACCAGTACTCATATTATGCCAAGGTTCATAATCAATCCATACATCATCCACACAGAGAAATATAACAAATAACGGTACAAAATACAACAAATCACTGGTGGAGTGATTCTTTCACAAAGTCCTGCCATCAAACAAACCATCTTCTGTTATTTATTTACAGTATACAACAACCAGCGCTCCTAGTGAAACCGGTCTTTTGAAATAATTTCACCTTTCATGACATTGAATATTTAAAAAAAATAATGTTCCCCGTGTTCTACGAAATCTGTTCAGCTTCAACACAAAGTGCACTGATTTGAAGAGTTGTGTCAGCCTTCGGTGCGTTCCATATGTAGTTAAACATTGTGGGAGCAAGTACAAAGGTGTAACAGATCAAGCAAAAGGGATTATGGCCGGGGACCTATTCTCTGGGGCCACACAAGTACTGGGGAAGTAATGACGATGGTGGATACAGTTAGGATCAACACAACTCCATCGCCATATGCCTATATATATATATCGTTTTGGCACCGTTATTGCAGTTTGTTGAACCAGTTCCCGCCATACCTCTCGATTCTCGACAGGGTATTAGTTTCAGCTAAATATCTTCCCGTCCACTCTTTTATATTGTCCTCCAATCCCTTTTTTTGGTCTCACTCTCCTATGCTTCTCCGGCACAGTGCCTTGAAGCAGGGTCCTGGTTAGCCCCACCGATCAGGACATATGTCCATAAGATGTCAATTTGCGTGTTTTTACTATAGTCAATATGTTTTTATATTGACCTAATTCCTTCCTAACAATCTCCTTTGTAAGGCTATCCAAATATGGAAGGCCAAGTATTCTTCGCAGGCATCTTATTTGTGTTGTACACATTTTACATTTTATGGCAGCTGTCAGAGTCGAAGTCTCAAACGTGTAGAGGTATACCAAGTTGACTATTATATACATTGAAGTCAGCTTCGATTTAATGTTAATGTTCTTGTCTTTCCAGAAGTTGTGCAGTCTTGTCAGGGCCAGCATGGCCATCGCTGTTCTTGACTGAATCTCCGCTCCAGATCCTTCCGCATTCATATCTTCCCCCGGATAGTTGAACCGCGCAACACTTTCCAGAGGTTCGCCTTTGACCAAAATCGGGTTTAAAATGGCGCCTGGGTCGTTGATCCTGATCTTACTTTTCCTTAGATATAAACATGAAAGGAAAATATATTTCATATAGACAAGTTGATCTAAGAGCATGGTTAAATGTGTTTGAGACTGCCACCTTACCATTCACACTTACTCAAATGAATTGTTTGGCATTTGGCAAAATTATAGGGGGGGAGGGTGAGGCGGGGGATTTGGGGGGTGGGGTGGGTGAGGGTAACCTAGAATCTTATTGCAATGCGTTTTGTTTGGTAAATTGAATTTGGTTGGGCTGTTGGGAAAGTATAATCAATCTTCTGTCAAGTACAACTTGAATTTAATAGCTTTCATGAGTAGTTTTTTAAGATATAGACAGGTCTCGGTCAATTCAAAAAAAATGAAAGAAAAAATTCAAAATGACTGACAATTACTAGTTTCAAAATATTATTTCCCTAAAATTTAGTTATCACAATAAACAATGTAGGGTTTTCACACTCCCTTAAAAAATGTATTATAATGAGTACTCCCTACTTAATGCATTTGGCAGGGTATGTTAGTCACAATTTTAGCTTTTGCAAACTGTAGTTTTCAAAGCGATACAGTTTTGTGAGAATTTTGAGAAATAAAATCATAGCGTGACTCGAAGATAAGCAAGAAAGTTAATAGGAAATGTAAGTTCTATGGTGATAGGTCTACCAAAATTGATGAAGAACTATGTCACAAAATAATTAACGGACTGTAGCTTAGGCCTGTAATTACGTTCAGGAAAACTTAACAACATCAACATTGCATTTTTGTTAAGTTCACTAACCACGCCCACTCGATCAGAATAAAGAGATAGAAATCATATGACCTGGTAAATCAGATTTAACTTTTAAGTGAAGCTGACAATATTCAAGAAGAGCTGAATGGAAGACAGAATAATTGGCATTTGAATAGTATATTTAAAAAACAATTGTAACAGAACTTGTTTGTCACTTTTGTTATTCCAAAACCAAATTGCTAGAGACAAAGAGGAAGAGACCAAGGCAGTAATAGTGAGTTTCATTGTCGCGAAACAATTACATGACTTCCGTCATGTAAGCAAATATATGGGGGTCATTTGTGTGTGAATTCAATGAAATGGTTGGCTGTATGAGCATTGAAATGTGTTGGAAAGGGATTACATACCCGCAAATGTTCAATGGTGTTATAAACTTGTCACTACCAAATTAGAAAAACAGCTACAACAAATAGTGTCTATAACAGAAAATTGTTGCAAATGAAATTGTTCATACAAACCTGATGTCGTTATAGCTAATATAAAACTAGTATTTTAGGACCACGAACGGAAGAAACTACGAAAAAAGCGTCTTGAAGGAAATACACAAAATGTCAATGATTGACTGAACAGTGCTATATTTAAATGATACCCCAAGAATAAGAATCAGGGACTAACTATTGTGAACGCTGTTGTTGCTATTGTAGTTTCTGTTTATAATAATGGGACACAATCTCTGTTGGTAAGGGAGGAAATGGATTGACATACTTGCAGGTGTCTGAGAGAGTACTGTGAACACAAGAACATTTTGTCCCACAAAAGAAACTCAGAGTTAAGCTATTAAGGCACCCTATGATGACAGAAGGGCAAAAAGTAGGAGGGAATTTGTACCGAATGATTGACAGGCAGTTACTGAAGAGTAATATATCATTTCAGAGGTTATTGATAAGAATCAAAGTATTTAATCATCAGAAAATTGTAAAAAATAGTGTCCTAAATTTATCTCCGAATCTTATCTTTACAGCACTTGCCCAACTTTTATTTGGATATATCATTTTTTTAATTGTTATAACAATTCTAAAAATAATACCACTCACTAAGTGGTACTCCTTAAATGACGAGTAACAGCTGAAAATAAAACTTTCATGCTATGCAATTTGAAAGAACTGAAGCATGCAGTCTTCTCAAATATAGAAAAATATTATTGGGCTAAATGTGAGAACAATGTCTTGAAAGAGGAAGATGGTTATTGAGAAAAGGTGGATCATTGTTCATTCTTCTGAGAGCAGTCATCAATATGTTGGAATCATTCGGCTATGAATAAGTGAAAAACTAACTTACATGTTTGCTATCCTAGACAAATAAGTTTCCATCACCTTGGCAAAACGGTCCTATTCAGGGCCAACCCAATCAGCTAGAAGACCATTTATTGTTTGCTCCAACATCTATTTGTAAAACTTAACCAATCTATCTGAAGTATGCACTTTAAATGTTCTATATATCGTGTGCTTTTACATTTCCACACATTATTTTCAACGAAATGCCCAGTTACTTCTTACAGCTCCTAAAACACATTGCAAAAACGCATTATGGGGAACCTAATGTAGAAAATCTCATTCGTATTGGAGAGACGCCTATGCCTAAAGAAAGATAACTTTAAAACATGTACATAATTTTTTTTTTCTCAAGGGACAAAATAATTCCTTTGTTAACAAATACCAAAAGAACAAGCCACTTTAATAAAATGGTACTACCTGACACAATGTAAATTATTAAGTCATTGGGACATTGAAAAGATAAGTTCACGTGCAAAAAATCACGTATATAAATGTAAGGGTTATTCATATATTAGACGGCAATTGACGGCAACCATTGTGAAACGGACATTAGTTGACACATGAAAGTTTCGTCATTTAGTCGTCGGTCTTTCAATGGGGGTTTTCCCGTGAGTCCGAAGAACTATTTAAAGCATGTCATGGTTTAATCTTCCATATTTGAAATTAGGAAAATAAAAATATTTAGAGTTTGCTCTTCTATATTTAGAATCTGCTTTTCTATATTTATAGTTGACTCTGTTATATTTAAAACCTGTTTTTCTATATTTATAGTTACTTATATTTTTAGAATCTGTTTTTCTATATTTAGGGCTGAAATCTGTATTCAGAATATGTTCTTCTATATTTAGACTTTTATCTTCTATATTTAGAAACAGTTCTATATTTTGAGTAAACTCTTTCTGTATTTATAGTCGCTTCTCCTAAATCACTAAGTACATAGCTTGTGTCACTTATTATCTCACCGGACAGTCGGCCTTAGCCATCGGTTGTCTTTGTGTGGCTTGGTGAAAAACAAGGACAAACTGTCGTTATTTACTCTACCTGGAGGATTTACAGGGCTGGGGAATATATGACGTTTGCAATTACAGTAGCCACGCAATGTGCTGCTTAGTTTGTCTTTCATCTCCGATAAAAGGAAAACAAACTCTGCCTTATTTTAGATTTTGTTTTGAACGCATTTCTTCGCGGTTAGGGAACCAACACTACAACCACTCGACCAGTCGCCCCACTGTCCAGCTGAGTAACAGACACACTATTGCAGAAGCTCAAAAGAGTTATTAAAGGTAAAGATAGGCACTGCTATCGGGGATTAAGTGTTAGAGACATAATTGTATAAAGCCACAGATTGTTTATGATGTAGTGTGGCCAGATTCTCTCCTTGCTGATATTCCTTTCCATGTAGTAGGGCATGTGCCCATGTACATCTGGGTAGACTTGAGCGGGCCGGTAACTAGAGTTTAACCCTGAAATAGAACTTGCTCGACCTAATTCTTTGACATCGTTCGATCTCGTGGGCATGAGTTAAGTTGTGTCTCAGTTTAGTTGTACTGGGATCTGGTGACATTGTGCCTCAGATTAGTGGTACTGGGATCTGGTGACATTAAGCCTCAATTTAGTTGTACTGGGATCTGGTGACATTGTGCCTCAGTTTAGTTGTACTGGGATCTGGTGAAATTGTGCCTCAGATTAGTTGTAATGGGATCTGGTGACATTGTGCATCAGTTTAGTTGTACTGGAATCTGGTGACAGTGTGCATCAGTTTAGTTGTACTGGGATCTGGGGATAGTGTGCATCAGTTTAGTTGTACTGGGATCTGGTGACAGTGTGCATCAGTTTAGTTGTACTGGGATCGGGTGACAGTGTGCCTCAGTTTAGTTGTACTGGAATCTGGTGACAATGTGCATCAGTTTAGTTGTACTGGGATCTAATGACATTGTGCATCAGTTTAGTTGTACTGGAATCTGGTGACAGTGTGCATCAGTTTAGTTGTACTGGGATCTGGTCAGAGTGTGCCTCAGTTTAGTTGTACTGGGATCTGGGGAGCAGGAGTTACGTTGCGCCACATTTTAGTTCATCGGCTCATCGCCTTGTAGCAAATCCTTTTTTTTTGTCTTAGTTCTCTCTCTGAAGCTTTTAACTGTCCTCAACCTACCTAAAAGGCAGCCTGTGGTTTAAAGTCAGAGTTTTCATTCTCCTAAATGTCCTTTAGTTCCAGTGAGCTAGTCACATCTAATAGGTTTGTCCTCGGTGTCCTCCGATATCCTTTCATTTGACATGATCTCATTTGCAGTGTCTCCATCTAACATGTGTCTCCATTTAACATGTGTCTCCATCTTCTTCTTCTTCTTCTTCTTCTTACGCTGTCAGACGCCGACCTTTATTTTTTCGAAAAAAGCAGCGGTCATCCTGAGGCTGTCGACACTGCCATAGAGCTTGTCTAGGATTGCCACTGGTGATGACCACATCTGCTTTCTCTGGTCCTCGTATGTCGGGCAGTTCTGCGGCAAATGTTCAGCGGTCATTTTCCCGGTACCACACGGGCATTCGTCAGTACCACCTATCTTCAATTTGTTGAATAGGTGGTACCTCAGTCTATTGTGGCCAGTGCGAAGTCTGAAGACAACGACCTGCTCTCTTCTGTTCAACTGGTAATAGACATCGTTTTTTGTGTAGCCAGTATGTTCTCTTTCCCATTTGGTCATGTATCTAGCTCTAATAAGCCTTTTTGACTCTTCGTATATCACACTAGTATCTGGTTGTGGCAGTCTTGCACCTTCTTTTGCCAGTCTGTCTGCCTCCTCGTTGCCTTGGATGTTGCAGTGGAATGGAACCCACTGTAGCACCACCCTTTTTGGTGCGGACTGCTGGCATAGTTGACAGAGTACTGCTCTTAAATCATTAAGAGTGTCTCCATCTAACATACACGCTAGCTGTCTCGCCAGGCATCTGTCTTGTTTTAGAGCATCAGATACTGCCCCGTTGCCTATTCTCCTATTAGTACAAACAATTGAGTCATGTGAGGACCATGGGTTGGAAACTGCAGTGTAGAGCCTATACAAGACGCATGGTACAGGGTCATTTGATTGGTGGGACACCTTTCCATCCACTCCCGACTATGACAGTGTCTAATTACCAGTGTACAGCAGTTTCTGTTCGTTTGTTGGCGTGAACTAGGATGACTCAGATACTGCGTCGGCGTGAACTAGGATGACTCAGATACTGCGTCGGCGTGAACTAGAATGACTCAGATACTGCGTCGGCGTGAACTAGGATGATTCAGATACTGCGTCGGCGTGAACTAGAATGACTCAGATACTACATCGGAGCAAGACTATGAACGAAGCCTGTGTTACTATCGACAATAAAAGCAGTAGCGACGAGGCGGCGTGGCATTGTTGCTATATTTACTCCACAAGAAGAAACCTCTGGATCAAAATGAGAAATTTGATTTTGAATAATTAACCCCCTACCCCATCTCATTCTTCTCATTTTATGTGTCCATATTTCCTCATCTCACCATTTTCCTTATCGATCCTCTTTCATCCGTTTCTTTCCCTTCTTTCCCTCCTCTACGATTGTGTTTACTCCGAACCGTCCTAACATTTGCCGTCACTCGTGTTTGCTCTCTCTCCGTTTATATCACCCCTCATCGCAATTCTCTCTCTCTCTCTCTCTCTCTCTCTCCGCTATCTTATTTAAAATGTATCTATCTCTCTCTGTGTCTCTCTTTTTCTCTTCTCTCCTTCATCTCTCCAAGCCGCACTCCTTATCACGTATTTTAATCAGAAGTCCCATACACTTATCAGAACAATTCTACAACGACCAATTACCCATAAATCCATGTATATAAAAAAAATCGCTTTCCAGCGATTGCCCTAACTACACGTGACACCCAGACATGCTAATTATAGAGCACGTGATGCGCGAGGAGCCAATTAGAACTAGCGGTACTATCCGTGGAGGCAGTGAGACGGAAACTTTGATTGGGTACAGGAAGTGACAGCAGGGAATCGTCACTGTCGGGTTTTCTACAATCTCCATGCCGTTAATAATATTTGACTTACCACTTTGGCGATTCCTACTAGCGAATAAATAAAGTTTCTGTCAACTCCTAACACCTGGGATAGCGTTGAAAAGCCATTTTTATTTGTGAGCTTTCGTGTGACTTCAACAGGCGTGGACAATCAGCTTTGGGTGACGTCACTGCTTGTTATACTGTCACCACGTAGTCTATAGGATTTTGACATCATTCATTGCCATTATCATGTTGCTTGCCGACTGGCGTAAACGTTCATCGATCTTCATCAATTCCTCTAACATGTATTGATAATCAATTCTCAACTTCCCAGAAATGATGTTAAACTGTCAATAATTTTCTCTCCGTGTCGTTAATTGATGACAGCCGACGAAAGCTAAGATTCGAGGACATCTGGTAGAGGTACATGCAGACAGTGGGCATGGGTCTGACATGATGAGGAGGTGCATGGAGGCACTGGGCAGGGGTCTAACATCGTGGGAAGGTGCATGGAGGCACTGGGCAGGGGTCTGACATCGTGGGAAGGTGCATGCAGGCTGTGGGCAGGGGTCTAACATCATGTTAAGGTGCATGGAGGCACTGGGCAGGGGTCTAACATCGTGGGAAGGTGCATGCAGGCACTGGGCAGGGGTCTAACATCGTGGGAAGGTGCATGGAGGCACTGGGCAGGGGTCTGACATCGTGGGAAGGTGCATGGAGGCACTGGGCAGGGGTCTGACATCGTGGGAAGGTGCATGGAGGCACTGGACAGGGGTCTAACATCGTGGGAAGGTACATGCAGGCTGTGGGCATGGGTCTGACATGATGAGGAGGTGCATGGAGTCACTGGACATGGGTTTGACATCATGTGGTGGACGGGGAGAGGGGGAGGGGGCATATATTTACTGAGCATGGGTCTGACATCATGAGGGAGGGGGCGGGGAAGTGCATGCAGTCACTTAGCATGGATCTGGCATGACCTACTTTTCATTACAGTTGTCCATGGGTGAGGCGAAGTGGAGATGAAACGTGAATTGCCAAAATCAGATTAAGAGGAAAGAAGTTTTTTCAACATGACAAGCGAATAGACAACGCCTAAAGAAAAGGAAAACCAAACACACAGAAGTGAATGATTACTCCAAGATCGCATCCTCCAAAAGTCATCAGAAAGGTATGACAGAGGAGCAACTGCCATGGCATATCTCCCTCTTCTAATAATTCTATCCATTATTATAGTGTCCACCAACACTTCTGTTCTTGTATCTTGTACACAACGATGTGACTGCATTGTTTTGATGTGTCCAACAAGTTTGCTTTCTGCATGGACAACCCTCAGCACTTACTCACATGCCATTTTTGTTGATCATTGACACTTGATTATTACTTTACCCACCCAATAAAGATTAGGTGACCGAGCGGTTTGATATATGATTCTTACGACTAAACATTCAAAGCCATGGTTACAACAGTGTATTTTATCAGAAGCAAATTGTAAATCCTAGGCTGCAATCTGCGTGAATGCTGCACAGCAAACCAAACTCCAGTACATATTTAGAAGTAAGCTCTTCAATCGTAACTTTTTCTTTTTTTAACCAGAGACGAATGATTTGGTTGTATTAGGGCGCCGTAGTCTGAATTAAGAACAAAGAATACTCGTCATCTGGCCTGGACCTATTGCAATGGTTAGAAAGGATTGTTCCATGAAAAAGGTTGTGCTTGGAACAAGACACTACTCTAAGGAACACGCTCATAGACGTTATGGTGGATAACATTGATGAAAGTGTGTTAGTGGATAACATTGATGAAAGTGTGTTGGGAGATAACATTGATGAAAGTGTGTTGGTGGATAACATTGATGAAAGTATGTTAGTGGATAACATTGATGAAAGTGTGTTAGTGGATAACATTGATGAAAGTGTGTTAGTGGATAATATTGATGAAACTGTGTTAGTGGATAGCATTGATGAAAGTATTTTAGTGGATAACATTGATGAAAGTATGTTAGTGGATAACATTGATGAAAGTGTGTTGGGGGATACCATTGATGAAAGTGTGTTGGTGGATAACATTGATGAAAGTGTGTTAGTGGATAACATTGATGAAAGTATGTTGGTGGATAACATTGATGAAAGTGTGTTAGTGGATAACATTGATGAAAGTGTGTTAGTGGATAATATTGATGAAAGTGTGTTAGTGGATAGCATTGATGAAAGTATTTTAGTGGATAACATTGATGAAAGTATGTTAGTGGATAACATTGATGAAAGTGTGTTGGGGGATAACATTGATGAAAGTGTGTTGGTGGATAACATTGATGAAAGTGTGTTAGTGGATAACATTGATGAAAGTATGTTGGTGGATAACATTGATGAAAGTGTGTTAGTGGATAACATTGATGAAAGTATGTTGGTGGATAACATTGATTGTTGATGGACGTGTCTGTGCGCTAATGTTGATGGACGTTTGGGTGGGCTATTCCCGATTGATGTGCTGGTTAAATATTGTTGGTTTGCGTGTTGGTGGAATTTTGTTGATTGTTGTGTTTATGGCACATTGTTGATTGACGTGTTGGTGGACTATTATTGATAAGCGTCTTGGTGGACTATTGTTGATGGACGTGTTAGTGAAATATTGTTGATTTGTGTGTTTATGGAATATTGTTGATTGATCTTTTGATGGAATATTGTTGATGGGCGTATTGGTGGAATATTGTTGATGGGCGTATTGGTGGAATATTGTTGATGGGCGTATTGGTGGAATATTGTTGATTGGTGTGTTGATGGGCTATTGTTGATGAACGTCTTCGTGGACTATTGTTGATGGGCGTAAGGGCGGACGATTACTGATGGGAGTGTCGGTGTACTACCGTTTACGACGGACGTGTTGGTGAACTATTGTTCCTGGACGTATTCGTGTTGGTGGACCATTGCTGTTAATATTTTATTCGCTCTAATGGACTATTTTTGGCTTTGTTTATATTTTGTTTGTGAATTTATATTGGTAAATTTATATTGGATTTTTGTAGACTGTCGTTGATAGACGTATTGATGTTGGTGGACTATTGTTAGTTTTTGAAGACTAATGTTTGTAGACTAGTGTTCGTGACCTAGTGTTGGGGGACTATTGTCGGTAGACTCGTGCTGGTGGACTTATTTTAGCGAACTAATGCTGTGGACCAGTGTTGGTGAAAGTGAATGTATTGGTGTGTGTTTGTTGTTCGGTTAATTTGTGAGTGAATGAAAGTGGCTGGACAAGTATGTGTCTAATTAAGTGGGTGGGTGTGAGTGGGTGGATGAGTGTGTATGTATATGGGGGTGTGATTGTTCATAAATGGGTGGTGTGTATTTGTGTGAGTTGAGGTGTGAATGTATGTGTGTATTTTTGGGTGGGTGAGATTGTGCCTAAGTGAGTGTGTGTGGGCCTGTGTACGTGTCGGTTTATCTGTGTGAGTCTGTGGGTCTGTATATGTGTGTATGTTTGGGTTGGTAAGATTGTGCGTAAGTGGGTGAGTCTGTGTGTCTGTGAGAGTCAGGGGGTGAGTGTGTGTATATGTGGGGGGGGGGGGGGGGGTTAGGGTGGGGGGAGGTTTTGGGGATTGTGTGTAATTGTGTGTATATGTGGGGCGGGGGATGTGATTGTGCAAAGGTGAGTGGGTGAGTGTGTGTGTCTGAGTGGGTGAATGTGTGTATCTGAGTGGGTGAGTGTGTGTGTCTGAGTGGGTGAATGTGTGTGTCTGAGTGGGTGAATGTGTGTGTCTGAGTGGGTGAATGTGTGTATCTGAGTGGGTGAGTGTGTGTATCTGAGTGGGTGAGTGTGTGTGTGGGATGGGTGTCTTATTGTGAATTGATGTGTGTGTGTGTGTGTGTGCGTGTGTGAATACGCTGGTAAATGTGTGTATGTGTGTGAAAGAGTGTGTAAATGTTCGAGTCGGAGGATGAATGTGTGTGTATGAGTGAATGAGTATGTGAATGTGTGTGTGTGTGTGTGGATTTATGTGTGAGTGGGTGTATGAAAGTTTGAGCGAGTTTGTGAGTAAATGGGTGAGTGAGTGCACGAGTTGGCTGCCTTGGTGGTATGCGTGTCTGCCTACGGAGGGGCGTGAATGCCAGGCAAACCCGAAGCACGTCAATTCATCATGGCCGATACGACGGGAGATAGAACTTGTGGCACGTAGCCATTAGGTGGAGACAGGAGCCGGGCGCTAATTATAAAGGCTCTATTCAGCACGAGACAGACCGCCCGAGCCAAGCCGCAGGGGCCGCGTCACTCACCGCCGCCAGAATCCCATCCGCGCCACAAAAGAGTGCGTGGTACAGCATCTGGCCTTTCGGACTCGCGGGATACGGGGGAGGACGGTCCACAGTCGTCATGTTTCAGCCTTTACAGAAGTTTGACGGAGCAAGAGGATGAAAAACTACCCGGAAGCTTGATTTTTCGCTCCTATCCCTCATCCAGCTTCTCTTTCCTACCGGCCTATTTTCAAACTGTGGTTGTAATGCTGTCTCAGTGGCAGTGAGGTAGGGCCCACTATCAACGATAAAGATGCCTGGTTATTCCCCCATTATTAAAGGATCCAGTCCACCCAGCTGTAAATGGCTACCTGGTTGATTGTTAGGGAAAGTAAGTCAGGTAGAAATCTTGATGTGCCTCACCGAAATCCCACCCCCGCCTCCTTCTACTCTACTTCATACACAGCCTAGACATGGTGCAATGAACACTACACGTCCACCTCTGACAGTAGTCTCCTCCTTGGGACTGTATTTACCTCACTACTACCTAACCAAGGGGTTATCGAACATTCTTCTAGAAGGAAAATAAGTCTATCAATTAATCGTCATCAACATAAACAACAACATCATGTGCTTGTCAGCCCAAATGTCAGAGTATAGTTCCAACAAGTCTGTCATTGGACTTCATAATATAGATGACGTGACATGCTCAGATCTCAAACCATTTCAGCCGTGCACAAGAGTTCAGCCTGAATGGGAAAACACATTTGTGTATGGCTCACACGCTGGTATTTACCCAGAAGTGGTCCTGAGACTGAAAGCAGCCTAGGGTGGGGGGGGGGGGGTGCTATCATGTCTTGATTTTAAACTACGCGAGAATTTCGTTCTTTGCCACCTTTTTCTCTTATCCTTACAAATGTAATGTTTCTAGAGTTTTCTCCAGTTCTGTCCTGATAGAGTTTGCTCCAGATTTGTTCTGTTAGAGATTGCTTTCGTCCTGTTAGAGTTTGCTCCAGTAATGTCTTGTGAGAGTTTGCCCCAGTTCTGTCCCGTTAGAGTTTGCTCCAGTTCTGTCTTGTACGTGTTTGCTCCAGTTTTGTTCTGCTGTGCTTGATTCAGTTCTGTCTTGTAATTGTTTGCTCCAGTTTTGTTCTGCTAGAGTTTGATTCAGTTCTGTCTTGTAAGTGTTTCCTCCAGTTTTGTTCTGCTAGAGTTTGATTCAGTTCTGTCTTGTAAGTGTTTGCTCCAGTTTTGTTCTGTTTGAGTTTGATTCAGTTCTGTCCACCTAGAGTTTGCTCCAGTTTTGTTTCGTTATAGTTTGCTCCAGTCCTGTACTGTTTGACTTTGCTCCCTGTTGTTAGAGTTTGCTCCAGTCCTGTTCTGCTCTCAACAGGTTCAGGGCAAGATGATTTACTTTCATCAGAAGTGTGATGTGTGTAATTAATGTCTTTGTTCTGATTGGTGTAACAAGATTGGACAACACATTTTGCTTTTTATATATGTATCTGAGATTAAATCAAGTTATCTTCATGTAGTTTAGACTGCTGAACAAATGAATATGGCCAGATCAGCTATAGAGTCTGTTCATAAATATATATGATGGTAAACATTACAGAATTGTTCCAGGGCCATTCTGTCAAAATCGTTAATGAAACATATGATTTCGTCTTCTTCGTACGCTGTCAGACGTTAACTTGAATTTGTTCGAAAAAAGCAGCTGTCATCCTGAGGCTGTCGACACTGCCATGGAGGTTGTCTAGTGTTGGCACTGGTGGCGGCCACATGTGTTTTCTCTGGTCCTCGTATGTCGGGCAATTTTGCAGCAGATGTTCACTGGTCATTTTCCCTGTACCACAAGTGCATTCGTCAGTGCCACCTATCTTCAGTTTATTGAATAGTTGGTACCTCAGTCTGTTGTGGCCTGTGCGGAGTCTGAAGACCACGAACTGCTCTTTTCTGTTCAACTGGTAATAGGCATTTTGTGTGTGTGTAGCCAGTATGTTAAGACAGATGATTTGATTTAGGAGATGAACGAGGAAGAAACGATCATCTCGCGAATGCTGTCTAGGGTTCCAAGTGACACCTCTGGGGGACGGGACAGCAATAGAGAGGAGATGATTAACCTATGTATTTACAATGGGCTGATAATAACAAATGCCATTTTCAGCACTACCGTAGCCATTTCAGAACGTGGTACGGAGAAGCAACACAAATGTAGCGTCTCAAATTTATTTCATTCCTATCAGATACCGACAGATATGAAACATCACATATTATAGGGTTATTACTAACATAAGTATAGACACTGACCATTGCCCAGTCATGCTAACACAAAGTACTTCCACATAGGACGAGTCTAGAGATGGTGACACCAGGTTTAACTTGGATTGTCTCCGTTCGTTCTCAATCTCCCGTTACCAAGCCATTTACGTTCTCAATCTCCCGCTATCAAGCCCTGAACGTTCTCAATCTCCCGCTACCAAGACCTGAACGTTCCCGATCTCCCGCTACCAAGTCCTGTACGTTCTCAATCTCCCGCTACCAAGCCCTCATTCTCCCGCTACTAAGCCCTCAATCTCCCTCTACCAAGCGATGAACGTTCTCAATTTCCCGCTACCAAGCCCTCAATCTCCCGCTACCAAGTCCTCAATCTCCCTCTACCAAGCCCTGCAAATGGTTTCAACTAACAGAATGTAGTCCAGAGAACGGAATGTGTTGTGTCATAGTTTACTGCGACATTTCACCTTTCGTTCCAACACATCCGACGTCAACATGCATTTTATTTAGTAATGAGTTAGCCTTCCTTCTTCGATCTTTCTCTTTAGCAAGTTTGCTCTGTTGGAGACTGTTATCCAGGATCACCTCGTGCAGGTGTAGACGGGTCTTGGCAGCTTTGATTCGCTGCTCTTGGTAACTAACCAATTTCGATAACACATCTTTAATAAGTTATGGGAGGAAGCTGTCAAGAATAATGAATCTTATAAATGTTTTTACGTCCCTTTTAGATAAGCGTAAGGACATAAATAGTGAATGGGCTATCTATAAAGCAAATTTGACGTCTGCTCTTCGTACGTACTGTGGAACAAAGATCTTACGACACGTACCGCTTAAAGATCAGGTGTAGTAATGGGGTAAGGGCGACTAAACGTCTAAAAAGGAAGTTTACAAGGCTCGGTTGGCGTCCAAGAAGCAAGATACCTTCATCGTCTACCAGACAGCAAGATGGTCGCGACAAAGATAATAAAACACGGCAGAGAAGAATGTTAGAAACATTATGACGAGCAATTCACTTCCAAATTCAAAAATCGCCAAAGAGACTTTTTTCAAAAGTAACAAACTGATGCAGCCTAGAGAAGAGTGATTCAATTCTACTTCAGCAATCAATGACAAGTATGTTTAATGATCTTAGCAGAGGACTTCGGTGGAATAAATACTTTCAAGACCATTTGAACCCTATCATCTACAAGGGGTTTGGGATTCAGTTTTTCGACGCCACAACCTAGATCATAAAGAAACTGATATAGTCAAGAAATAGAGAGAGAGTTATAAAGAATCGTCCTAAGAATAGATCACCAAGCATGGACGGCATAACAACGAATGCGATTCGTGCATGTGGGGAAACACATTCAGTCTGGCCACATAGTGTGGTCTGACGGGGTCTTTGTGTATAACACAGACAAGAATAACGCCACTTCCCTACAGAGAACATGTTGTAAGAGGACACTAACTGTGTAGCATGGCATATCACCGGCCATGGTTAGGTGGTTTGTTGGGAGCAGACTGCTTTGCTCTAGTGTTTGAGTATATTGGGATGGACTCGCACATCGGTTAACCACTCTCTGCGGCACTTGTACCAACACAGCAGAGTGATAAGCTGCTTGAGCCTACACGACCAAGCAGACAATCCTCACAATGGCATCCACCCATGTAGACCTACAGGTCGAATACGACTAAGACATAGACACAAACTCTTTACAGCGGTATGTAAAGACAGACGTCTAACAGAGATATGTAAAGACAGACGTGTAGTAGAGACATGTAAGGACAGACCTGTAACAGAAACATATAAAGACAGACCTGAAACAGAAACATATAAAGACAGACGTGTAACAGAGACATGTAAAGACAGACCTGTAGAAGAGACACGTAGAGACAGATCTCTAGTGGAGACATGTAAAGACAGACCTGTAGTAGAGACATGTAAATACAGATCTGTAGTAGAGACATGTAGAGACAGATCTCTAGCGGAGACATGTAAAGACAGACTTGTGGAAGACCACGGTCAGCAAACTGCAATCGTGTCAATTTGGAAGAAAAATGGCTGTAAAAGAAATTGTGGCACGCACAGAGGAATATCGCTATTTAGTAAAACATAAGCGAGGATCCATGAACAGAGAATAGTAAAACGTATGCCAGGATCCATGAACAGAGAATACGACATATTGGATACTTTATTCACCGACGCCTATTTCACCTTAAGACAGACAATTGAGCGAAAGATCTATAAAATACAACGAAAATCTATGTGTTGCTTTCATTGATCAGGAAAAAGCATTTGATAGGGTAGACATGATTAAACTTTGGAAGATGCTGGAAGATTATGGTGTACAAGGTCAACTTCTTGATA
This sequence comes from Ariolimax columbianus, assembly GCA_036924085.1. Taxonomy (NCBI): domain Eukaryota; kingdom Metazoa; phylum Mollusca; class Gastropoda; order Stylommatophora; family Arionidae; genus Ariolimax; species Ariolimax columbianus. Next base: position 154,016,633 of record JAVGWX010000002.1, on the reverse strand, counting down.
ATGTCAGAGCTCTGTATCATTCGAGCTTTAACGTCATCAGAACGACTGATGGTGTCACAGATTCGTTTGAAATCACTACTGGCTTGAGACAAGGGTGTGTGCTTTCTCCTCTGTTATTTAACACTTATATGGAGACAATCGCACCAGAGACCAGTCAATTTGAGACATCTAAAGAAGAACCAAACTCAAAATACGAATTGGTCTTTGTAGATGATCAATATCTATAGTACGACGATGAAAATAAACTTAAAACACACACACACGCGCTGGCGACTACCTGTGACAAATGCAATTTACGAATTAACGAGAAGAAAATCTGAAATATCAGGATCAGGAGAACACCTGGCCCACTCAACATATGTGTAAATGATATTGCTCTTCAACAGTCCCGTGAGTTCAAATCTCTGGGCAATATTTTTTTCGACAGACAGGTAAACTCGATAGGGAAATCGGGACTAGGGGTCAGAAAGCATCTGCGGTGACATATTAGCTTTCATCATCGCTAGCATTAGTTTGGGAAACAAAGCAACAGCTGATAAACAACATGCCGACTTCGTGCTACCAGTGCCAAGAACGACCTCTATCTAGGACGCATGAAAACAGAATTTCTACGTGTGAAATGAAGTGTTTGAGAAAGGCCATCGCCGTTGCCAGGAAAGTCTGCGAAACGAGGACAGTCGAAGTATAGTGGGCACTACGTCTTGGGAAAAGTACATTCCAAACACACATTCGTTAGCACGGTCATCTCATCAGAATGCAACCTAATCAACCTCTACTGATTGCTTACTTCGAAGGTGGATCTGGCTCACATTGACTGACACAGGACAGACGACTTAAGCTTTCCACGCCGCTTAACGGCAGAAGTGGAAAGAAAACTAACTGAAACAAGTTTCACGTAAATGCAGACACATACCATTTAATAACAATGCTCATAACGAAAATGTTTCCCAACGACGTCTTTTTTCTGTCCCGTCTACATTTTGCATTAGTTTTTGGAGCATCTTTCACAAGGATTCAACACGTTTTCTAGCTTTATTGTATTGAATTCCTCATGGAACATTTTTCGATGGTAGTAATCATCCTCATCATGTAACATGTCCTTTATAAAACGCCGTTCCCATCACAGTCTGTCTGAACGAACCTCTTTCCCTTGCCAAAATTCCAACCTCCGCCACGATCATACACCGGCATACCTGGATATATTGGTGCCATCGTCTTCTTGGACTACCCCTGCCTCTTTTGCCTGGCACCATACCTTCCATTACTGTTCTCTCCAGACCGTTGTGTCTCTTGGTGTTACCAAAGTATTTAGATATTCTGATCAAAATGGAATTGATAAACCATTTCTCCTCAATGTTCAACTCTTGCGGAATGTCTATATTTGTCTTTTTCTAATTCCAGGTTGTTCTGAGGACCTTTCTGTAACATTTTTTACTCGAATAATTCGATTCTTGGTCTAGAAGTTTTGGTAATCGTCCATGATCCACAGCCATTTGATGTAACAGGAAAAACGCAGGTTCTCACTTTTGTCGCTTTGTTCTGCCATAATTGCTTCAGGATATTCAGCCCCTGCATTGCGATGGTAGTGATGCCCTGATAAATTTGTTCACATTGCCCGTCGATGACAGCACCGCAGAAAGAAGGGAAGAAAGCAGCATGCGAGTGTAACACGTGCCATTTCAACTACATGTAGCGCCCTACTGCGGAAGGGTTCCTACAAGCTTCATGCAATTGTCAGTTATAATGTTTCATAACAAGTTGATGGCCACTTGCTGCAAACATTCCCAGTTAACTTTTCTTCTTCTTCTTCTTCTTCTTCATCGTACGCATAACTTTTCTTCAATCTATGAGGATCTCAAATCGCTGTACTAGGAAGAGTTGACTTATCTGTAGATTAACAAATACATGTTCCTTGGAATGTATCAGAAAGATGTAACAACCCTACCCCATTTTGATGCAGTAGCTTTACAAACCTCTTCATTAGTCAAAGTTTGATGTGAGGACGAAGGAATAAGTTCTTGTGGGATTCTACCAGTGGTTTGTTAAGCATATTATTTGAGTCTAATTCAACTGATTGTCGCTAGGGCCAACCATTTTCCTTGTATTTGAAGTCTTGGAAAGACTGTGCCGCAGTCAGAGGAAATTGATGGTATATCCCTGCTGTAGCCCGACCAAGATGGTAATGACCTTCAGGTCTTCACCGACTTGCACTTATGCTTGTCAAAGTTGATAGTGTGTAACAGTTGTTTTTGTTTCTTTCATGTGGACTCTATGCCCGATTAGAGGAAATGGGAAACCGTTACTATTATGTTGACGCACAGCCTTTAAGCTGAACTTGGTCGAATCAATGAACAGCCTCTAATCGTCCTCTGTGCTGCCACAAGATCCAATATATCAATCCAAGTAATGACGTTTTGTAATATGGAAGAATATATTATTGTCAAGCACGACACACAGAAACAGGTTCATACTGTTCTAGAAAATTACATTGCTGCAGTCTAGATCCCAGAAGCTCTATTCTATTCTTTGTCAATTCTAGAGCACTGACTAGATTCTTCAATTCGCTTTGGGTAATTGCATGTGGCTGTGCAGATTCTCCATGAGGCACGAAATCAGAATCTCGTGATGCAGATGGTGATGGTGCTCAATGTCCAATGGCATTAATATCTTCTTCATAATCTAAAGTGTAAGGTTCTTGTGGGTGTAGATCAGGAAGTCTTCCTCAGTGAGGTACTGGCCGCCTGTTCCTCTCAAAAGTACCTTGTTCAGTTGGAGGAGTCAAGCAAAAGCTGCAATCATTAAAATGCCTTGTCGTTTCTCGTCACACTAATGGAACCGTAAAGCTCATCGATCGGCTATCTTCAGTTCAATCAGCAGCAGCACAGATTTGTTGTACATGACGGACATCATATGTCTAGGACCAAATACCAGTCCTGGTCACCGATCTTACAATCAACATTAAAACAGTAAGCTTGTTTTAACATCGATGTAATGTGTCGACTTTGCGCTAGCAAAGTTATTTGTATGCAAATATCGAGAAAAAAAAATCCGCACTGATCACACACTCACGAGGGCTCTTGAACAACACGTCTGCAATTATATAATCCACAACACAAAGGATAGAAAGAAGGAGGCGTGGTTCCAATGACTGCTACATTTTGGGTATTCTAATTGACGCCCAATGCTATCGTCTCATGAAAAATCACAGGTCTGAACTATAGAAAAGAGGAGTGGGCTGGGTCATTTACGTCGGGAAGGTAAGCCACCAGCCTACTGATCCAACACTCACCCAACTCCCCCCCCCTCCCCACTCCACCATCTCCTTCCTCCTCGGATCTAGAAAACTAAAGCTAATTCGTGATTGTCAAGTTCCTTTTCGGGATCAGCACCTCCAAATGAATAAGAGATTGTTACTTTTGTCTCCGATACATTTTGGATGATATCCATTGTAACATGTCTTTGAACTAATTTGTGTATTAACCTGTCTTTGAACTAATGTGTGTATTAGCTTATCTTTGAACTAATGTGTGCATTAACCTGTCTTTCTCCTGAAGTGTGTATTAACTTGTCCTTCTCCTAAAGTGTGTATCAACTTGTCTTTCTCCTGAAGTGTGTATTAACTTGTATATCTTCTGAAGTGTGTATCAACTTGTCTTTCTCCTGAAGTGTGTATTAACTTGTCCTTCTCCTAAAGTGTGTATCAACTTGTCTTTCTCCTGAAGTGTGTATTAACTTGTATATCTTCTGAAGTGTGTATCAACTTGTCTTTCTCCTGAAGTGTGTATTAACTTGTCCTTCTCCTAAAGTGTGTATCAACTTGTCTTTTCCTGAAGTGTGTATTAAACTTGTCTTTCTCCTAAAGTGTGTATTAAACTTGTCTTTCTCCTAAAGTGTGTATTAAACTTGTCTTTCATCTAAAGTGTGTATTAAACTTGTCTTTCTCCTAAAGTGTTTTTTAAACTTGTCTTTCATCTAAAGTGTGTTTTAAACTTGTCTTTCTCATAAAGTGTGTATTAAACTTGTCTTTCTCCTGAAGTGTGTACGACCGTTCTCATTGACCATTGGTCTTCATTCAGTTTTGTTGTTGTTGCTATTTATTGAATCATGAACATTTACCAATTGAGCTACATATTTGTGATCTCCCATAGTTATTTTATTTGTCTTATAACTGCCCACTGCATGCATCGATTTGATTGTACGTGTTTTAAACAAACACTGGGCAACTGTGTTTCGCAACTACATTAACACGATTTGTTAAGTGTTCTAGATAGCTACATTTATTAATGCTTGGTTCTGTACTTTACTTATAACTTTCGTTTAAATGATTTGTTTATTCCATGTTACCGGGGTCAAAATACGAGCGAAGAACAGTAACACTGCACCTTTCCGGCAATAAAGAATACGTTAAATTGGAGCTGGCTAGCCAGCTCTGTGAAATCAATAAGACACAGGACACAATTACGTATGAGTAGCGGTTATTCGCCAGTTTAATCCGTATGAATAGTGGTTATTCGCCTGTTTAATCCGTATGAATAGCGGTTATTCGCCTATATAATCCGTATGAGTAGCGACTATTCGCCTGTTTAATCCATATGAATAGCGGTTATTCGCCTATATAATCCGTATGAGTAGCGGTTACTCGCCTATATAATCCGTATGAGTAGCGATTATTCGTCTGTAAAATCCGTATGTAGCGGTTATTCGCCTGTAAAATCCGTATGAGTAGCAGCTATTCGCCTGTATAATCGGAATGAGTAGCAGCTATTCGCCTGTATAATCCGTATGAGTAGCAGCTATTCGCCTGTATAATCCGTATGAGTAGCAGCTATTCGCATGTATAATCCGTATGAGTAGCAGCTATTCGCCTGTATAATCCGTATGAGTAGCAGCTATTCGCCTGTATAATCCGTATGAGTAGCAGCTATTCGCCTGTATAATCCATATGAGTAGCGGCTATTCGCCTGTATAATCCGTATGAGTAGCAGCTATTCGCCTGTATAATCCATATGAGTAGCGGCTATTCGCCTGTTTAATCCGTATTAGCGGCAATTCTCCTGTATAATCTATATGAGTAGCAGCTATTCGCCTACATAATCCGTATGAGTAGCGTGTGTTTGCCTATATCATCCATATAAACAGCCAATTGCCCCATATAAAGTCTGCGGGAATATCCGGTTTTCCTCTGCTGCTTCTTCGGTGTTTGTCCTGAAAATGACGTTTTGACGTTGTCTCGCAGTTTACAGCCAATCTGTGATGTATGTGCATTTCGGCTAGATACAACCTTTTTCAGATTGCATTTTTGAGTACGTGGTTACCAAATGCGATCACTGTCGACTGACCAGACTACACTAGTGCAGCCTGTTTCCAGGGTTGTCAAGTGGAGGCAAGATATAGTTTTGGTCAGTTATGGTTCGTTCCCCTTGCTTTCTGGCGGCCAGCCATAAGTTGCTGACTCCTGTCTGCTTATTCACTGTGCTCCATCTTCTGTCCCAGCCTTGAGTCGCTGACTCCTGTCTGTTCATTCACTGTGCTCCATCTTCTGTCCCAGCCTTGAGTCGCTGACTGCTTTCTGTTCATTCAACTATAAAGTTCCCATTAATAGCCGCTCTTCACCCGTAATGTCCACATTAATAGCCCCTATTCACCCGTAAAATTCACATGAGAATCCGCTTTTCACCCATAAAGTTGACATGGAAATCCACTATTCATTCATAAAGTCCATATGAATAGACAATTCGGCAGGCAAAAATCTGTATGAATAGCAGCCATTTAACGAAACAATGCTTTTGGAAACGGTTATTTGCCTACGACACACCGACTAACATATGAGACAACATAGTTGGAATTGTAGATTATTGCGAACAATACGATGGAAATGATAATATTTAAAAAAAAACAAAGTGACCTCTATTCAGATTAATGGTAGTATCATTAAAAAGTTAAAAACTGTACCTATTTAGGACGTACGGCTGATAACGACAAAGAAATAAACCAACATGTGAACGCCACAATTGACAAGCCCGGATTTGTTAACTCTTTTCGCCCAATATAGAACTTGCCCGCAGTCTGCGTGAAAAATAATATTTATTCTGTAACACGAATGTAAAGTCAGTCCTTTTATATGACTCTGAGACATGGCATGTAACTAAAGGTATCATCACAAGCCTACTGGCTTTCATTAGCGCTGTATTCATCGCATCTACCTGTTAGATGACCAGAGGTAATGGCAAACACAGAAATGTGGGAAATAACACAGCAACATCAGGAAAGTGGAGAGAGACAGTGGGGTTGGGTTGGATACACTGTCAGAAAGTAGCCAGACAGCATATCCAGACATGCACTTGATTGAAACCCCCAGGGACAGAGACATAAATATATGGCGACTTACAGTCGTCGAGGAAGTCAGTTCAAAAATAGTCACGTTATGCGGAACTCAAGAAGAGGCGCAGATGGAGTGCATCAGTTGAAGCCTTATGTTCTGACAGTAACCAGACTGATAGATAATGTTGATGATAACGATGCTGATGACACTTCTTGCCAAGAGCACATTCAATTACTAGTCAGACTGTAAGCGGACCAGTGAAACTTCTTGGAAAGAACACATCCAATTACTAGTCAGACTGTAAGCGGACCAGTGAAACTTCTTGCCAAGAACACATCCAATTACTAGTCAGACTGTAAGCGGACCAGTGAAACTTCTTGCCAAGAACACATCCAATTACTAGTCAGACTGTAAGCGGACCAGTGAAACTTCTTGCCAAGAACACATCCAATTACTAGTCAGACTGTAAGCGGCATAGTGAAACTTCTTGGAAAGAACACATCCAATTACTAGTCAGACTGTAAGCGGACCAGTGAAACGTCTTGGAAAGAACACATCCACTTACTAGTCAGACTGTAAGCGGACCAGTGAAACTTCTTGCCAAGAACACATCCAATTACTAGTCAGACTGTAAGCGGACTAGTAAAACTTATTGGAAAGAACACATCCAATTACTAGTCAGACTGTAAGCGGCATAGTGAAACTTCTTGGAAAGAACACATCCAATTACTAGTCAGACTGTAAGCGGACCAGTGAAACTTCTTGGCAAGAACACATCCAATTACTAGTCAGACTGTAAGCGGACTAGTAAAACTTATTGGAAAGAACACATCCAATTACTAGTCAGACTGTAAGCGGCATAGTGAAACTTCTTGGAAAGAACACATCCAATTACTAGTCAGACTGTAAGCGACCAGTGAAACGTCTTGGAAAGAACACATCCAATTACTAGTCAGACTGTAAGCGACCAGTGAAACGTCTTGGAAAGAACACATCCAATTACTAGTCAGACTGTAAGCGACCAGTGAAACGTCTTGGAAAGAACACATCCAATTACTAGTCAGACTGTAAGCGGACCAGTGAAACGTCTTGGAAAGAACACATCCACTTACTAGTCAGACTGTAAGCGGACCAGTGAAACTTCTTGGCAAGAACACATCCAATTACTAGTCAGACTGTAAGCGGACCAGTGAAACTTATTGGAAAGAACACATACAATTATTAGTCAGACTGTAAGCGGACCAGTGAAACTTCTTGGAAAGAACACATCCAATTACTAGTCAGACTGAGAGTAGGCAAGTGCACACTGAAAGATCATCTGTTCCAAGAAATACAAATTTGAGAACACAGACACGTGTCCGTGTGGAAAGAATCAAAATGGAAGAACTTGTCTGGAGTTTAATGTAGATAAATGTACAGTAATCTACATGGAATACATCCAATATGGAACATAATTGCAGGATGGGAGAGAATAATATTTGAAAGATAGAATAGTAAAATGACACAGGGGTTATAATAGACGACACAGGTAAGGTGAGTGAGCATGTCCAAGGTAGCAGTGTGAAAGACAAATGCAATGTTAGGTAAGACAAAAAGAAATATTAAACGTAGTAGCAAGGAAGTGATTGCCAAACTGTATTAAACATTAGTTAGACTTAGATTGGAGTACTGTGTACAGGCGTGAGGCCCTTATCGTAGAGGAGATATAAACATGCTGGAAAGGATACAAAGAAGAGCAACAATGCTGATAGTGGGATTCCAGAATTACAGTTGTGGGAAAGACTAAGAAAAACCGGCCAGAAGTGTCTAGAAAAGAGAAGATTTCGAGGTGACTTAAAATACAACCGCCTACAAGAACAAGAGGGCACAGCAACAAATACCTGAAGAAACGACCTGCTTAGATGGCAGGACAAATTTACTTAGCCCTTGAGTGGTGAATGCTTGGAATACATTGCCGCAGGAAATAGTGGAGGCAGGGTCAATTATGCATTCAAAAATAGACTGGATTCACATAGTTATTTTAGATCAAGTGCGTGTAAATAAAACTGGTTGAATACATACTCCACTGAGTCTTATTAAACCAGATTAAAGACGTCAAGTTAAGTCGCCTTCATGAGAGGAGAAATATGTTCCTCATACGCCCAATTGATGACATAATACACCTCAGAGGGACAGATGAGGGAAATAGATGTGATGATTTGAAGGAGAGCAGCGATGGCGAAGAAGACGAACATCAAGAAAGAATTCAAAGGCTGCTCCCCACTCAGCAGAGTTTTTGGACCATGGGATTGACGGATTGTGGAAATCCATGATTCTACAGTTTTATTACAAAGCGCCATTCTTCCCTTTTGGAAGCATGCTGTCAGTGTGACAAGATGCCTATTCACGGTCTCAGTCAAGCATATACAATATGATATCTTAGAGTAGCTAAACCCTCTTTTTTTTTATTATTGTCCATTCTACACTCCAGTCGGGTATAGGACCCCAAATACAATTGACACCCCTCCCCCCCCTCCCTCCAACCACCATTTACGAAGACATCCGGAGCACTTTGCTTGCGGTCGCAATGATGAATTCGCTTGCAGTTTGTTCTCTTCTGTTCTGTTCTAGGAGTCGACTTCACTGCACTCCGGACATACCCATAGGTGCTCAGTCTCTCTCAGCAGATGGTGCAAAGTGTGGATGCTGATGGTGCCTGTACCTCGGTTGATTGTACACCTTCCTGTTTCGTCCTCTCAGGTTCCTTGATCCACTGAATCCTAAGTTGATTCCAAATTTGATTCGCTAGCAGTTTGCGTTGGGCAATGGGGTTTCTAGCATCATGCGCAACACTCTTTATTCTCTTTTCTAGGATGCATGGAGGTACTTTTGTCCTTTTATGGTTCCTGTTCCCCTCTTCCTCACTCTCCCTCCCCAATAAGAGATCCATGAATTCACTCACAAATTACATATATTATATTAGTCACTAATTTTCAGTTGTTATTGTGGCAATGCCCCAAATCTCATCTCTCTCACACAATCTTCTACCCTATAGGAGTTAGACACACTGACAGTCCCCTCTCACAATAAGAAAGAAAGTGTGGCAGCGGCCCAATTCTAGTCTCTGTCACACACAAGACCCTTAGAAAAGCACTCAAACAGACCTGACCAAGCAACCTCGAATGTTCATGTACACACAAGGGAGATCATGTATTTAGTTCATGTACACACAAGGGAGATCATATATTTAGAATATGTGTGCCGGTCTGTTGGTACCTTTCCCACCGACACCTTGGACTTCCTTTGTTTTTTTTTCTCAGTTTTGCAGCAAATGTTCAGCGGTCATTTTCCCGGTACCACATGAGCATTCGTCAGTGCCACCTATCTTCAATTTATTGAATAGGTGGTACCTCAGTCTTTTGTGGCCCGTGCGAAGTCTGAAGACCACGACCTGCTCTCTTCTGTTCAACTCGTAATAGGCATCGTTTTTTGTGTAGCCCCAGTATGTTCTGTTTCCCATTTGGTCATGTATCTAGCTCTAATAAGCCTTTTTGGCTCTTCGTAGGTCACACTAGTATCTGGTTGTGGTAGTCTTGCACCTTCTTTTGCCAGTCTGTCTGCCTCCTCTTTGCCTTGGATGTTACAGTGGGATGGAACCCACTGTACCACTACTCTTTTTGGTGCGGAAAGCTGGCATAGTTGACAGCGTACTGCTCTAAGTCATTACTCACAGTGGGTTCAACAGCAGAGATTGCCTGACGAAACATACTTAGGTGTGTCGTAGATTGTGGCCCATTTAGCGCTGTCTTCCAACTAATATATCCTGTTATTGGCCTGCTTTCTCCCATAAACTTCCATTTGTAGCCTTGTCAAAGCCAAGAAGGAGTCCAATCCTTTTCCTCCATTTCTATATATAGCTCAGCAATATCTTAACACTGAGTTTGCTCATCCGCCATATTTCCGCTGCATATAAAAGGTCCGACTTCACATCGGAGTGGGAGATCCTTTGCTTAGTACGCAGTTTGAACCCCAGGAATGATTAAACGTTAATTACAAATGCATGCAAACTCAAAACCACTTTATTAAAATATCAGGCATTCAATGGAAACTAGAACTGTCGCAGAACGTCCACAATGGAGAAACTAGTGTTCTGCAAAGACAACAAACTCTTGTCACTTGAGATCTTCTCAGACATTGGCTCCTAACAGACACGTCGACCAGGAGACAATCCTGGGCAATATGAGACCATGTTGGCCACGCCCACTGCACGAGACTTGGCCAAACCAGCACATGCGGTGCACGAGATCAAGATGGCCATTTTCATACTTAAACTGAGTTCATTTAATTAAGGAAGTTCTGTTTCACACACGGATTGTGGTCTCTCGTCTCTGCGCATGTCACCGAAATTTGGTGTCCGTTTGTATCCGGTATGGTATCTACCTTCAAAAAATGGCCGGTATAATAGCATCATTATCCTAACAATATTGGTTGTAATAACTACAGTAATAATGGAGTAACACAAATTGTTAATAAAGTAGCTACATTGTTGGTAAATTTAAAAAAAACTACCAGTAACTTTGTAGGCTTCTTACAATTAATCTGCTTTTTGCATGATTAGCTTTTTGGGATTCCAGATAGTAGTCCTGGGGGTTGTATGGCTTTGCTTTTCACACAAGTAAGAAAGTAGAAATGTATCCAACTTCTTCCCGGCATCAAAGAAGCGTGAGCGTGATGTAGGCGTCTGTTTGCAATGTCGATGGCTGAGTTACACAGTTAATATGGTTGTAGTAATTTTAATATTAAAAATGGTAGCAAACAGGGGTTTGAGGCAGTATTGGTAGTAGTAGAAAGCATAGTCGTATTAGTAGCAGTTGTGGGGCATGAGACTCAGTCAAGGAGCTGACATTAGCCAGCGACTCATTGTTGACTATTTGCATCATAACCAGTCTATTATACCTAATCAAATATCAGTCATGGAAAGAGAAAATGTGGGCATTGAAGATGGTTTCGAATTTTAACCAGAAAGCTTCTAAATCTTCAGGTGGGTCATCTGCACTCTCATCTGCTGTCAATGTAAGCCCCTGGTATCTGATCTATCTCATTTTACTTGCAGACTTTTGTTCTGATGCCCCTTCTCTGGTGTTTCATTTCTTACTTGATTGTGGGCGTTGTTTTGGTGAGGTTACCTTCTGTAATCGTTCTCTTTATTCTCACTGTGTAGTGACCACTTCCAATGTCTAGTCCACTCCAAGTTTTTCCATCTCTTAACATTCTTAAATGAATCATTCCTTAGGGAACCCACTAACAAACAAACAAAAGCCAGCAACGGAGCCTTGCTTGGCCGTCTATTCATAAAAGAGATCATACGTTTTGAAAATTATTTAACATCTAGAGTTATAGAACAATAATGAATGTTGGATTTTGTTGGAAACCAGTAATAATGTAATTAAATGAACTCTTGACAACATTTCTTGGATGTCGGTTACAGTGGCTGTTCTTGCATCATATGACGCATTTGAGAAAATAGAGCGGCGTCATCAAGACTGCAGTAGGCTCGTTAGTAATGTAACTACTATGGGAATTGAGGGAGGCTGCGTGTCCTTGAGATGAAACGTCCTTTTCACAATCGCAACGTAGCCGGTTAGATCATGTCTGTGTCCAGTTTGGACACTGTTTTTTTCGGTGCAATAGCTCCTCCACGTACGGAAAGTAATGACAACCTACAGTACCGAACACTTGCCTAGAAACGTATATCAGGCAAA
>JAVGWX010000002.1:153782070-153999570 GCA_036924085.1 Ariolimax columbianus | reverse complement strand
TTCTCCCTCGTCTTGTTCATCCTACTCGCCTTGTTCTTGTTCCCTTTCTTGCTCTTCCACTTCCTCTTATACCTATTCTCGTTTTTTGTCCTTTTCGTTGTTCTTGTTACTTTCTATGATTTCGGTCTTCCTCTGGTTGTTGCTTTTCCCTTGTTGCCCTTTATGCTCTTGTTCCTGTTCTTTTTCTTGTTCCTTTTCTTGTTCGTGTTCCTCTTCTTGCTTTAATTCTTACGTTGTACTTGCACGTCTTTATGCTCTTGTTCTTCATCTTGTTCGTGTTCTTCTTGTTGTTCGTGTTTTTCATCTTGTTCGTGTCTTCTTCTTCTTTCGTGTTCTTCTTCTTGTTGGTGTTCTTCTTCTTGTTCGTGTTCTTCATCTTGTTCTTGTTCTTCATCTTGTTCGTGTTCTTCATCTTGTTCGTGTTCTTCTTCTTGCTCCCACTCCTACGTTGTTCTCGCACATCTATATGCTCTTGTTCTTCTTCTGGGTCTAGTTCCTCTCCTTGTTCTTGTTACTATTCTTGCTCTTGTTCACCGCCTTGTTCTTATTGCTCTACCTGTTCTTGTTTTTTGTCCTCTTGTTATTCTCATTGATGTTGTTTCATCTTTCCTGTTCCTTACCTTGTTTTTATTCTTCTACATTTTCTTGTTCCACTTTTTCGAACTTGCCCCTTTTCTTGTTCCATTGGGCCTTCCTGTTCTTGAATCTTACCTTATTCTTTTTTCTATTTTTGTTCCTGTTCATTTTCTTGTTGTTTAACATCTTCTTCTTCTTGTTTCTCTTCTGTTCTTCTCATCGTGCGTGTTATTCTTCATTGCTCTTGTTTCCGTTCTTGTTCCTGTCTTCTTCTTCTGCGTTCGTTCTCAATCACCCGGTACCAAGCCTTGAAAAGAGCTTTGCAAGTAGCAGGATGTAGTTTGGAGAAAAGAATGTGTCGTGTCGCTAGTGTACAGCTTGACTGCGATATTTGCACATTTCGGTCCGACACATCTGTCTTCGGCATAGCTTGTTCCTGTTTCTCATCTTATTCTCGTTCCTGTATCTCCTCGTATTCTTGTTCCTGTTTCTCATCTTATTCTCGTTCCTGTATCTCCTCGTATTCTTGTTTCTGTTTCTCATCTTATTCTTCTTGTTTCTCATCTTATTCTTGTTACTGTTTCTCATCTTATTCTTGTTTCTGTTTCTCATCTTATTATTGTTCATGTTTCTCATCTGATTTTTGTTCATGTTTCTCATCTTAATCTTGTTCATGTTTCTCATCTTATTCTTGTTCCTGTTTCTCATCTTATTCTTGTTTCTGTTTCTATACTTATTCTTGTTCATGTTTCTCATCTTATTCTTGTTTCTGTTTCTATACTTATTCTTGTTCCTGTTTCTCATCTTATTCTTGTTTCTGTTTCTATACTTATTCTTGTTCATGTTTCTCATCTTTTTCTTGTTTCTGTTTCTATACTTATTCTTGTTCCTGTTTCTCATCTTATTCTTGTTGCTGTTTCTCATCTTATTCTTGTTCCTGTTTCTCATCTTATTCTTGTTTCTGTTTCTATACTTATTCTTGTTCCTGTTTCTCATCTTATTCTTGTTTCTGTTTCTATACTTATTCTTGTTCCTGTTTCTCATCTTATTCTTGTTTCTGTTTCTATACTTATTCTTGTTCATGTTTCTCATCTTATTCTTGTTTCTGTTTCTATACTTATTCTTGTTCCTGTTTCTCATCTTATTCTTGTTGCTGTTTCTCATCTTATTCTTGTTCCTGTTTCTCATCTTATTCTTGTTTCTGTTTCTATACTTATTATTGTTCCTGTTTCTCATCTTATTCTTGTTTCTGTATCTATACTTATTCTTGTTCATGTTTCTCATCTTATTCTTGTTTCTGTTTCTATACTTATTCTTGTTCCTGTTTCTCATCTTATTCTTGTTGCTGTTTCTCATCTTATTCTTGTTCCTGTTTCTCATCTTATTCTTGTTCCTGTTTCTCATCTTATTCTTGTTCATGTTTCTCATTTTAATCTTGTTCCTGTTTCTCATCTTATTCTTGTTCATGTTTCTCATCTTATTCTTGTTTCTGTTTCTATACTTATTCTTGTTCCTGTTTCTCATCTTATTCTTGTTCATGTTTCTCATTTTAATCTTGTTCCTGTTTCTCATCTTATTCTTGTTCATGTTTCTCATCTTATTCTTGTTTCTGTATCTATACTTATTCTTGTTCATGTTTCTCATCTTATTCTTGTTTCTGTTTCTATACTTATTCTTGTTCCTGTTTCTCATCTTATTCTTGTTGCTGTTTCTCATCTTATTCTTGTTCCTGTTTCTCATTTTATTCTTGTTTCTGTTTCTATACTTATTCTTGTTCCTGTTTCTCATCTTATTCTTGTTTCTGTTTCTATACTTATTCTTGTTCATGTTTCTCATCTTATTCTTGTTTCTGTTTCTATACTTATTCTTGTTCCTGTTTCTCATCTTATTCTTGTTGCTGTTTCTCATCTTATTCTTGTTCCTGTTTCTCATCTTTTTCTTGTATCTGTTTCTATACTTATTCTTGTTCCTGTTTCTCATCTTATTCTTGTTGCTGTTTCTCATCTTATTCTTGTTCCATTTTCTCATCTTATTCTTGTTTCTGTTTCTATACTTATTATTGTTCCTGTTTCTCATCTTATTCTTGTTTCTGTATCTATACTTATTCTTGTTCCTGTTTCTCATCTTATTCTTGTTCCTGTTTCTCATCTTATTCTTGTTCCTGTTTCTCATCTTATTCTTGTTCATGTTTCTCATCTTATTCTTGTTCCTGTTTCTCATCTTATTCTTGTTCCTGTTTCTCATCTTATTCTTGTTCATGTTTCTCATTTTAATCTTGTTCCTGTTTCTCATCTTATTCTTGTTCATGTTTCTCATCTTATTCTTGTTTCTGTTTCTATACTTATTCTTGTTCTTGTTCCTGTTTCTCATCTTATTCTTGTTTCTGTTTCTATACTTATTCTTGTTCCTGTTTCTCATCTTATTCTTGTTTCTGTTTCTATACTTATTCTTGTTCATGTTTCTCATCTTATTCTTGTTTCTGTTTCTATACTTATTCTTGTTCCTGTTCCTCATCTTATTCTTGTTGCTGTTTCTCATCTTATTCTTGTTCCTGTTTCTCATCTTATTCTTGTTTCTGTTTCTATACTTATTCTTGTTCCTGTTTCTCATCTTATTCTTATTTCTGTTTCTATACTTATTCTTGTTCATGTTTCTCATCTTATTCTTGTTTCTGTTTTTATACTTATTCTTGTTCCTGTTTCTCATCTTATTCTTGTTGCTGTTTCTCATCTTATTCTTGTTCATGTTTCTCATCTTATTCTTGTTTCTGTTTCTATACTTATTCTTGTTCCTGTTTCTCATCTTATTCTTGTTTCTGTTTCTATACTTATTCTTGTTCCTGTTTCTCATCTTATTCTTGTTGCTGTTTCTATACTTATTCTTGTTCCTGTTTCTCATCTTATTCTTGTTTCTGTTTCTATACTTATTCTTGTTCCTGTTTCTCATCTTATTCTTGTTTCTGTTTCTATACTTATTCTTGTTCCTGTTTCTCATCTTATTCTTGTTCATGTTTCTCATCTTATTCTTGTTTCTGTTTCTCATCTTATTCTTGTTCATGTTTCTCATCTTATTCTTGTTCCTGTTTCTCATCTTATTCTTGTTTCTGTTTCTATACTTATTCTTGTTCCTGTTTCTCATCTTATTCTTGTTTCTGTTTCTATACTTATTCTTGTTCATGTTTCTCATCTTATTCTTGTTTCTGTTTCTATATTTATTCTTGTTCCTGTTTCTCATCTTATTCTTGTTCCTGTTTCTCATCTTATTCTTGTTTCTGTTTCTATACTTATTCTTGTTCCTGTTTCTCATTTTATTCTTGTTTCTGTTTCTATACTTATTCTTGTTCATATTTCTTATTCTTGTTGCTGTTTCTATACTTATTCTTGTTCCTGTTTCTCATCTTATTCTTGTTTCTGTTTCTATACTTATTCTTGTTCCTGTTTCTCATCTTATTCTTATTCCATTTTCTCATCTTATTCTTGTTCCTGTTTCTCATTTTATTCTTGTTCCTGTTTCTCATCTTATTCTTGTTCATGTTTCTCATCTTTTTCTTGTTCCTGTTTCTCATCTTATTCTCGTTCCTGTATCTCCTCGTATTCTTGTTTCTGTTTCTCATCTTATTCTTCTTGTTTCTCATCTTATTCTTGTTACTGTTTCTCATCTTATTCTTGTTTCTGTTTCTCATCTTATTATTGTTCATGTTTCTCATCTGATTTTTGTTCATGTTTCTCATCTTAATCTTGTTCATGTTTCTCATCTTATTCTTGTTCCTGTTTCTCATCTTATTCTTGTTTCTGTTTCTATACTTATTCTTGTTCCTGTTTCTCATCTTATTCTTGTTTCTGTTTCTATACTTATTCTTGTTCATGTTTCTCATCTTATTCTTGTTTCTGTTTCTATACTTATTCTTGTTCCTGTTTCTCATCTTATTCTTGTTTCTGTTTCTATACTTATTCTTGTTCATGTTTCTCATCTTTTTCTTGTTTCTGTTTCTATACTTATTCTTGTTCCTGTTTCTCATCTTATTCTTGTTGCTGTTTCTCATCTTATTCTTGTTCCTGTTTCTCATCTTATTCTTGTTTCTGTTTCTATACTTATTCTTGTTCCTGTTTCTCATCTTATTCTTGTTTCTGTTTCTATACTTATTCTTGTTCATGTTTCTCATCTTATTCTTGTTTCTGTTTCTATATTTATTCTTGTTCCTGTTTCTCATCTTATTCTTGTTGCTGTTTCTCATCTTATTCTTGTTCCTGTTTCTCATCTTATTCTTGTTTCTGTTTCTATACTTATTCTTGTTCCTGTTTCTCATCTTATTCTTGTTTCTGTTTCTATACTTATTCTTGTTCATGTTTCTCATCTTATTCTTGTTTCTGTTTCTATACTTATTCTTGTTCCTGTTTCTCATCTTATTCTTGTTGCTGTTTCTCATCTTATTCTTGTTCCTGTTTCTCATCTTTTTCTTGTTTCTGTTTCTATACTTATTATTGTTCCTGTTTCTCATCTTATTCTTGTTTCTGTATCTATACTTATTCTTGTTCATGTTTCTCATCTTATTCTTGTTTCTGTTTCTATACTTATTCTTGTTCCTGTTTCTCATCTTATTCTTGTTGCTGTTTCTCATCTTATTCTTGTTCCTGTTTCTCATCTTATTCTTGTTCCTGTTTCTCATCTTATTCTTGTTCATGTTTCTCATTTTAATCTTGTTCCTGTTTCTCATCTTATTCTTGTTCATGTTTCTCATCTTATTCTTGTTTCTGTTTCTATACTTATTCTTGTTCCTGTTTCTCATCTTATTCTTGTTCATGTTTCTCATTTTAATCTTGTTCCTGTTTCTCATCTTATTCTTGTTCATGTTTCTCATCTTATTCTTGTTTCTGTATCTATACTTATTCTTGTTCATGTTTCTCATCTTATTCTTGTTTCTGTTTCTATACTTATTCTTGTTCCTGTTTCTCATCTTATTCTTGTTGCTGTTTCTCATCTTATTCTTGTTCCTGTTTCTCATTTTATTCTTGTTTCTGTTTCTATACTTATTCTTGTTCCTGTTTCTCATCTTATTCTTGTTTCTGTTTCTATACTTATTCTTGTTCATGTTTCTCATCTTATTCTTGTTTCTGTTTCTATACTTATTCTTGTTCCTGTTTCTCATCTTATTCTTGTTGCTGTTTCTCATCTTATTCTTGTTCCTGTTTCTCATCTTTTTCTTGTATCTGTTTCTATACTTATTCTTGTTCCTGTTTCTCATCTTATTCTTGTTGCTGTTTCTCATCTTATTCTTGTTCCTGTTTCTCATCTTATTCTTGTTTCTGTTTCTATACTTATTATTGTTCCTGTTTCTCATCTTATTCTTGTTTCTGTATCTATACTTATTCTTGTTCCTGTTTCTCATCTTATTCTTGTTCCTGTTTCTCATCTTATTCTTGTTCCTGTTTCTCATCTTATTCTTGTTCATGTTTCTCATCTTATTCTTGTTCCTGTTTCTCATCTTATTCTTGTTCCTGTTTCTCATCTTATTCTTGTTCATGTTTCTCATTTTAATCTTGTTCCTGTTTCTCATCTTATTCTTGTTCATGTTTCTCATCTTATTCTTGTTTCTGTTTCTATACTTATTCTTGTTCTTGTTCCTGTTTCTCATCTTATTCTTGTTTCTGTTTCTATACTTATTCTTGTTCCTGTTTCTCATCTTATTCTTGTTTCTGTTTCTATACTTATTCTTGTTCATGTTTCTCATCTTATTCTTGTTTCTGTTTCTATACTTATTCTTGTTCCTGTTCCTCATCTTATTCTTGTTGCTGTTTCTCATCTTATTCTTGTTCCTGTTTCTCATCTTATTCTTGTTTCTGTTTCTATACTTATTCTTGTTCCTGTTTCTCATCTTATTCTTATTTCTGTTTCTATACTTATTCTTGTTCATGTTTCTCATCTTATTCTTGTTTCTGTTTTTATACTTATTCTTGTTCCTGTTTCTCATCTTATTCTTGTTGCTGTTTCTCATCTTATTCTTGTTCATGTTTCTCATCTTATTCTTGTTTCTGTTTCTATACTTATTCTTGTTCCTGTTTCTCATCTTATTCTTGTTTCTGTTTCTATACTTATTCTTGTTCCTGTTTCTCATCTTATTCTTGTTGCTGTTTCTATACTTATTCTTGTTCCTGTTTCTCATCTTATTCTTGTTTCTGTTTCTATACTTATTCTTGTTCCTGTTTCTCATCTTATTCTTGTTTCTGTTTCTATACTTATTCTTGTTCCTGTTTCTCATCTTATTCTTGTTCATGTTTCTCATCTTATTCTTGTTTCTGTTTCTCATCTTATTCTTGTTCATGTTTCTCATCTTATTCTTGTTCCTGTTTCTCATCTTATTCTTGTTTCTGTTTCTATACTTATTCTTGTTCCTGTTTCTCATCTTATTCTTGTTTCTGTTTCTATACTTATTCTTGTTCATGTTTCTCATCTTATTCTTGTTTCTGTTTCTATATTTATTCTTGTTCCTGTTTCTCATCTTATTCTTGTTCCTGTTTCTCATCTTATTCTTGTTTCTGTTTCTATACTTATTCTTGTTCCTGTTTCTCATTTTATTCTTGTTTCTGTTTCTATACTTATTCTTGTTCATATTTCTTATTCTTGTTGCTGTTTCTATACTTATTCTTGTTCCTGTTTCTCATCTTATTCTTGTTTCTGTTTCTATACTTATTCTTGTTCCTGTTTCTCATCTTATTCTTATTCCATTTTCTCATCTTATTCTTGTTCCTGTTTCTCATTTTATTCTTGTTCCTGTTTCTCATCTTATTCTTGTTCATGTTTCTCATCTTTTTCTTGTTCCTGTTTCTCATCTTATTCTTGTTCATGTTTCTCATCTTATTCTTGTTCCTGTTTCTCATCTTATTCTTGTTCATTTTTCTCATCTTATTCTTGTTCCATTTTCTCATCTTATTCTTGTTCCTGTTTCTCATTTTATTCTTGTTCCTGTTTCTCATCTTATTCTTGTTCATGTTTCTCATCTTTTTCTTGTTCCTGTTTCTCATCTTATTCTTCTTGTTTCTCATCTTATTCTTATTCCTGTTTCTCATCTTATTCTTGTACCTGTTTCTCAACTTATGGTCTGTCTTTACATATCTCTACTACAGGTCTGTCTTTACGTGTCTCTTCTACGCCTCTGTCTTTACATGTCTCTGTAAAAAGTCTAAGTCTTAGTCTTAGTCGACTTGTAGATCTGCAGGAGTGGATACCCCTGTGAGAATTTCCTGCTTGGTGGAATAGGCTCAAGCAGCTTATCACTCCGCTGTGTTGTACAAGTGCTGCAGAAGGTGGTTAACCTAATATACTCAAACACTAGAACAAAGCAGACCCGCAGCCCGTTAGGCCCCATCTATGCTGCTCTTAACAAACCACCTAAGCATGGCCGGTCCTTTTCTTCATAATTTCATAAATTATTTTCTTAATTCTGCTTGTTTTCATCATCATTTTCTTTTTCTTCGTCTTTTTTTCGAACACTTACCTACATGAACTTGATCATATATTTATTTTAAAACAAATCTGCATTTAGCCTAAGACCATACATGTTATTAGAACTTGCCCTCAACGTTAGCGATACTGGTGATGGATGTATATGCTTTCTCTGTTTGTCACTCTAGTGACGATTTTCAACATTAATTTTAATTGTACTTCATTTTACAAAAGAGCTGAGATATCTATGTGATATCTATGTGATATCTACGCCTTTTCCTCTGGCACATCCGCTTCTAGCTAATTGTTTTTGTCGGTGTTAACTCTTACTATTTGTTACTGTCCCCAGCCTACCTACAAACTAGTAGTTGGTTTAGCTTGCTAGGCTGAACCCATTCAAATACGTGGCTACTAGGGGAGCCTTCCATCTATTCTTATTCTCAAATGACCTCTTGAATGCCAGTCTGAACTCCAGAGCACGTGTTTTGTAAATAAGCAACTTTTCCTGGCTATGAGTAATTATACCTTGGTTTTCTTTGATTTTGTCCTGTAGCATTTCTTGTACTTGTTGTTGTTTTGTTTTCGTCTTCTTATTCTTTGTTTTCTTCTTCTTCTTCTGTTCCTTTTTTACTCATTATTTTTTCTCTTTCCACTTCTTTCTATTTTTCTTCTTCCACCTCCTTTTTCTCTTTCTTTTTCTTTTTCCTGTTCTCTTTTCTCCTTCTTTTTCTTCTTTTTCATCTTCCATTTTATTCTTCTGCTTCTTCTTCTTCTTCTTCTTCTTCTCCTCTACTTCCCCTTCTTCTTTTGCTTCTTCGTCTTTCACATTCAAATATTTGCATAAATCTGGCGATTCTTCTCGGACTACTCTCATCGTCATACAGGTTATCTCACAATTAGGTTAGTCACTTTTGCTCTTCTCGTGGAGCCAACAGATCTACATAGCATGTTTCGCCTTGAGTTTTGTTCTCTCTAGATCGGAACTCAATTTTTAATTTGTTGAACACATGTTTTCCCACATGGTACCCATTGAGAGTTCGTTTCCTATCTACAAGACAGCAAGTGTTTGCACCTAGAAGTGTGTCTTCTTACAGACGGCCTGCTTCCACAAGTGGATCACTGTGCATCTACCTGTAGGGGAAAGCATAGGTAGGCCTACTGCACCTCTACGTATGTCGTGAAAAGCAACTATAGAAAGTTGTGTATGGGGCTAGCAATCTCATTGTGTGGAAGAAGTTGAAACAGAAACTACCACTGCAAACGGAAGCTAAGACGCTCGTACAATATACTCACAATGGACTGACCAAAACCACTATCTTACGTCAATGTATCGTTCACTGAGATAGACTGTTTGCAAGGTAGTCTCGCTGACGAGATGTGGATCGACGTGATCACCGTAGTAGCGAGCGCCACGCAGATGAAGCCAAACAAATCACAACCGTCTGGCAGACCATGATCCACCTTCATCAGTAAGCTCGGGATGTGGGGAGAGCTACTACAACTCGCCACTTAACGTCCTTTCAGGGCGCACAAAAGAGTAAACTTACTCATTGTGGACATTCAACAACAACAACAACAACAACAACAACATACAGGAGACCATACACTCTGGCTGGAGTGAGAACAGACAAGAAGAAGACGAGCTGCCTTCCACAGCTGACACGTCCTTTCTACCCGATTCTAATACACCGCCCCTTCTCCTGTCAGTTTAAGGAAAGTATGTCAAATGAAAGACGGGAGATGGGCTTCGCGGTCAGAAGCATTATTGGATATCATTCTTGGAAGGATTTCATTTGAGTTGGACAGTTTATCCTACACACCACTCGCCGCTACCAGCAGCATTGACTACCCAAAATAGTGACATACATATCCCACAACAATTATTTAAACATATATAATGCATATCCCATTGAACGATAAACGCCTTTGTCAGTAGAACATGCAGTTAGTTTCCACGAAAAGAAGGAATTTTTTTTTTTTAAACCCAACAGAAAAAAAATAATTTTTGTGTCTATTGATTAAACACACAAAAGCAGAAAGCTCACCAAAGAAATAGCTAACAAAATTTTGACATAGAACTTTTGACATTATAAAAATGGATAAAGAGATTGTTTTTGTTGTTTTGTTTTGTTATTTTTTGTTGTTACGTGTCTCTTTTTTGTGTGTTCAGTGTTTTCTTGTCTGAAGATTGTGTGAAATGATAGGAAGGTAAATTCGATTTCTAGTTACAAACGCCTGACATTACCTCATCATCATCCAATCATATTTATCCCCAGGAAGAACCGTTACTTTGTGTATGTAGCGTGAGATTAATAACGCCTTTTGGCTTCGGTAATTTTCGGCAACCTTCCATGTCGCAAGTCGCACCGTTCCTCGACAGCCTCCTAACCTCTTACCCGGTACATTCTCACAAACAAACCTGGCTCGTATCTCCCGGGGAAATGTCAAATCTTCGTTACAGTTCACAGCATAAAGATTGCCTTGTTGA
Source organism: Ariolimax columbianus (assembly GCA_036924085.1). Taxonomy (NCBI): domain Eukaryota; kingdom Metazoa; phylum Mollusca; class Gastropoda; order Stylommatophora; family Arionidae; genus Ariolimax; species Ariolimax columbianus. Next base: position 153,989,066 of record JAVGWX010000002.1, on the reverse strand, counting down.
GTTTACAAATTACGATTTAAAATGCATATCGAACTGCAAAAATATGTCCACAAGAAAATATGCGAACAGCGCTGTCTTAGTCTTCTTTGGCACTAAATATGGACTCCAGGGCAGATCGGAGCAACTGCAATTTTAGGAAGACAGAAACAAAATTGCTGGCTTGAAGACTGGATAATGACGACCGTAATGTCAGTCTCTGTCGGTCTGCCAGTGTCTGCACAGGCAGACGGGCGATACCGACTACCCTGTATTCGTCAGTTTCTAAATGGTTGCGTAATGTGAAGAAAGGAAGCCTTGGATTTTACAGAAGAGGGGAGGGGATTTTAGCATTTCTTGAGAAGGATAGAAAGATGGAAGTTATCAGGATTGGGGATTGAGGATTGGGGATTAGGGAGTGGGAAGCAGGGACGGGTATTGTTGTGGCAGTGATTTGAGCAGTTGGAAAGTTTTCCGCGATAAACAGGCACGTATTCTCCGATGGAATCGAAAGCGTTCTGTGTTGAGAATAGAATGTGATCTATTTGGAGAAAATATAATATGATCTATGTGGAGGGAATAGAATTTGGTCTATGTGGTGAGAATAGAATATGATCTATTTGTAGAGAAAATAATGTGATCTGGTCGAAGGGAATAGAATTTTCTCCATATGGGAGGAATTGAATCGAAAGTGCTCCGTGACGGAGGGGAGCTATAATAGTGTTCTTTAAGAGAGTTTAAAGTACTCGGTGGAGAGAGATATTCAACGATTAGACTTTGTGATGGTGGGCTCTGATTCGGAAAACATTTGGAACGGTAAAATGATAATTTGATAGTAATCCATAACAATGGGGAATGGGGATGGGGATGGGGGTGGGGGTTGGGGGTATTGTGCTGGCTATTGCAACGTTTCCTTAAAGACGAATGGGAGAGTAGCAATTATGTGACCAAGCAGTCGTCTGAATGTGAAAATAAAAGACAAATTAGAAATATAACGAAAAATGGCGACAAAGATAAGTACAAAACAAACAATATTGAGATTTTGCAAAAATCGATTTGTTTGTTGCCGGCGAGAAGTGGCGGTACAGTTTATATTATTATACACGGTAATCACGCCTCAATCTATACTTCTTTTCCCCACTGGATATGTAGAACCGCATATGAAACCATTCCTTTTGTCATTAGGATGTGTCATGTCTCGTGGCGTAGGCGACCAATACCTTCCACAACCGTGTCCCTCATCATCATCATGTAGCATGTCCTTTGCGGAACGTCGCTCTCACAACAGCCGATCTGTTAGACTCTCGATCTTTGGTCAGAGCTCCCGCCTCTGTTGTTTTCATCTTAAGGGTCTCCGTGATGTCTTGTGTCCATCTTCTTTTCCTCTGTTTCTGCCCCGTTTTCCATGTACCATACGCTCCAGGATCGTTCTGTGTAAGCGATTTGGTGTTTGATGTGGCTAAAATATTTCCGTTTTCTAGACAAGATATTGTTTACTAGCCAATATTCATCGATATCAAGTTGTTTTTAGTATATCTGCATTTTACTTTTTTCCTATCCATGGTATTTTGAGCACTTTCATGTAGCATTTTAGCTTAAAAGACTCATCCTTTGTCTGAAATGATTGTGTGGTGGTCCATGTTTCACTCATCCCTTGTCTGAAATGATTGTGTGGTGGTCCATGTTTCACTCATCCCTTGTCTGAAATGATTGTGTGATGGTCCACGTTTCACTCATCCCTTGTCTGAAATGATTGTGTGATGGTCCACGTTTCACTCATCCCTTGTCAGAAATGATTGTGTGATGGTCCACGTTTCACTCATCCCTTGTCTGAAATGATTGTGTGATGGTCCACGTTTCACTCATCCCTTGTCAGAAATGATTGTGTGATGGTCCACGTTTCACTCATCCCTTGTCTGAAATGATTGTGTGATGGTCCACGTTTCACTCATCCCTTGTCTGAAATGATTGTGTGGTGGTCCACGTGTCACTCATCCCTTGTCTGAAATGATTGTGTGATGGTCCACGTGTCACTCATCCCTTGTCTGAAATGATTGTGTGATGGTCCACGTTTCACTCATCCCTTGTCTGAAATGATTGTGTGATGGTTCGCGTTTCACTCATCCCTTGTCTGAAATGATTGTGTGATGGTCCACGTTTCACTCATCCCTTGTCTGAAATGATTGTGTGATGGTCCACGTTTCACTCATCCCTTGTCTGAAATGATTGTGTGGTGGTCCACGTTTCACATCCATACATTGCCACTTGGAAGATGCCAGTTATTTCCGTTATTTCATTAGTGGTTTATGAGTTCCTCCTTTTATTCAACCTCTGCATTGCCATATCCATTTTCCTTCTGACTTCTTTCATGCAATCTCCATTATTGCTTATAACTGTGCCGCGGTATTCAAAACTTGTGACTTTCCCAATCTGCTGTTGTTCTAGAATAGCTTTCAGTTTGTCTTTGCCGTGTGTGTGCTCATTGTCTTGGTTTGATTTCTATTCAGGTATAGATTTTGGTCTGCTGTGTTGTTTTACCGACATGGTCATCCATTCTAGCCCTTCTGCGTTCTTTGAAAGAACAACAGTTGCATCTACATATCTGGGATCAAGATGCTGAGCAGCGCATGAGCTGCAGTGGTCAGCCACTCATAGCTGACTGCTTGCATCAGGGCCAGCGAACCAAAGCTGTAAAGACCATTCTACACCTCCACGCAGTGATCCTGGATAACAGGCTGCAGCAGAGCAGACTGGCTAAAGAGAAGAGATCGAAGAGGGAATGCTAACCCATACTCAAAAAATGCTTACTGAAGTCGGATGTGTTGGACCGAAAGGTGCAAATATCGCAGTCAAGCTGCAAACTATGACACAACGCATTCCGTTCTCTGGACTACATTCTGCTACTTAAGCCCTTTCAGTGTTTGGTAGTGGAAGATTGAGAATGAACGAAGCCAAACCAAGCCATCTGCATATCTGAGCTCCGGTACCTCATTCCTACAAATTGTTACTAGCTCGAACTTGTCATCATTTCCATTGTTTTTGAATTCATTCTTATGGATTCTGCATATTTATTGATTATATAAGTGTGGAGCATGCATGCCTTACTCCCATTTGAACTCAGATTCAGTCTGACGGTCCAACATGTGTCTCTAGAGTATGTTATAAATTTAGATGCTTGTCGTGTTCCACCACCCATTACACCATTCAAGCCATACAGTTGGTTTCTCTACATCGATAGTGTATGATCGTCTCCCATCGTAACATGGTTCTCCTGTCATTTAAAAAAAAAATGTGATTGTAAAAATATTGAAAGCTTGGCATCTACAGAGTGACCCGAGTGGAATCTTGACTATTCATTACCATTGGATAACATTGAATTTGTTTTCAAATATTTTTTCCAACTTATTTCCATTTTTCATTATTGATATTTTCTCATTTACATTTCCGCTCTTCCTAGGACGTCGTGACGTAACATCGTGACGTTGTGACGTAGTTAAGAGCTATTGTTTTACTAGATGTCTTTTGTAGGAAGTGATGTCTTTATTTCTTCCATGTCTATGACTGACATCCATAATGCAATGTTGGATATATACATAGCACGGGATCAAGATGCTAAGTTACGCATGAGCTGCCACGGTCAGCGACCCATAGCTGACTGCTAGTGTCAGGGCCAGCGAACCAGAGCTGCCAAGACCCTTCTACATCTCCACGCGGTAATCCTGGATAACAGGCTGCAGCAGGGCAGACTGGCTAAGGAGAAGGGATCGAAGAAGGAATTTCTAAACCAGCACTTAAAAAAATGCTTGCTGAAGTCGGATGTGTTGGATCGAAATATGCAAATATCGCATACAACGCACTGAAAGTAAAACACTGAATGACTGTCATATCCAGCTAAATGGAAGTGGACATTTAACAAATCCGTAAACAATCAGATCACAGAATGTTGCGTAGATGTTGTTTTACAAAGGCATATTCTGAATTCGAGGACTACATTAATTGAGTGTACATGTGTCGTCATACTTGAGTGCACATGTGTCGTCATACATGAGTGTACATGTGTCGTCATGCATGAGTGTACATGTGTCGTCATGCATGACTACACCAATTTTCTTTTACTTAACAGCAAGTTGTTGAAATTCATGGCCGTTAAGAGAGTCGCCGCGAAGTGTGCAGTCTAATTGTTATATTATTTACTAAACATGAAACATAGACCGTACCAAATTTTCAACCCAAATCTCCCGAGTAGAAGCAAGTACTCTCATCTCTCAACCACTCTGTTCTGATGGTTTCTTCCTAACTCACACAAAAACACTTCAGCATCCACTGCTACAGACTTCCTCCCCTTCGTCGTGCTCCTCTCAACATGAAGGACCCAATTTAAATAGATAAACACTATCATCGTGTGCCTATTTTTAAAACACAACTGCTTATCAATGTTCACTATGACAGATAAATGCTATCATCAGATGCCTACATTCTAAACACAATTATTTCTCAATTTCTGAACATTTTTTTCTTGATTCATCGCTTTTGATATCTCGAAATCGGGAACAGAACACCTTCAATACTCACATCAGTAATCGTCTTCGCCCGGAACATACAATGCTTGCAGCCATGCCAGTGTTTACCTAAGCAGTTCCAGAAGTTGCGGATCGATACCAAGCACACACACAGCAAGGAGACGAACATACCCTCGAGCATTACCTGGATTTTTTTTATTTTAAATATTTTTTATTTAGCTGCTGAAGATCTTTGGGAATGTGACCTTCTGATTTTCTCTGCTGAAGGTCAAATGAAAGAAGAAAAATAATGTTAGAATTAGTAAGGCAACCCCACGGAAAGGTTATAGTGGGTCAGAAAGTGGCAGGACAATATAAAAAATGCAAGAACATTACAAATGGTAATTACGTGTGCGGTTTCGCAGGTTGAGTACGGATTTCCCATGTATGCTCAGTGTGGTTCTCTGGAACATCGACATGCTCTTAACACTATGAACATCATTCTGGCAATATGTGTGTGAATGACAAGACTTAACATCAGCGTCAGATGAACCGTGGTGTCAAAGGTATCACCTCGCGTCCTCGTGCACCCGGAAGCAAACTGTAAACATCATTATAACAATGTATATGTGAGACAAGACTTAACATCAGGGTCAGGTGAACCATGCTGTCAAAGATATCACCTCGCGTCCTCGTGCACCCGGAAGCAAACTGTAAACATCATTATAACAATGTATATGTGAGACAAGACTTAACATCAGGGTCAGGTGAACCATGCTGTCAAAGATATCACCTCGCGTCCTCGTGCACCCGGAAGCAAACTGTAAACATCATTATAACAATGTATTATGTGAGACAAGACTTAACATCAGGGTCAGGTGAACCATGCTGTCAAAGATATCACCTCGCGTCCTCGTGCACCCGGAAGCAAACTGTAAACATCATTATAACAATGTATTATGTGAGACAAGACTTAACATCAGGGTCAGGTGAACCGTGCTGTCAAAGATATCACCTCGCGTCACTTTGCTGATGAAAGCAAGTTGTGTGACAGTAATCTGAAGAACAGGGCGGATATCGGCCCTTTCATCGCGTCAGTGGTGAGCTAATTGAGAATCTCGCACTGTGCTACACCCAGGAGGATACCCGTCCACCTTTTCAAGTACACTTTGTGATGTAAGAAGAGTCACTGTAACCTGCTTCCAAAGAAACGTAGTCAAGAGTTCAGCTCAGCTCGAGCTCGAGTAGCTTCGCACATCATCATATACATGTTAGGGGAGGGGGGGGGGGTTGAGGCATAGAGTACATCAGACGCGGCACTGGGCACGACCATCGAGCCCATAGGCTGACGAGAACACATACAGGGGCACACGTGAACCTTCCTTGCATGGCATTAGAGTCGGGCAATGGGTAGGATACATTAACCGGCGAGGTGATACGGGCAGCCTCTTGCCTGACATGGTACGTCCACCCATAACTGACAGACGAGGCATTACGTTAGGATCCAGTTTAAGTATGTAGTTTCAACTTTTATCTTTGGCCTTCCCCTCCCACGGAAACTTCCTGAACTTAATTTCAATTCTGATCAGTTCCCATCTCTTCCCCCTCCGGTGCAGAGGAAGCGTGTGAGCAAAGAGGTGGCAGCTTGACTTACAAACTAGCGTTCATAGTTCAATTACGTTGCGATAGGTTGTCTGTGGCCAGGTTTGTTGTGGTTTGTTTTAGGGTATTAGCGCCTCTCTCATTAGACCTAGCTATAAATGAGTACTAGGCAAAGTCAGAAAATATCCTAGAACAACATCGGAAGCAGCGGAGTTGGTACTAGGTCAAAAGCACTTTCAGTAATAAAGGGACACATCAATGGAAGGGATACAACAGGAACAGAGTAAAATCAATAAGCGGGACGCATTACATATTTGGGCACCCAGAAGCATTAAATGGGCTCTAGGGACAATTTTCCATTTTCCTTGCCCATCGAAGGGCGACTGCTGTGGTATGTCCAACGACTTCAGCCTACAACTTTGATGGCTCTTCTGTGACCACCTATTGATATTACGATCCAACTTATAGCGAGATGTTCTCTGGCGTCTTTGACATAGACAATTACTTATAATACGGTTAACAGATATTATTCATGTCTTGTGATGTGAGCAAAATATCGGATTTATCTGCAGTGCTGAAAATAAGGCAGGAGCTAAAAAGCAGCAAATTAGAGTGCTAAGATCCGCAGCGGCGTAAATGTGTTTTTTTCTTATGTTATTGAAAGTCTTTTAGAATGTTATGTGTGTTGAATTTATATATATATATATATATATATATATATATATATATATATATATATATATATATATATATATATATATATACAGGGCGGGACAAATTTCAGCGTGGCTCACCAGTCAGCAAAATTTTCACTAGTCAGCAAAATTTTCTTCAGTCAGCCTGGTCAGACTACAGTCATGCAATTTATATTAACAAATGTAAACTAAGCACTGATTCACCTTTATTTCTAAATAACAATGCGTACCAAACCAAAATATGTTGTATTACTTACACAGTATTAGATTATTTCTTAATAAAAAATGCACTGCCGTTAGAGACATGGCGTTTGTGTTCTTGAACATGCTTGGTAGTTTCAGCAATGAAATACGATTTATCGATGGCGTTAGTAGGTTTAAATTGTAGTAGGGATATCCATTTAGATTAACCATCATAATGTAGTTTAGGTACGATCTATTTAATCTTTCAAGGGATGTCCATTTAGATTAACCATCATAAGGTAGTTTAGGTACGATCTATTTAATCTATCAAGGGATGTCCATTTAGATTAACCATCATAAGGTAGTTTAGGTACGATCTATTTAATCTATCAAGGGATGTCCATTTAGATTAACCATCATAAGGTAGTTTAGGTACGATCTATTTAATCTATCAATGGATGTCCATTTAGATTAACCATCATAAGGTAGTTTAGGTACGATCTATTTAATCTATCAAGGGATGTCCATTTAGATTAACCATCATAAGGTAGTTTAGGTACGATCTATTTAATCTATCAAGGGATGTCCATTTAGATTAACCATCATAAGGTAGTTTAGGTACGATCTATTTAATCTATCAAGGGATGTCCATTTAGATTAACCATCATAAGGTAGTTTAGGTACGATCTATTTAATCTATCAAGGGATGTCCATTTAGATTAACCATCATAAGGTAGTTTAGGTACGATCTATTTAATCTATCAAGGGATGTCCATTTAGATTAACCATCATAAGGTAGTTTAGGTACGATCTATTTAATCTATCAAGGGATGTCCATTTAGATTAACCATCATAAGGTAGTTTAGGTACGATCTATTTAATCTATCAGTTCTTATGTTGTAATGATTAAAAACGTCATTAACAATCAAAAACGGACATTTTTCTTTACTCGTTACAGACGAGCAGACGAGTGCTTTTATCAAGTCCTATATATATATATACATAATGCTGACTATCACACTCATTCACTGACACTTTCTCCCATAGACTCTCCCCTTTCTCACTCTCACATACTCATTCACTGACAACTACTCCCATAGACTCTCTCCCTTTCTCTCACATAATTATTCACTGACAATTACTCTCTAGACTGACTCTCCCTGACTCTCACACACTCATTCACTGACACCTAGTCCTATAGACTGTCTTTCCCTCCCTCACTCTCACACACACATTCACTGACACCTACTCCTATAGACTGGCTCTCCCTCACTCTCACACACTCATTCACTGACACCTAGTCCTATAGACTAAGTCTTTCCCTACCTCACTCTCACACACACATTCACTGACACCTACTCCTATAGACTGGCTCTCCCTCACTCTCACACACTCATTCACTGACACCTAGTCCTATAGACTAAGTCTTTCCCTACCTCACTCTCACACACACATTCACTGACACCTACTCCTATAGACTTGCTCTCCCTCACTCTCACACACTCATTCACTGACACCTAGTCCTATAGACTAAGTCTTTCCCTCCCTCACTCTCACACACTCATTCACTGACACCTAGTCCTATAGACTGTCTTTCCCTACCTCACTCTCACACACACATTCACTGACACCTACTCCTATAGACTGGCTCTCCCTCACTCTCACACACTCATTCACTGACACCTAGTCCTATAGACTAAGTCTTTCCCTCCCTCACTCTCACACACTCATTCACTGACACCTATTCCGATAGACTAAGTCTATCCCTTCCTTCCACTCACACACATTCACTCACTTACTCATCACTACTCACCCTGGCTGCCACTTTTTATCAATCGCCTACTCACTCTCTCTCTCTCTCTATCTCTCTCTCACACTCGATCACTCAATAAGTCACGCATTCACACTATGATCAACTCTCTGCACACGTTCATTCAATAATACCAGCCGTCTTTCACTCTCAACCTCTCTCAGCGCACACTTTTTCACTCCTAAACTCTCCCACTTTCTCATTTCCATTCACTTCTTCAATTATCACATTTACTTTCTAGCTTAATCACTCACTCACTCAAACACTCACTTATTTACTCACTCCATGACTCACTCCCTAACTTGATCATTCATACATACTCACTCACTCATTCATTGATTAACTCATTAACCCCATAATTCACTCACTCTTTGAGTTGCGTACCTTATTCGTTATTCATACTCTCTGACCTGTCTTCTCACTTCCTCTCAAGCTTTCAAATGCACACACGCAGTCACTGACTCCCCCGTTCGCTCTGAAGCATTAATTACAACAATCACCCAACCGATTCACCATCGAATTAACCCTTTCACGTTTTTCATTCACCCCTCATTCAATTTCACACCACACCACCCCGACCCATGTCCTTTTTTTTATTTTTGTTGTCCTCGCCATGTTGCAGACGATGAAGATTTTTATTTTCTGCAGCCCACATGAACCAACCTCGTTGTCATATCGTCACCACAAGTCTAGGTTGTCTTTCGTGCCCCTTACCGTCACCGCCATTTCCGTTGCATCATGGGTGCCGCAGGAACCGGAAATCATAAAGTAAGTGCCGATTCCGCGCTGATTGAAGCACGTGTCTATCACGCGACATCCCGCTTTTGTGTTTAAAAAAAGAAGTGAGCGCGTGCGAATTTATTTGTTTATTTGTTTCACGTTATTTTGGGACTTTGGGATGGACAACAAAAATACTAGAATGAAAAGCCTGTTTGTCTTTCGGGATTTTAATGATGGAAAACATACGAGGAAGTTATCTTATTCGAGGAAGTTATCTTATTCGAGGAAGTTATCTTATTAATCTTGGTGCGTTTTCGGGACGTCAATTTGAATATATCCCAAGACAGCAGCGGTCAGTCTGAGGGCATCAGGATCTGCATAGAGCGTGCCTTTCTTTACTCACTTTTCAGGTGTCGACTTGATTCTGAAGAAATCAAAGGTCAGCCTTAGGTCATTAGTAGGAACCACGCAGTAAGTGAGAGGGCAGCGCACAGGTGCTTGCGGAAGGGCCATCGAACCAGAGCTGACCAAGCAATGCCGATAAAGAACGTTTCTGCATCCATGTTTGAATAATAGAAGTCAAATAGTGAAGGCACACCTGACCCCGAAGTGTGTGGTACTCAAGCTGTATGTGTCGGCTCACTAATGCCTCGCTAATGCCTACAACACAATATAACAAAACGTCTTTCTCAGGAGGAACGTCCTAGAAGAAGATGGCTACTGGTATCTCTATTGTTCTTGTCCTTTTTAAAAAATATTCTTCTTATCCTTTTTCCTTTTATTTTTCTTTCCTTGTTTCCTTCCTCCCTTCCATCCATCCTTCCTTCCTTCTTTATTTCCATACTTCCTTCCTTCCTCCCCTTCTTCCGTCCTTCATTCGTGTATGTCTTCCTTTCTTTCTTCCGCCCGTCCTTCCTGCCTGTATGTTTTCTTTGGTTCCTTCCCTCCTTCCTTCCTGCATGCCTCCTTCCTTCCTTCTTTATTTCCATACTTCTTTCCTTCCTTCCTACCTCCCTTCCTTAAGTCCTTCATTCGTGCATGTCTTCCTTTCTTTCTTCCGTCCGTTCTTCCTTCCTGCATGCCTCCTTCCTTCCTTCTTTCCTTCCTTCTATCCTTAATTCCTTCCTACCTTCCTTCCATCCTTCCTACCTTTTTCCTTCCTTTCTTTATTCCTTACTTCGTTCTTTCTTTCTTTCCTTCCTTCGTATTTTCCTTTCTTCCATCGTTCCTCTTTAACAATCGCTTTCATTTTATTTTTTCTCTCCTGTCTCTTCTTCTCCTTCATCTTTTACTTCACTTTCGCATCTTTTCTTCTTTTTCTTCTTCTTTTGCTTCCTTTTTGTTTTGTTTTTCGTCTTCCTTTATTGTCTGCTTGCTTTTCTCTGGTTTTCTGTTTTTGTTGTTATTGTTCTTTTTCTTCTTCTTCATCCTCTTCTTCGTCGTATTTTCTACTACTTCTTAAATATTTCTTATCCTTACTTATTCTTCAGTTGTTTTCTTATTATTTTCTACCTGCTTTCTCTCTTCTTTGTTTTCTTCATCTACTTCTATTACTTTAATTTTATTTACTTTTATGCGAACAAAAAAATGCTAGCTGAGAGATGCCAAGAACTGCTAGTCCAGAGTAGCCAAAAACTCCTAGTCCATAGTAACCAAGATTTGATAGCCCAGAGTAACCAAGATTTGATAGCCCAGAGTAACCAAGATTTCTCTGACTGCGGAGGAAGAAGCACTTCCCCAACATTTTTGAGCGTCGAGTATTCACGGATATTATAACCAATGGTGTCTTATGTTTGTACAGAGCTGGTCTTCTCAAGTGATGTGGTTGGATTCTGGATTTAGGTGCTTAATAAGTCGAATGGAATGTATTCTTTGACCATTAAATCGTGTTCTGATATATCCGTGTGAGTGAACAAATGTCATTGGATTTAGAGCAAATCATATGTCTGTATACCTCGCTCTCTTTGTTTCTCGTGGCTCAATTATTCAGCTAAGAGTTCTTGATTGCTGTTTGTATGATGTCTGTGGTATGATGTATGTGGTATGATGTCTGGTATGATGTCTGTGGTATGATGTCTGTGGAATTGTGTCTGTTCGTTGTTCTTGTGTTTAGTAATTTCTTAAATGTCTGAGTTTTGATCCCATTTCTTGGTAGTATGTCTGCTTTGCTGCCAAGTGTGTTTGAGTTTTGATTCCTATCTTGCTAGTCTGGTTGCTTTATTGCTAAGAGTGTTTGGGTAGCATTAGCCTAGATAGATCCATAAGCTTTGGTACTGTTTTTAGGTCACGAATACCAGTCTCGGGAAGCTGACACCTCCTCGATGGTTTGACCCGTTCTCCCTTCTCTCCCGTATATTGGATGAGAAAGTTAGTCTAACCACTCAGCCTGGATCCTGCCCGCATTAATGAAAGCAGGCACGTGGACATCGCTTGCATTGACGCGCTTGGCTGACTTTCATGGGATCGTCTGATGGGGGATACAAAGATGTTATGTTATACTATTATGATTATGTTATCATTATGTGTGGACGTTTTCTGTTTGAATAGATAAGGGGTATTCAGTGAGTGAGTGAGCGAGTAAGTGATTGGGTATGTGAGTGATTAATTAAGTGAGTTAGAAGGTGAATGTGTGTGTAGTGAATTAGTTGGTGAATGAATAGGTGAGTCAGTTGAAGAGTTAATAGGTGAGTGAGTGAGTGAATAGGTTAGTGAGTAGATGAGTGAGTAGGTGAGTGAGTAGATGAGTGAATAGTTAAATTAGTTGGTGAATGAGTAGGTGGATGAGTTAAGAAGTTACAAGGGGAGTGAAAAGGTGAGTGAGTGTGGAAGGGAATAGGGGAGTGAATAGGTAAATTAGTATTTGAGTGAGTTGGTGAGTGAGTAGGTGAATGAGTAGGTGAGTAATTGGATGAGTTGGAAAGTGAAAAGAGAAGCGAGTATGTGACAGAGTAGAGGATTGAGTAGGTGAACATGGCGGTGAGTGAGTTGACTAGTGAGAGAATTCATGAGTGAGAAAATAGTGGAATGCGCTTGGAAGTGAGTACACTAATAGTTGACTTCCTGAGCGTGTGAACTATAGAGTGAGTGAACTGTTGAGTGAGTGAACTGTTGAGTGAATGAATTGTTGAGTGAGTGAACTATTGAGTGAGTGAACTGTTGAGTGAGTGAACTGTTGAGTGAGTGAAGTGCTCACAGAAATGAACCTCGTTACTTCAGATGTGTCCTGGAAATCTGTCCCATATATTTGTATTGCATATACTGCGAGTCCTGCCGATATCGATCTGGAATATAGAAAATCTGATCCTTTTCTGTCTTTCCATTAAGAGTTCCTGTTTTGGTTCTCATCCGCTTTCTATATCGTGTTTTTGAGGCACTGTGCACATCTCTTTTGATGTTTGCATCCCTCAATGTTTTTGTTCTCCGTGTAGCACACTTGAACACATTTGTATGTGTACATCTGGATGTGCTGTTTCTCTGTAGCACTGTCTTCCAATTTAGGTTAGTCCTACAATCCACACAACTATTGATTGTTTCTTTCTTTACGTTTGTTTCTTCCCCTTGGTATAATCCACAAAACTGTTACTTACTTACTTACTTCCCCTGTCCTAGGCACTACGTCACACTTCATTCTTCCAGTATTTAGCCACGTGGATTGCCCTGTCCCTGGCACTCCGGCAGATCATCAGATGGTCCTAGTCTTGTGTTACTCCACATTCGCATGTTTCATTATCCATGTATCACCATCTTTTCGTGCATCGTGATACACAAGTTCGAAGTCTTTTTAGTGACTTCCATGTTGCGTAGAACAATAGATGTCCAACCGCAGGTTCCTCCCGTAACTCGATCAAGGGGACCTGTGCCAGCTGTTTCCAACTTTCGATGCGTCGATTTACTGGATTGGTCTGTATGGGTTGGGTTGACTGTAAAACATTTCGTCTTGACCTTAGGCTTGGGCGCTGCACCTGATGTCCGAACATAGAGTGTCTTGGGCCATTTACCTGTTTCTCTCTTTCTATCTCTACCGCGACAGTTCTTCGTACCTCTGGTGGCGCTGGGCCGATTATGGGGTATATATTTTTCAGTTATTGTGGGTTTTAGGCATACTGTAACGATATGGGCTGTCTCATTTATTGCTGTATCTATTAAATGTCCACTATATGATATTTCCATGTTGTCTATAGCGTTGTTTTTAACTTTCTTCAAGAACACAAACATATAAGAGGCACACAAGAAACAAGAGCCACAAGAATACAAGAAACACAAAAAACACAAGACACGTAAACACACAAAAACACAAGACACGTAAACACACAAAAACACAAGACACACATTTCACAAGACACGTAAACAAATGCATGAGGATCACACTTACAAACACACAAATATATACAAAATATATACACAAAACACATGCAAGACATACAAACACACAAACAGAAGACACATTGATAAACAAACATAAAAATAATATTAATAGACACGGCGCAATAAAATACATAGACATGCAAAAGACAGATTAACACACATTTATTTATAACATTCACACAAACAGCGAAGTACACAAAACACACAAATACACAATGACACATTCACAAAAACACAAGTAAAAATACAAATAAAAACATAGGAAAAAATACAACCAAAAAACACCAAAAAAAAACACAAGTTCAACAAAACACAGAAATAAAAAGTTACACAAACACACGAAAACACAATTATACAAACACACAAATCACAAGTACACAAAACACACAGAGAAACAACACTGTCACTGGCACCTGAGCAGGTTATCAATGCTACAAGTCTCCGGAAGGTTTGGGCAGACCATCAGATATACTAGTCTTGTGTTACTCCACATTCGCATGTTTCATCATCACTGTATCATCTATCTTTTTATGTTTTTCCTGCATCGTGATATACCAGTTCGAAGTTTATTTAGTGACTTCCATGTTGTGTACAAAAACACAAGTACACAAAACACACATAAACACAAGTACACAAAAGAAATAGAAACACAAGGACACAAGTACGCAATTACACAAAAACACAAGAGCAAAACAAACAAAGACAAGTAAACAAAATCCTTCAAAGAGACAAAAATAAAGTACACAACACACGGAAACACAAGTACACAAATACCCCAAAAAAAAATACACAAACACAAAATTACACCAAAATACTAGTACATAAACACACAAAAAGACAAACACTCAAAAACAAAAGTGCAGAAAACAAACAAATGCACAAGTACACACACACAGAAATACATTAACACACAAGTACACAAATACACAAACACACAAGTATACAAATACACAAACACACAAGTACACAAATACATAAGTACCCAAAAGACATAAATACAGAAGTACACAAAACACACAAATACTCAAGCACTCACACATACACAAGTACAAAAACACACACAAGTATGCAGGCACTCAAATACACAAATGCACAAACACGCAATCACACAAATACACAAAACACACAAATATATACACACATATACAACATACACACACACACACACCCACCCACCCACCCCACACACACACACACACACACGCACCCACGCACACACGCACGCACCCACCCACCCACGCACGCACGCACGCACGCACGCACACAATGTACACATAAACACAAGACAAACAAGACACACAAACACATATTTATTTTCACAGAACTCATAAAGACGCAGGTAACATTCACACAACAATACACATATTCACACACATCTTAGGTGCACACATACACATAGCAGACACACATACACACAAAATATACACATATAGACAAGAGGCACGCAAATGATACACATACACACAAAACACACACATATAGATAAAAGTTACATACATACTCACAAACCACATACATATAGAAAAATATACACACATACTCACAAAACACATACCTATAGACAAAAGATACATACACGACACACATACACACAAACATATACATATAGACAAATGATACACACATAACACATATTCACACAAAACATATATATATATATATATAGACACAAGATACACACATACACACAAAACACATACATAGAGACAAAAGGTACAAACACGACACACATACACACAAAACACATACATAGAGACAAAAGGTACACACACGACACACATACACACACGACACGCAGACAAAATACACACACACAAGATACATACACACAAAATACACATATGTCTCACAAACACACAATACACACATCCACGCAAGACACAGACACATAGATGCCACACATAAACAGACCACACAAAACACAAATACACAAACACAGTCGGCACAAGTGCACATCAGACTTATTTGTGACACGACACTTACTTACTTACTTAGTCGCTCCTCTTCTACCGTGAGGTGTAGAGGTTTGCCAAAGAGAATGCCACACTGCTCTATCCGCCGTCTTTTTCCTGGCCTCTTTCCAATCCAGCCCTCTATCACTTAGGGACTGTCGTATGTTGTCTTCCCAACGTACTTTGGGACGTCCTCGAGGTCTGCGTCCTTGACTTTTGATCTCCCATGACCGCTTTGGTATCCGATCTTCTTCCATTCTACAGACATGGCCGAACCAGTGTAGTTGGAACTGCTCCACTCGTCTATTACCACTCCTAGATATTCGAAGTTGCTGACCTGCTCTAGTGCTCGTGTTCCCAATGTTATCTGATGTCTCTTTTCATCTCTGGCGATCACCATGGTTTTTGTTTTGGAGTTGCTGATGTGCATTCCTCTCTTCTTCAACTCTTCTTCCCAGACCTGCAAGTTGATCTGGAGATGTGCTTCGGTTTTCGTGATCAGGGCCACATCATTTGTAACTTGGTCTCATCTTCCAGTACCCTACTTCATACTTTTTTGTCCGTTCCTTGCAGGCTTTGATGACTTCATCCACTTGGAGTATGAAAAGGTACGGTGATAGAATGTCCCCCTGTCTTACTCCGCTAGTGGTCTGGAACTCTCCTGACTTTTGATTTGATGTCCGCACATAATTTCTGCATGTTTTATAGAAACTCTGTATGGCAGAGATCAGGGGTCCTGGGATGTTCTTCCTTGTCAGGCACTCCCAGAGTTTGTCCCAAGGAACTTTATTAAATGCTTTCTCCAAATCCAAAAAGCAGAGATGCATCTCTTTATCATATTCAAGAGCCTTTTCACTTAGCTGTCTGAGTGTAAAGATAAGGTCTTGAGTACTTCTGTTTGCCTTAAACCCACATTGAGTTTCATCCATATTTGGCTCTGCTACACCTCTTAATCGCCGTTCTAGAATCCTAGAGTAGACTTTCCCGGGGACACTGAGAAGGGAAATACCTCTGTGATTTTCACATTGTCGATTGTCGCCCTTTTTAAATATTGTTGCAACCTCCCAGTCTCTTGGTATCTTCTTGTGGCGCCAAGCTGCCTTGAGAATCTTCATGAATAGCATCTCTCCTGCCGCTCCCATGTATTTAACCATTTCTGGTGTTATACCATCATGTCCTGCTGCTTTACCAATCTTAATTTTCTCCAATGCTGCCTTTAGTTCTTCCATTGTGATATTATCGTTTCCCTCCATGGCTCCCTCTTCTTGAATTGGGACTGTTACTTCCAGAGCTTGGTTTTCCTCCACTCCAAGGAGATCTGAGAAATATTCTTTCCATCTGTTCATTACCTCTTCTGGGGCAGTCAACAGCGCACCTTGTTTATCTTTAACAAATTTCAGGGGGCATTCCTTTTCCTTCCTCATGTTCTTTAAGGTCCTGTAGAACAGTTTCTGGTTTTCTCCAGCATTATTTTCCAGTTTCTCTCCAAATTCTTCCCAGGATTTCTGTTTGGCCTTGAGCACAGTCTTCTTTGCTTCTGTTCTAAATTTTACATGTTCTTTATATTTCTTTGTTTGTTCTTCTGTATTCCTAGCCCCTAAGTATTGCTTCCATGCCTTTTTCTTTTCTCGTATTATTGTTTTCACTTCTTCTGTCTACCATGGTGTACTTTTTCTCTTCCACCCTTCTTTGGTTTGAGCGCATGCCTCTGCTGCAGCCTCTTTGAGGATGTCTTTGAATTTTACCCAAAGCATTTCCATATCTTCTTCAGATTCCTCTATCCTTTCTATTGCTGTTGTTATAAGCCCTTGGTATCTCCTCTTAACATCTGGTTCTCGTAGTTTGTAAGCCTTAATTTTATTTTCTCCTTGTGTATTATGTTTCATGCTTGCTGATGGGTGTTGCCTAGCTGGATAGTGTTTTTCAATTTCTCTCTTTATTTTAACTAGATAGAGGTCGCTTCCTATCTCTGGTCTTCTGAACACTCTAACATCCTTTACATACTTGAAATCAGTTTTCCTCACTATTGCATAGTCAATTCTGGATCTTTCAATTCTTGCCGGCTCACATCTTGTGTAGGCATGGATACGCTTGTGTGGAAACCTTGTATTTGTAATAACAAGGTTTAGTTCTCTGCAGAATCTGAGCAGTCGTTTTCCATTGTCATTTAAGACATCGTCTCCACACCTACCGATCACTCCATCCCATCTAGAATAGTCGTTTCCAACTCTTGCGTTGAAGTCTCCAAGGAGAAGTATTTCATTTTGACAATCGTCAATGGTCCTTTGAAGGAGCTCATAAAATTCATCTTTTATGTCAGTGCTCTCATCTTCGTTTGGTGCATACACAGTGACGATATCCATTTGACTATCCTCCTCTTGTAGACTTAGAACCATCAGTCGTTCTGAAATGAACGTCCATCCTTTAATGTTTGCTGTGCTGTTACCATTCACTATACAACCAATCCCTGCTCTGGCTCGTTCACTCATGGGAACTCCGCTGTAGTATAGCATGTTGCCATCATGTTCCAGAACGCCCTGTCCCTTTTTCTTTGTTTCTGTAAGTGCCAGGACTGTCAATTTTGCTCTCTTCATCTCCTCTATTATCTGTTGTTCTTTTCCGTTTATACTTCGTACATTCCATGTTCCGTAAATCGTGGTCCTTATTTCTCGCCTGTTCGTCGCCGTTGAGGTCAGTCCGGTTTTCTCTGTGTTTTGACTTGTAATCGTTTTTCAAGGCAAACAGGTGATTAGCCTGTTGTGTCTTTGCATGGTGGAGGGGCTGCCTCCTTACAGCCTCCATGCCTGCCGACCAGTTTTTGTCCACGCTGCTTATTTATTCGCAGCAAACCTCCAAATTAGGAGGCCTTTCAGCAATCCGCAACCCTGCTGACGCGCCTGGTAGGAGGTAGGTGCCTCCCCCAGGTGTTACACGACACACATACACAAAACACACAAACACATACATACACAAAAACACACATCAGAAAAACTCATAATGCACACATTTACAGAACACGCGAGACATACATACACATAAAACACACATAAACGTTAAATGAATATGACACGTTTAGACAAGACACAAACGCCAAACACACAAGACATAATATCGCACACATCCCACACGATACACATGCACTCTGGACACACATACACGAAAAACAAAGAGGAGACACAAAACACACAAAACACATACACACGAACGTACATGGCATATAAACTATTAGATACAGAAACATGCAAGGAAGATAACAAACTAAAAAACACATACACAGACACGCAAACAAATAAAACACATAAACACAGAAAATACACAAACATACAAAACACAAAGTACACAACAAAGAAAGACATAAGACACGCAAACACAAAAGACACCGAAATACGTAATACACGCAATGACACATCACACACACACATAAGAAACAAACGAACAAACACGCATTGCATACGAACGCACGAGACATAAACATAAGTAAAGACAAGACACACAAGATATAAACACAAACGTACAAGACACAACCTTACGCAATACATACAAACATATAAGACACCCCACACAAACACGTTCAATGATAGAATGATACCATGAGAAATTAGCTTGTTTCGATCCCACGCAACAATTTTAATATCCGAAAAAACACCCAATTTGAAAACAAAAGAACCATTGCAGCATTCCAGGATGTCCTGAAAGGTGACTAAGTAGAGTTGTGCATAAGACCAGCAAATTTCATTGTGTAAATTCATTTCTATTGAAACCACCATTGCAAATGCTTGGATTCAGGCTTCAGGTAAAAAGACCAGCTGTGGCGATGGCATTATGCTTCAGCTGGAGCGAGAAGGTAAATCGATCAATAATTTAACATTAGAATCCTGTTAAAACATCAAGATCTTGATTGGAAGGTTGTACCACGTGACCAGGTAGTTAAGTTTCCTCTGCAGGGGTTGACAGTTCAAAACGAGAGCATCTGGTCTAAGTCAAGAGGAGACAAACGCAACAAAGGGAAGTAACAGAAATAAAAACTAACGGTTATTTCAATTCCATCCGTTTCTGAATGGCAGCGCTGGAATCAAAGCAGTCGTAATTTCTGAACCTCATGGAACAGTCCAGAGAAACAATGCCTACACAAACAGACACCCATTCCCCTGACAACAATGGCAGCCGTCACTTCTTCTGGCTGAGGCTGTTCGATTCCAATGGTCTCTGCGACGCAGCACAGATGGCGCCGATTCCTAGGAAGAGAACTGAGATCTTGTTGGTATTGATTGAGAGAGAGAGACGGCTAGAGAGAGAGAGAAAGAGAGAGCACGCGCTGGCGTTGTCAATACCTGCTGGGAAGGCGGGTGAAAGCCTCTCACATCTTTCAACTGCTGTCAATGTCATTTGTCAAATATCAGCTGTCATATATCAACCGTCAGCTGTCATATGTCAGCCTCCTCACAGTTTTCTATAAACTGTCTACCATCAATAATCGTTGATCCATTTTTGCGTCAGGTATCCAATTTAAAACATATTATCCATCAGAACATGATGTATCTATCTTTACACGTGGTATACGTACTAGTGATGGCTACTACTTACTTACTTTCCGTGTCCAAACACCACGGTATACGGTAAGAATATTAATAGCTATTTACAAATAGTTTTCTGTCATAGCAGGAAATTAGCAAAGGTTTTCTGCTTTAGCCTCTCAGTTATCCCTATCAGTAAAGATGCCAGTTTCCTCAAAGATTTCTATTTCTGTAAGATGTTTCCATCTCGATAAGATGTATGCACCTCAGAGTAGGTTATCCATTACAGGAAAAGTTTTCAATTTTAACTATAGATATCTAAATCCCCTTACAAAAGATTTCCATAAATTACAAGTTAATCTTAACAAGAGTTATCCATCTTAGCAAGAGTTATCCATCTTAGCAAGAGTTATCCATCTTAGCAAGAGTTATCCATCTTAGCAAGAGTTATCCATCTTAGCAAGAGTTATCCATCTTAGCAAGAGTTATCCATCTTAAAAGGAGTTGAGCTCTAATATCGATTTCATATTATTGGCTTTAAAACAATCCCGATAATGGCTTTAAAAAGCAGCCAAACAGAAACAGAAAAAATAGCAGCAACGCAAAAACAAGTAGAGAATCAGAACTCGGGCAACATCTGAACCAGTGTATGTACAGATGGAGCAGCAGAAATGGAGCGGAAGGAATCTTTGCAAGTCTATAAAACAGTACATAAATATAGCTATCAATGGTGACTGGAAAGTGTTTAACTAACTTCAGATAAAACTCAGAAACCTTGAAATCACCAGCAGGAAATCTAATAACAGATGAAAACACAGAGAAAGAAATGGTACTCTTCAAAGACGCACAGGCAGTGGTTGCGGAACGGGGATTTGGGGGGGGGGGGTTGGGGGGTGGTGTTTGTGGGGTAGGGGGGGGGGGGGTTCGTCAGAAGAGTAGATCCTTAACGGAACTAAAAGGTGATACTTCATAAACTGTATCATCGGTTCAAGAGAGTTGTGATATAGTGAATCCCATCTCATTGTATTGTTGTTGCCAATGAAGAGTCTGACATGCTGCCAAGAGAAGGTGGACAACTAGCTCAAACTGATACAGGAATAACTTATGAGAAGGCCAAGAGGTTTACCAGGTGTAGATACGGGAACACGCCGGTAGCAGAGCTCACAGGTTATCAACCAAATGGCACATATTACCAGCTCAACAGATATAAGTGCAACAGGTAATAATCTATCGACTCCACACAGTACGCAACAGATTGAGATTCTATCTGTTCAACAAACTAAGGTGACACACAGGTGAGTGTGGGTGTGACAGTGATAACGTGACTGCTGAGCATCTGCAACAAAAGTGTCCAACAAGGGTGTCCAACAAAGGTGTCCAACAAAGGTGTCCAACAAAGGTGTCCAGCAAAGGTGTCCAACAAAGGTGTCCAACAAAGGTGTCTAACAAAGGTGTCCAACAAAAGTGTCTAACAAAGGTGTTCAACAAAGGTGTCCAACAAAGGTGTCTAACAAAGGTGTCCAACAAAGGTGTCCAACAAAGGTGTCCAACAAAGGTGTTTAACAAAGGTGTCCAACAAAGGTGTCTAACAAAGGTGTCCAACAAAGGTGTCCAATAAAGGTGTCCAACAAAGGTGTCCAACATTCCAGGAGCAGAGACAGCACGTGTAGCCATCACTGATACTATTTCTGGACAAGCTCTGTGGAATAGCCTCAGACACTGATTTCTTTAGTTGACACCTGCAAGCGTTCTAGGATGAAGAAAGTATCTATTTGAACTATCAGAAGAAATGAATAGTAGATATTTGATGTATTGAGATTGTTTGATGTATCTGATGTTTTGTAAGTTTTTTATGTAACTGATGTATTCACATGTCTTAAATACATCGGATTTGATGTTGCGACGTGTCTGACATTTATTTTTTCTGTTGTTTCTTGATCTTGATTTGGATCCTGATCTTGGTGTTGATGACCCGTTCCTCAGTGTAGCTGCAGGTCCCAACGTCATCTCCAGAGGACCCGGTCTGGGACACTGTAGTCCAGTACGTGGTAAGTGCTCCTCCAGACACATTTCGGATGTTACAATGTACAGCAAGGGAGCCTGACGAACACATTGGAGGTCTTCGCCGCGTTGTGCTTCATCGACCATCATTTCGTCGTAACATGTGACTTGCCCATCTATGTTTTGCCTTATCAGCAAAGATTACTGCATCATTCACCAGGTACAATCGTCTTAAGTCAAAATTTTTGAGACCTTGCGTTCGTGACTCAGACCAAGGAACTTTCAAGGAAGGCCTGGGTCACTCTATTATGTCCCCTGGGGACGGCATGGCCTAGTGGTTAAGTGACACGGCTCACAACTCGTAGGTACTGCGTTCGCTCCGCATCTCAGCACCGACTGTTACTCCGGAGAAACAAACCCTTAGAAAATGCAGGAGAAAGCAAACCCTTACATAGAATGCATGCCGAAGTCAGATACACTGGGCCGACAGGCGCAAAATAAAACCACAGTGCAACGCACACCGCCTTGGGGAATAAAGAAATAAGGCGAACACAAACAAATAACAACAAAAGAAAACACAAAACTAACTTGTCCTCTAGTGATTTTGTTAGTGTCCACATCTCGGCCCCGAAGCACATCGCAGGGAGTACAGTGAAATGGAAGAGGGAATCTCGTAGGTCTAGGTCATGGCTTTCGTCCAGGACCGTGTTAACAAACGCGAAGGTTGCCCATCTCGCGCGCGCGGCAACGTCTTGTCAGTTCAGGTTCCAGGTTATTCTCCATATTGAGAAAACGTCCAAGATAAATGTACTTGTTGACATCCTCTAATCTTACCTCGCCAAGGAAGACTGGATTGTAAGTGGCGAAGCGATTGCGCATCACTTTGGTCTTCGAGACATTCATCTCCAGTCCCGCTTTCTTGTCTCCTCCATCGAGTAGCTCCATTATTTGGTTGGCTTCTGCTGTTCCAGTCCCGCTTTCTTGTCCTCTCCATCGAGTAGCTCCATTATTTGGTTGGCTTTTGCTGTTCCAGTCCAGCTTTCTTGCCCTCTCCATCGAGTAGCTCCATTATTTGGTTGGCTTCTGCTGTTCCAGTCCAGCTTTCTTGCCCCCTCCATCGAGTAGCTCCATTATTTGGTTGGCTTCTGCTGTTCCAGTCCAGCTTTCTTGCCTCCTCCATCGAGTAAATCCATTATTTGGTTGGCTTCTGCTGCTGACTTTGTGATGAGCACTATGTCATCGACAAATCGTAGGTGATATATTCAATGTATTGGTGTATCATATATCTGTGATGTATTGGTGTATCGTATATTTTTTATGCATTGGTGTATCATATATATATATATTTGATCTATTGGTGTATCATTTTAATATTTGATGTATATGTGTACCATTATTTGATGTATTGGTGTATTAGATTGCATTGGTGTATCATATATATTTAATGTATTCGTCTATCCGATTATAATGATGTATTGGTGTATCGTATTTTTGATGTGTTGGTGTACCATACATATTTGATGTACTGGTGTATCATAAATATTTATGTATTGGTGTATCATATATTTGATGTGTTGGTGGAACATATATATTTTATGTATTGGTGTAATACATATATTTGTTGAATTGGTGTATCAGATTAAATTGATGTATCATATATATTTGATTTATTGGTGTATCATATATATTTTATGTATTGGTGTATCATATAGATTTGATGTTTTGGTGTATCAGATAAGGGTTGATGTACCATATAAATTTGATGTAATGATGTGTTATATATATTTGATGTATTGGCGTATCATATATATTTGACTTATTGGTGTATTATACACATATGATGTATTTGTGTATCATATATATTTGATATATTAGTGTATCATGCATATTGATGTATTATACATATTTGATGTTCTTGTGTATCAGATTGCATTGATGTATCACATATATGTTATGGATTGGTTGAGTGATTGTATTTGTATGTCTGGTGAACTGAATGTAGGAATATCTATTATGTATCTGATCTACTGATGTTGCTCATGTATTTGATGTAGCTGATGGCTTAAATGGTTTCTTCTTTTTCTTCTTCTTTGTTCGTCTTGTTTCTTTGAAGCAGAGGTGGCTGTATTTTGTTTTACTCGTTTCTGCAGAGTGCATCAGACTTCAGGAAGATGTGTGACGATGTGTCTACGTTTATAGACTTACTGTACCCTGAATCCTAACACAGGCTTACTGTAGCCTGGGCCCTAACACAGGCTTACCGTAGCCTGAACAATAACACAAGCGTACTTGTGTTATGAGCTGCACAAAAAAAGCTACACCAATTTCGATTTAAGTATATTATCCTGGCAGATGTCTTTCGTCGGCATGTCAAGAATCCGTCTTAAAGTGGAATATTCTGTTATTTATTTTTTTAAATGTTAAGTTTATGTTTTGACTTCCATTTGTATTCTCTTTCTTTCTCTTCTCCATTCTCTCTCTCCCTCTCTGTTTGTCTCTCTCTGTCTCTCTCTCTCTCTCTCTCTCTCTCTCGCTCTTTGTTTCACAATTGCATATGTATTTTGCACTGAAGTATCTTAGCTGCATTTTCTGAGTAGTACAGTGTTTAGAGGCTTTCCTTGACAAATGTGGAGTGTTCAATTTGAACACAATCAAGTTATTGTGTTTTATCCTTCGTCTGATCACAATCTGGTCGTATTCTTCAGCTCATAAACTGAACAAAATCCAGTTTCCAATCCTAGATCTGAACACAATCTACTCTTTAATCCCTAAATTGAAAAACAATCCAGGCTTCAAGCATTGGTTTGAACAAAGCAAAGTTTTCAATCACTGGTCTGAATACAATCCAATGTTAAATCGCTGGTCTGAACACAATCCAGTCTTCAATCACTAGTCTGAACACAGTCCAGTCTTTAAGTGGTACCTAACTTTCTACCAGGGACTGGAAGACAGCGAGGAAGGGAACTAGTCACATCATGTAATAGTAATCTTTGACTACGTATAATAATATATTTACCACTTCCGCCCTGAAGACAATGAAAACAAACAACTTAAACATTTTTGTTTAGAGGAGAGCCCCCCCCCCCCCCCCCCCCCCTCGCCCCCTCCGCAAAGAAATTTAAAAAATATATAAAAATAGTCACAACAAAATAAATAAAAAAAAGGAAAATGTTCGCATTTCTGGCGTTGTGTCAAGTGATCTTTCCATTGTCTTGGTGACGCCAGAACGGTTTGTATCTCAACCCCCCCCCCTCCCCAACCACTTCAACCTTCCACCTCTCCATCCACCCATTATCTAGTTTTCCTCCTTCAAAAGCTTTCACTCTCCCGCGATGTTCCGCTACTGAATTGTGGCAATTTGCCGCTCCCTAGCGGGTCTAGTCAAAGACGTTACGCTTGATTGCACATGCAAACATCGATTGAAGCTAATTGAGTGTCGCTACACTCACAGACTAGAAACACTCAGAAAGGGCTCCCTCCAGGGGGGCTGTTCACACGCCATATTGAGGTGTACTTTGACGGTGCAGGCAGGTGCCATGGAGGGTGAAGGGAATCCCAAGAAAGGACATCGGGTCACGGATGAACTTAGCAGCGAATTCTTTAGTTAAAGTATATATCACGACGCACCCGATAGGCAGTTGGTAGAAAAAGAATAAGACAACTGTAACCCTCCTAATATGCTTGAAACGACAACAAAAAATGTTGCCGAGGTTAGCAACTTCATTGTGTAAAACCATTGCTGCTATCGCTACTCAAGTGCTCGGATACAGACTTTCTCTGAATCTTCTATGCTTCACTTGAAGTGAAAATACAAATGAATCGAATCAAATATGTTTAGATACGTATTACGTGGGTCAAAATGAGCAGCAAAGAACAGCAACGCTGCAACCTATCAGGCTTGTTTTAAGAAAGGACTAATCCGAGGGAATCAAGATACGGGCTTGAATGAACGATTATTTACAAGATCAGAAGAAAAATACAAAAAGACATCAAGGTAAAAAAAAACAGCACATGATATCATGATTATATGAGGAACTGTTTGAGTTTCTCTGGGACATACTCGTACATGGTGAGGAGACCTGAGACAGATGGAAAAGGGAAGACAATGACGTGCTTCTAAGGGCGCTGAAGGATTTGATTGATTTATTGAATCAGGCCAGAGTTTTACGTGTTAATGATATTATCAACTGAAGAGACAATAGTAATACTCTTGATTGTTATCATCAACTGAAGAGACAACAGCAGTGCGTATTATTGTTATTATCAATTGTCCAGACCACAGCTATAACTGTAAATGTTTTTATCATTTGATCAAACCAAGGTTAAATGAAAGAGTGCTAGATGTTCGTCTTGTTGTTTGGTGCAAACATTATCCTATCGTTAAAAGGCTTTTCCTTTTTGTAGCTGGGGGAAGGGTGGGGGTGGAAGGGTGAGGGGGAGTGGGTTGTGGAAGATAAGAAGGGCCGGGTTGTTTGAGGGGAGGTGAGGTGCACACAACCGAAAATGAAATGTCTTCGTAATGCTAACACCCACACGTACCACGTAATCAACGCTCAAGAAAACAGGACAATAACATTCAGAGAAGAAATTTCATTTCTCTCAAATATTTTTAAACAAATTCCATTTTAGCAGCAAACTTCTGTCTTAAAAATAGGTCCTTCTAGAAATGTCTTAATATGTTTGAAAATGTCACAAGAGAACACTCTCGCTGTGATCCCCCAAAAATCCAGAGCACATCCGGTTCCGGTGAGACAACTCTCACGAACTGTGAGGCTTTCTTAAATCAGAGGTTTTAAACAAATGGATTTACTTCCTGAAACATCTGCAGATATTCTGGTCCTAATGTTGGGAAAGAAATCGTGTGCTAAATACTTGAAACTCTAAAAAAAATATGAGTAATTTTCTACAGATGTGCACATGGCTACCATAAGGCTTCATTCACTTGGAAAATGGCTCTCTTTCCGGGGAACTGTCCAAAAATATATTGAAGCATTTAATAGTGCGGCGTTATAAAAGCAGAAAATGGATAATATATTGTTTGTAATATAGGTCAAACAATGGCGAAGATGCGCTATAGATGCTACATTATTCTGTTAACGGACAATGTTTAAGAGTGTTAACAGTCCTACACTGGAGAAGACAGACTATCCTTGTAATAAAGGTCAGAGAATGGAGATGTCTCCCTTATTGTAATGTAGCTCGGAGAACATCGATTATTATTGCATAAAGGTCAGAGAATGGAAAAGATAGACAATTATTGTAACATAGGTAAGAGAATGGAGAAGATATTGCTGTTGTAACAAAGATAAGAGAATGGAGGAGATAGACAATTATTGTAACATCGGTAAAAGAATGGAGAAGATAGACGATTATTGTAACATAGGTAAGAGAATGGAGAAGATAGACGATTATTGTAACATAGGTAAGAGTATGGAGAAGATAGACAATTATTGTAACATAGATAAGAGAATGGAGGAGATAGACGATTATTGTAACATAGGTAAGAGAATGGAGATGATAGACAATTATTGTAACATAGGTAAGAGAATGAAGAAGATAGACGATTATTATAACATAGGTAAGAGAATGGAGAAGATAGACCATTTTTGTAACATAGGTGAGAGAATGGAAACGATAGACCATTATTGTAATTTAGGTGAGAGAATGGTAAAAATATACTATTGTAATTTAAGTCAGAGAATGGGGTAACTAAGACACCAGTCCAGTCAGGCACAACATACTGACCAGGACGTCGCGTCAGGGTCACGAAAAATACACTGACCAAGACCACAAGCTCTCTTCCATGTAGAGTTCTCTGGAGACAGACTGTTTTCAAAGCAGTCCCTCTGACGAGATGTAGATCTATATGATCCCCGTAGTACTGAGCGCAATGCAGATGAAGCAAAGCATAGCACAACTGCCTGGAGGACCGCGATCCACTTTCATCCGCATGCTCAGTAATGTGAGGAAAGCTATTACAACCCGCAACATAAGGTCCTTTTCAGGTCACACAAAAGAGTAAATTTACTCAATGTAGGCATTAAACAACAACAAACAGCAACATAGGTCAGAGAATGGAGAAGATGGACTATTACTGTGGTACAGTTCAGAGAAAAAAGAAGATAGAATGGTATTGTAATTTAAGTCATAGAATGGAGAAGCCAAGCAAATGTTGTAGTGTAGGCAAGGTAAAATATATATATATACTATTCATGACGAATGCTGAAAATAGGCAACTGCTGAGGGTTAGATGTCAGAAAATTAAGCAGATGCATGCAGCTTTGGCAGTATGTATGGAAAATGTACCCAGATATATTTTCTTTATTGAAATATAGTTATATATTAGCTCATAAAGGCAAACAATATTTTGGGCCAGAGAATCATGCAGTTAGACTATTGCTGCAATTTAAGTAAAAATTTTAAGAATATATTCTATTATGAAATTTTAGGCCAGATAACCGTGCAGATAGGCTCCTTTTGCAAAATAAATAAGATAGTCAAGTAGAAAGACTGTTTTAGCCTTTTAAATCAACCAGTGTGCCAATATAAGAAATGGTACAAAATAGGTGACAACACGCAGTCTTTAAATTTGTTTTCGATTTTAAATCAATTAATGATGTAAATTGATGAGAGTAGCAGCGGAGATCAGAAAATAGCACGGCTAGATTATTGCACAGAAAACGGATCAAATATATCGATATAGTAGACCTCTAAAGCAGAGCTGACCTGACTAAAAGTAAACGAAAACACTAGTTGTTGGACATTCTGCAAGTTTCAAGCGGCCTCTGGTCTCAAGCAAGGGGAGATCCTGTGCCTGGTCCTGTCTGAGTCATTTGATAAAGTCGGATGTCATGTGTACACGCTGAGCACGTATCCGAAAACTTGACCATTGAAAATGAAAAAGAGCAAGTTGTTATTGGCTGTCTAGACAAAAGAGCAAGTTGTTAGTGGCTGTCCAGACAAAAGAGCAAGTTGTTAGTGGCTGTCCAGACAAAAGAGCAAGTGGTTAGTCGCTGTCCAGACAAAAGAGCAAGTTGTTAGTCGCTGTCCAGACAAAAGAGCAAGTTGTTAGTCCCTGTCCAGGCAAATAAGTAAGTTGTTCGTGGCTGTACAGACAAAAGTGCAAGTTGTTAGTGGCTGTCCAAGCAAAAGAGCAAGTTGTTAGTGGCTGTCCAGACAAAAGAGCAAGTTGTTAGTGGCTGTCCAGACAAAAGAGCAAGTTGTTAGTGGCTGTCCAGACTAAAGAGCAAGTTGTTAGTGGCTGTCCAGACAAAAAAGCAAGTTGTTAGTGGCTGTCCAGACAAAAGAGCAAGTTGTTAGTGGCTGTCCAGACAAAAAGAGCAAGTTGTTAGTGGCTTTCCAGGCAAAAGAGCAAGTTGTTAGTGGCTGTCCAGTCAAAAGAGCAAGTTGTTAGTCGCTGTCCAGACAAAAGAGCAAGTTGTTAGTCGCTGTCCAGACAAAAAAGCAAGTTGTTAGTCGCTGTCCAGGCAAAAGAGCAAGTTGTTAGTCGCGGTCCAGACAAAAGAGCAAATTGTTAGTAGCTGTCCAGGAAAAAAAGGGCAAGTTGTTAGTGGCTGTCCAGACAAAAGAGCAAGTTGTTAGTGGCTGTCCAGACAAAAGAGCAAGTTGTTAGTGCCTGTCCAGGCAAAAGAGCAAGTTGTTTCCAGACAAAAGAGCAAATTGTTAGTAGCTGTCCAGGAAAAAAAGGGCAAGTTGTTAGTGGCTGTCCAGACAAAAGAGCAAGTTGTTAGTGGCTGTCCAGACAAAAGAGCAAGTTGTTAGTGCCTGTCCAGGCAAAAGAGCAAGTTGTTAGTGGCTGTCCAGACAAAAGAGCAAGTTGTTTGTGGCTGTCCAGACAACAAATCAAGTTGTTCGTGGCTGTCTAGACAAAAGAGCAAATTGTTAGTGGCTGTCCAAACAAAAGAGATGGTTGTTAGTGGCTGTCCAGACAAAAGAGCAAGTTGTTAGTGGCTGTCCAGAAAAAAGAGCAAGTTGTTAGTTGCTGTCCAGACAAAAAAGCAAGTTGTTAGTGGCTGTCCAGACAAAAGAGCAAGTTGTTAGTGGCTGTCCAGACAAAAGAGCAAGTTGTTAGTGGCTGTCCAGACAAAAGAGCAAGTTGTTAGTGGCTGTCCAGACAAAAGAGCAAGTTGTTAGGGGCTGTCCAGGCAAAAGAGCAAGTTATTAGTGGCTGTCCAGACACAAGAGCAAGTTGTTAGTGGCTGTCCAGACAAAAGAGCAAGTTGTTAGTGGCTGTCCAGACAAAAGAGCAAGTTGTTAGTGGCTGTCTAGACAAAGGAGCAAGTTGTTAGTGGCTGTCCAGACTATAGAGCAAGTTGTTAGTGGCTGTCCAGACAAAAGAGCAAGTTGTTTGTGGCTGTCCAGACAAAAGAGCAAGTTCTAAGTGGCTGTCCAGACAAAAGAGCAAGTTGTTTGTGGCTGTCCAGACAAAAGAGCAAGTTCTACGTGGCTGTCCAGACAAAAGAGCAAGTTGTTAGTGGCTGTCCAGACAAAAGAGCAAGTTGTTAGTCGCTGTCCAGACAAAAGAGCAAGTTGTTAGTGGCTGTCCAGACAAAAAAGCAAGTTGTTAGTCGCTGTCCAGGCAAAAGAGCAAGTTGTTAGTCGCGTTCCAGCCAAAAGAGCAAGTTGTTAGTGGCTGTCCAGGAAAATAAGTAAGTTGTTCGTGGCTGTCCAGACAAAAGTGCAAGTTGTTAGTGGCTGTCCAGACAAAAGAGCAAGTTGTTAGTCGCTGTCCAGACAAAAGAGCAAGTTGTTAGTGGCTGTCCAGACAAAAGAGCAAGTTGTTAGTGCCTGTCCAGGCAAAAGAGCAAGTTGTTAGTGGCTGTCCAGACAAAAGAGCAAGTTGTTTGTGGCTGTCCAGACAACAAATTAAGTTGTTCGTGGCTGTCCAGACAAAAGAGCAAGTTGTTAGTGGCTGTCCAAACAAAAGAGATGGTTGTTAGTGGCTGTCCAGACAAAAGAGCAAGTTGTTAGTGGCTGTCCAGAAAAAAGAGCAAGTTGTTAGTTGCTGTCCAGACAAAAAAGCAAGTTGTTAGTGGCTGTCCAGACAAAAGAGCAAGTTGTTAGTGGCTGTCCAGACAAAAGAGCAAGTTGTTAGTGGCTGTCCAGACAAAAGAGCAAGTTGTTAGTGGCTGTCCAGACAAAAGAGCAAGTTGTTAGGGGCTGTCCAGGCAAAAGAGCAAGTTATTAGTGGCTGTCCAGACAAAAGAGCAAGTTGTTAGTGGCTGTCCAGACAAAAGAGCAAGTTGTTAGTGGCTGTCCAGACAAAAGAGCAAGTTGTTAGTGGCTGTCTAGACAAAGGAGCAAGTTGTTAGTGGCTGTCCAGACTATAGAGCAAGTTGTTAGTGGCTGTCCAGACAAAAGAGCAAGTTGTTTGTGGCTATCCAGACAAAAGAGCAAGTTCTAAGTTGCTGTCCAGACAAAAGAGCAAGTTGTTTGTGGCTGTCCAGACAAAAGAGCAAGTTCTACGTGGCTGTCCAGAAAAAAGAGCAAGTTGTTAGTGGCTGTCCAGACAAAAGAGCAAGTTGTTAGTCGCTGTCCAGACAAAAGAGCAAGTTGTTAGTGGCTGTCCAGACAAAAGAGCAAGTTGTTAGTCGCTGTCTAGGCAAAAGAGCAAGTTGTTAGTCGCTTTCCAGCCAAAAGAGCAAGTTGTTAGTGGCTGTCCAGGAAAATAAGTAAGTTGTTCGTGGCTGTCCAGACAAAAGTGCAAGTTGTTAGTGGCTGTCCAGACAAACGAGCAAGTTGTTACTCGCTGTCCAGACAAAAGAGCACGTTGTTAGTCGCTGTCCAGACAAAAGAGCAAGTTGTTAATGGCTGTCCAGACAAAAGAGCAAGTTGTTTGTGGCTGTCCAGACAAAAGAGCAAGTTCTAAGTGGCTGTCCAGACAAAAGAGCAAGTTGTTTGTGGCTGTCCAGACAAAAGAGCAAGTTCTAAGTGGCTGTCCAGACAAAAGAGCAAGTTGTTAGTGGCTGTCCAGACAAAAGAGCAAGTTGTTAGTCGCTGTCCAGACAAAAGAGCAAGTTGTTAGTGGCTGTCCAGACAAAAGAGCAAGTTGTTAGTCGCTGTCCAGGCAAAAGAGCAAGTTGTTAGTCGCTTTCCAGCCAAAAGAGCAAGTTGTTAGTGGCTGTCCAGGCAAATAAGTAAGTTGTTCGTGGCTGTCCAGACAAAAGTGCAAGTTGTTAGTGGCTGTCCAGGCAAAAGAGCAAGTTGTTAGTGGCTGTCCAGACAAAAGAGCAAGTTGTTAGTGGCTGTCCAGACAAAAGAGCAAGTTGTTAGTGGCTGTCCAGACTAAAGAGCAAGTTGTTAGTGGCTGTCCAGACAAAAAAGCAAGTTGTTAGTCGCTGTCCAGACAAAAGAGCAAGTTGTTAGTGGCTTTCCAGGCAAAAGAGCAAGTTGTTAGTGGCTGTCCAGTCAAAAGAGCAAGTTGTTAGTCGCTGTCCAGACAAAAGAGCAAGTTGTTAGTGGCTGTCCAGACAAAAAAGCAAGTTGTTAGTTGCTGTCCAGGCAAAAGA
Organism: Ariolimax columbianus; assembly: GCA_036924085.1. Lineage (NCBI taxonomy): Eukaryota > Metazoa > Mollusca > Gastropoda > Stylommatophora > Arionidae > Ariolimax > Ariolimax columbianus. Next base: position 153,956,220 of record JAVGWX010000002.1, on the reverse strand, counting down.
GCAAGTTGTTAGTGGCTGTCCAGACAAAAGAGCAAGTTGTTAGTGGCTGTCCAGGCAAAAGAGCAAGTTGTTAGTGGCTGTCCAGACAAAAGAGCAAGTTGTTAGTGGCTGTCCAGACAAAAGAGCAAGTTGTTAGTGCCTGTCCAGGCAAAAGAGCAAGTTGTTAGTAGCTGTCCAGACAAAAGAGCAAGTTGTTAGTGGCTGTCCAGACAAAAGAGCAAGTTGTTAGTGGCTGTCCAGACAAAAGAGCAAGTTGTTAGTGGCTGTCCAGACAAAAGAGCAAGTTGTTAGTGGCTGTCCAGACACATAATCAAGTTGTTTGTGGCTGTCCAGACAAAAGAGCAAGTTGTTAGTGGCTGTCCAGACAAAAGAGCAAGTAGTTAGTGGCTGTCCAGACAAAAGAGCAAGTTGTTAGTGGCTGTCCAGACAAAAGAGCAAGTTGTTAGTGGCTGTCCAGACAAAAAAGCAAGTTGTTAGTGGCTGTCCAGGCAAAAGAGCAAGTTGTTAGTCGCTTTCCAGCCAAAAGAGCAAGTTGTTAGTGGCTGTCCAGACAAAAGAGCAAGTTGTTAGTGGCTGTCCAGACAAAAGAGCAAGTTGTTAGTCGCTGTCTAGACAAAAGAGCAAGTTGTTAGTGGCTGTCCAGACAAAAGAGCAAGTTGTTAGTGGCTGTCCAGACAAAATAGCAAGTTGTTAATCGCTGTCCAGGCAAAAGAGCAAGTTGTATGTCCAAGCAAAAACAAGCCAAATAATTATGCGAATTTATCGGAAATACGTCACCTTTCTTCTCTAAAGACATAGTCTTCGTCTTCTTCATCATTCGTTCTCCAACGTCAGCTACCAGCTCTGACTCCCGCTACCAAGCTGCTAAGTTGCCAAGCCCTTTGTCCGCTACCGAGTCCCAAAAAGATCTTTACGAGTAGCAAAATGTTGTCCAGAGAACAGAATGTGTTCTGTCGTAGTCTACAGCTTGACTGCGATATCTGCACCAGTCGATATCTGCACACATCTGACTTCAGCAGGCATCCCTTCTCGGTTGTCAATCTGTTCTTTTGCAGCCTGTTATCCAGGATCATCATGTGGGTGGAAGAACTGTCTTGGCAGCTCTGGTTCGCTGGCGCTGATGGTAGCATTCAGTTTTTGGTCGGTGATCACTGCACCTTATAGACTGCTCAGCATCTTGATCCCTCTCAGGCATAGTAAGCAACATGAAGTAAAGCGGAATTAAGAACAAACTATGAATAGCTTTCGGTTTCCTGACAGCAGACATTCACTTGCTTGTTTAGATACCAGGATTTCAAATATTTCAAGTAATATATGACACCAATTTGAGCAGATACGTTATTGTAGCAAGACTCGCTATGGAATATTGTAGATAAATCACTATAGACTTACATATTCGCCAATGGAGCAGACAGCTCTTTGTATTATTCTAACTTAACTTAAAGTCGTTTTACTGGATAATGTTCAGATTCTAGACAGATGGGCAGACCACTTCTGCAAAATACTAAACCACCCATCGTCCATAAATGAAGAGGCCATCCGGCGAATGCCGCAGGTGGAACTGAACCTGGCGTTTGATGAAGTCATTACTGAGGAGGAAGTCGACAGGGCAATCAGTTCACTATCTATAGGAAAAGCTCCAGGAGCTGATGCAATACCAGCAGAGGTATATAAGACAGCTGGCCCATCGCTCACCAGAAGAATCACTGAACTCTTCTGTCACATGTGGGCTGAAGAATAAATACCGCAGGAGCTAAAGGACGCCTCAATCGTTCACCTGTACAAAAGAAAAGGCAACCGTCAGGAATGCGACAATCATCGTGGAATATCGCTACTCTCCGTAGCAGGCAAGATCCTATCTCGCTTACTGCTAAACAGGCTCTACAAACACATTGAACAAAGCCACCACCTCCCAGAAAGCCAATGTGGATTCAGAGCCGGAAGAGGAACAGTGGACATGATTTTTGCCGCTCGCCAAGTACAAGAGATGTGTCGAGAATAAAATCAGGCATTGTACACCACATTTATTGATTTGACAAACGCATTTGATACAGTTAACAGAGGAGGGCTGTGGATGATAATTTCTAAGTTTGGCTGCCCCAACAAGTTCATAACAATGGTAAAATAGCTACACGAAGGCATGTGTGCTCGTGTACTGGACAGCGGTGCAATCTCTAAAACGTTTCTAGTATCAAACGGAGTAAAACAAGGATGTGTACTTGCCCCGACTTTGTTCAGCATGATGTTCGCGGCCACGATGACAGACGCCTTCAGATCATTGGAGCTTGGAATATCCATAAAGTACCGCACAGATGGCAAATTACTCAATTCCAGAAGAAGGAAGGACAAAACCAAAGTGGCTGGCGACATAATCAGGGAACTTGTATTTGCTGACGACTGCGCTCTAATGAGCAGCTCAGAACTGAACATGCAGGTTGGAATGGACCAGTTCTCTGCCGTATGCACAAATTTTGGCCTGACCATAAATGCCCAAAAAACAGAGGTCATGTACCAACCAGCACCAGGCATGCCGTACTCAAAACCAGAGACTACAGTTAGCGGGCAGACGTTGAATGCCGTAGACAAATTCACATATCTGGGAAGCACGCTGTCGAGATCTGTCAGCCTAGACGATGAGGTGGCAAGCAGAATAGCAAAGGCCAGCACAGCCTTTGGTAGAATGCACTCGATGGTCTGGGCACGTCGTGGCATCAGCGTCAAGACCAAACTCAAAGTCTACCGTGCAAACCATCATTCCAACCCTACTATACGCTTGCGAAAGCTGGACTGTATACTCTGGACATGCAATGAGGTTAAACCACTTCCACCGAGGTTGCCTGAGGCGAATATTCCACATCCGATGGCAAGATCGTGTCACTGACATCGAGGTTCTCTCGAGGGCTAACATGCCCAGCATTCATGCACTGCTAGAAAAAGCACGACTAGGATTGGCCGGACACCTCGTCCGTATGTCAGACGAGCGGCTCCCAAAGACGCTGCTCTACGGCGAGCTGAGAGAGGGATGGCGCGAGAGAGGGCGCCCAAAGAAACGTTTTAAAGACGGTCTGAAGGACTCACTAAAAAGTTGCCAGATAGACATCGACACCTGGGAATGTCTTGGGCAAAACAGATATGACTGGAGTAGCGCAGTCAAATCGGGTGTAGCTGCCGGTGAAGACGACCATGTTGTGAAAGCCCAGAGCAGACGCGGAAATCCCCAGCAGCGGGAACACCATCCCCTTCTACAAACCTCGTGTGCCCGATATGTAGCAGATGTTTTCGTGCTCGCATTGGCCTGTTCAGCCACATGCACACCCACACCCAACAGGGACATCTGTGACAAGGATGATGTCGGCGGTCCTCATCGACAACGATGGACAGCTATTATTATTATTATTACTGGTTTAGGAGACTCTGTAGAGTCTGTGTGCAAACAATTTAATTTACATTTCCTTGCTCTAAAAGCTATACGCAACCAATATATTCTTAATTGCATTAATTGCCCTTGCTTCTACCACTTCCTGTGGCAATGCATTTGAAGCATTCACCACTTTATGACTAAACAAAATTTAATAAAATCTAATCTGGACCTTTCTTTAGTTAATTTGTAGCTATGCCCTATTGTTATAGTCTATTTTATCCTTTCCTGTGATTATATTATAAACTTGTATTAAGTCATCTCGAGTTCCTCTCTTTTCTGGACATTGTAGGCCAGTTTTTCCTGGAATTCCACTATCAGCTGTGTCGCTGTTTTATTCAATCTTTTCCCACATGTTTATACCTCCTCTACGATAAGGACTCCATATCTGTACACAGTACTCCAATCTACGTCTAACTAGTGCTTCATAAAGCTTAACTATCACTTCCTTGCTCCTATGTTTAATATTTCTTTTTATCATACCTAACATTGCATTTGCCTTATTCACTGCCAACTGGACTTGTTCACTGACTTTACCTGTATGATTTATTATAATCCCTAGTTCTATTTCCTTTTCTATATTTCTAAAATTGTTCTCGCCCATTCTGTAATTAAGTTTCAAATTGGATCTATTCACGTGGAAGACTGTACATACAGCTACATTAAACGCCATTTGTCACCTCGCAGACTAATCTAGAGTTTTGTATAGATAAGTAAAATAAGTCAAAGAATATAGCGGATATACTAATGTGGAAATCTAGATCAGTTAATGGTATTCATAGCCCATTGTGATAATACACATCAAAGAGTAGAGTAGATAGTCTAATATAACGTTATGGAAAGAGAATCGCCCAGATATAATATTGTAATCATTTGGGTAAGAAATGTAGCATTTTAGGTAAAAAAACAAAAACAGTTGTAGTTATACACTGTGGAGACAGATGCTTCATCGTATTCTTTATCTTCTTCTTCTTTTTCTTCTTCTTCTTCTTACTCCTCTTCTTCTTTTTCTGCTTCTTCTCGCTTATCACCGCAGGGTATGTAGGACAAAAATCAACTTTCTACAAGCAGATCGGTCATATGCTATTTTGTCCCGTTCTTTCCAGTTACTGCCACTTTTCATTGTATCGGCCTTTAGATCTCTCCTTCAGTAGGATACAGGCAGACACAATTTTAACAACATAACACATGGTAATCCATTGAGTGCTGCATGGGTTGGAATTAAAAGCTTATTACATCATTACAACTATATCGTAAAATGCGATCACATAGTTCCGTGCATGTGGCTCGCAATCTCATTATGTAAGATTAAGGTAACAACAAAACCCTACTGGAAATGCTCGGATACAGACTCTCTGTAAAGTAACCAGCTGTAGTGATGGTGCTATATTCCACCTGCAACAAAAATTGGCATTAATCAATCAATTTCATTTTAATCAATGGAGAGTATTGTTCTGCTTCTTATGGTCACAATTAAATGAGTGCCACTCACTTATCTATTCTCTGTGTTCTATATGGTGCATTGTTCCCAGAGCTTTGTTATTTGTTTCGCTTTTTTTTATAGGCTCTTATGTTTTGTATTGCGTGTTGCGCCTCACAGCCCAGTACATTCGACATCTGCATACATTTAAATGTGTTTCCATCGATCGCAGGACTATCTTTCGAAGTCCGAACACATGCATGTTATGTTGTGGGCCACTTTACTAAGCCGACCCTCGAGCATTGTTACAAGCACAGATTTCTGATAGCGAAGACCAAACAAACATACTGATCATGACATGACTGATAGTGAAGACCAAACAAACATACTGATCATGACATGACTGATAGTGTGAAGACCAAATAAACATACTGATCATGACATGACTGATAGTGAAGACCAAACAAACATACTGATCATGACATGACTGATAGTGTGAAGACCAAATAAACATACTGATCATGACATGACTGATAGTGAAGACTAAACAAACATACTGATCATGACATGACTGATAGCGAAGACCAATCAAACATACTGATCATAACATGACTGATAGTGTGAAGACCAAATAAACATACTGATCATGACATGACTGATAGTGACGACTAAACAAACATACTGATCATAACATGACTGATAGTGTGAAGACCAAATAAACATACTGATCATGACATGACTGATAGTGAAGACTAAACAAACATACTGATCATGACATGACTGATAGTGAAGACCAAACAAACATACTGATCATGACATGACTGATAGTGAAGACTAAACAAACATACTGATCATGACATGTCTAGGAGCGAAGAGTAAACAAAGTCATGTGAAACATGCTGGTCAGAACATGACTTGGAGCGAAGAGTAATCAAAGTCATATAAAACACACTGATCATGACATGACTTGGAGCAAAGAGTAATCACAATCATGTAAAACATAGTGATCATGACATGACTGGGAGCGAAGAGTAATCAAAGTCATGTAAGACATAGTGATCAGGACATGACTGGGAGCGAAGAGTAATCAAAGTCACGTAAGACATAGTGATCATGACATGACTGGGAGCCAAGAGTAATCAAAGTCATGTAAAACATAGTGACCATGACATCCCATCTCCACCGATCGTGTTCTTGTAACAAGTCGCGTCTCAGTAGTTATGCTGACAAGGTGTACATCGACACTATAATCCCAACAGTGGGGAACATGCTTAAGAAACTTGCATTGCACTACAGCAAGGAAGACCCCGGTCCAAGTTCTTAAGTACAACCCATGATATAAGAGGAACCACTGTACCCAGCTACCAAAGAAACGTCGATAATGATTAACTCAGCTCAGCGCAAGTAGCTTCAAATTAAACAAAATACAGAGGACTACTCGCACCTATTAGTTGTTAGACTCATGCCAATAGCATTTTGTGTAAAACAATAAGTTGGAATGTCTTCTACCCTAGAGAAATCGAACTGTTAGTCACCATTCACGAAATACTTTCATTATGGCAATGACTGAATTGTGATTTCTGTTACACACAGAGAATTCCATTAAACGAAATAAGGCCGTTACAAAATTATAGTGGTAAAGGTCATTGTACTTACAGTTCAAGGTTGTCTCAATGCAGACACGAGGATGAAGTGCAGTGTGTTGACCATTTCCCTTCCTCGCTGCCTTGCATACCCTAACTAGCTTGGATACCAACTGGTATTTATTTAGAGCTGGTTTATTGAAGCGAATGGAGATTGAGTCTTTGAAGCTCGTACATTCTATCGTGAGGATGCGCTGTTGCTGAGCTCATGTATTATCTTCTCAGTGCGGTCGGTCCACCAGACGGTGGGAGCAACAAATACAAGTTTAATCCAATCTGACTTTTTGCAGTGGCAGCTTCAGTAGCAACGCCGCTACATGCTATTGAAGGGGGTTATTTTACCTGCGAGGTAAGGCACTCACCTGTTAAGAAAAGAAAGGGCAAAACAGTGGTGGGAGAGGCGAATCCAGATGTAAAACGTTGCCCTACGTGATATGCAGAACCAGAAGGATAGATTGAGGTGATCTTGAAGTTGATCTTCCTGTAACTATGGACATTGTCTGTTTTGTTTTATTGGCATGATTAGAGCACTGGGTGAATGAGTGGGGGACGTCTGTCTGTGATCGTTTTTCTCTGCAAATATAATGTTGCTAGTCCATGTGTGCCCATCAATATATAGAGAAAGGTGTGTGTTACTGGTGGAGCATTCCGGTCAACTGTGTCCGTCTTTAGAACTTCTTCATAAAATGGTTCAAACCTGCCTCAATTGGCAGAGGAAAAAATTCGTTCTGATAAACCTAGTCTAATGTCTGATCCTCCATCTCGCTAAGCATTAGGACTCCGAAATTCTGTGGAGTTACTAGGAAGAATGGGATCTACAACTTTTAGGTGAGGTAGGCTTGGGGATGAGAGCCTAAGAGACCCCCATAAGGACCTCATATGCCTCTGTTTTCACCGATTACGATATGCCTGGAAGAACACGAAAAATGACGTTGCTGGGCCTACAACTTTAAACCACCACTTCGTCGCACTCCAATATGATGGAGAGATGCCCCGAGTAAAGTCCATTGTCCAAGATGGTACTCCAAGGCAAAAAGACCAAAGTGAATTTTTCTTAAATTTGCGATACCTGGCCTCAAACAAATCGTGTCTGATTGAATATCAAGATTACATATTAAAATGTTACGATGGTTGCGGGAGGAAGAGACGAAGGGCGTGGCTGAGTGGCGAAACTCTTAGAGACACATCTCACATCACAAACATGCATTTGTTCGATTTAACTATTTTCTATGGGAAGTTAACTCATTGACAAAATCCTTGCTGAAATCGCGTACACTTGACCGTATTGCGCAATACACAGTACAACGACGCAGGTGAGGGGTTGAGTTTGTAGTTATTTTTTTTTCACTCTTAGCTCTGTTGTTTGCTTCGTGCCGTTTCCATGTGTCTAATGTAGGCTTCTTAAAGACATCTTGTGGACGAATGAAGTTTCTCATCTTTATCTGGCAGGAACAAGAATAGAACATCTGTCCCACTGAGAGCATGTCGTTGGACAGGGCATTCCAAATCACGTGGACCAGGTCACCATGCTGTCTAGAAATGTTGCACGTTTTGTCTTATATTTCTAGGCCTATATCCTGTTTACTTGCAAAATTTTCATCATCACATCCACTCTCACTTGTAAGGGACAAGAAAATGGAGTATCTTCCCTCCATAGTATCATTTATATATTCTCTAGTAAGTACCACTCATATATTCCGCAGTAAGTACCATTCATATATTCCCCCGTAAGTACCATTCATATATTCCCTCGTAAGTACCATTCATATATTCCCCCGTAAGTACCATTCATATATTCCCCCGTAAGTACCATTCATATATTCCCCCATAAGTACCATTCATATATTCCCTCGTAAGTACCATTAATATATTCCCTCATAAGTAACATTTATATATTCCCTCGTAAGTACCATTCATATATTCCCTCGTAAGTACCATTCATATATTCCCCAGTAAGTACCATTCATATATTCCCTCATAAGTACCATTCAAATATTCCCTCGTAAGTACCATTCATATATATCCTCGTAAGTACCATTCATATATTCCCTCGAAAGTACCATTTATATATTTCCTCGTAAGTACCATTCATATATTTCCTCGTAAGTACCATTCATATATTTCCTCGTAAGTACCAATCATATATATCCTCGTATGTACCATTCATATATTCCCTCGTAAGTACCATTCATATATTCCCTCGTAAGTACCATTCATATATTCCCTCGTAAGTACCATTCACATATTTCCTCGTAAGTACCATTTATATATTCCCCCATAAGTACCATTTATATATTCCCTCATAAGTACCATTCATATATTTCCTCGTAACTACCATTCATATATTCCCTGGCAAGTACCATTCATATATTCCCTTGTAAGTACCATTCATATATTTCCTCGTAAGTACCATTCATATATTCTCTGGCAAGTACCATTCATATATTCCCTTGTCTGTACCATTCATATATTCCCTTGTAAGTACCATTTTTTCTCCGACTTTAAAGGCTAGACTGCCGTTGTCGTGTAAAGCTGTGTTTAAAGAATGACACAAATTAGTAATTTGCAGAAGTAAATAGGCATTACTATGAAACCAAAACGTACATTTGCACATTATGAAGTCATATTTGCAAGAACAATTCATTCACACTCTACAGCATGTAACACAATCCAACCCAATCATACCCTACGGCATGTTGCAACAACCCTATAAGAAATGTCTCATCCAGCATTATGCCTGGCTCCTGTAATTTTTTACCTGCCACCTAGATTCTATTAAAATGTATTACCCCTGTTGTTAGAGGCCACAAAGAGTATGGTATAATTTATTTAGGGTAGAAGATTAAACCAATTCATGATATGTCCCTCCCCACACTTCACAGTATGAAGTAGCATTATGGGTTTGGAAGAGAGGTTTTAAATTATTTACAAAAATATAATGACGGTATTCTGCATTGAGATGTGGGGGTACCCTTAATTTATTGTTCATGTGTCTTACATTTTCTGAGGATGTGTTAGTGGATGTGTTAGTGGGCCCCATGTTCAGTTGTGTTAAGTTCTTTCTGTGAAGTGTCTGGCAGGTTACGATGACATTATTCCTTGCTGCTTATCTAGGCCCCAATAACATGCGAACTCCTCAAATATGATGCATGAATAAAAGTGTTAAAAACTTGCTTGCTAGAGGAATTAGCAAAAGAAAACGAAGAAAAGGAAGAACAAGAACAAGAAGAAACAGAAGAAGAAAATATGAAGCAAGAAAAATAATAATGATAATAAAAAGAAAAAAAAAACATGAAAGAAAGAAAGAAGCAAACACACAAAGAAACAAGGAAACAGAAAAAAAATTAAAAAAATTAAGACAATAAAAAGTACAAAAAGGGTAAAGAAAAGGCAAAAGCAGTGAAGGAGAAGAGAGCAAAAATAAAATTTAAAAAAACATGAACATTTGATGCTCTGGGCACTCCATCAGGAAGTTTTTGCCTGGCGTCAAAGATTTAGGAGACAGGATTGTTCCAACCACCGAAACCCACAATTTCATCCGAGCTGTTGAAACATCTTGACTGACCTCAATCCGACGCTCCAGAACCAGATATGATTTATAGCTTTCCTTCCAGTCAGGATCTTCTGAAGCTGTGTTGGAAAGTTGAAGAGACGACAACGTGAAGACCCGAGATGTTATCGGCACGGTCGATGGGCGGGCCCGTCGGTGTCAGTTTCAACTGTCTGGAAGCTGGGATAAATGCCTTCTTTGGTGGAAGTTGCTCAGTGGTCAGGTGGGATTTCCGACTGGAAGATGAATTAACTATGAAAGTTGGGACAATAGAGTGGTGGGCACGTTCGCTGCCGTGATGAGTTTGTTGATCAGGTGATGTGTTAGTGCAGTGTTTGGTAATCGTTCTAGAATTACAAACTCATTCCTAGGCCCTTTAAAAATGGTTGAAGTTTCTGAATTTTAAAATGAACAGAAATGGTAAGAAATGAACTTAGAAGGAATGTGCTCTAGTGAAACAAGTTCTCCTAGTTTCAGCATCTAAGGTGTGTTAATTCACTACAAGTGAAACATATAAGCTTCATATGAAGTCCATGCCGTGGTCTTTGGAGCAGGCATCCTAGCCAACGAGGTGTAAATCGACACTGTGGTGCCCGAAGTGGTGAGCTTCTATAAATGCTGCACATTGCATTGCGATGGGACTAGTACTGCTTGCCTCAGTACAACATAGGATATATGAAGAATCGTTACTACCAGTAAACAGAGAACAAACTGTAAAGAGTGAAGGAGTCATTACGAGGATACGTGAAACAACAACAACAGCAGCACGAACACCGACAACAGTGTCAACTATAGCAGCAGCAAAAATAATAGTAACAACCACAGTATCAATTACAACATCGGCAACAATAGCAACAAGAGTTTCAACCACAATATCAGCAACAACAACAAGGGTAACAACAAATGCAACAACATAACAAGATTAAGAACAAAATCAGCAACAACAATAACACAAGTAACAACAGTAATAACACTATTATTAATAACATCAACAAAATCAGCGACAATAACGATAGCAGACACAAACAAGAATATTATCAACAACAACAGCAGTAGCAAAAGCAAAAACTTCAACACAAACAACAACAAAAGCAACAGCATCAGCAGAGGCAACACCATCACAACAACACCATCACAACAAACAACAACAATAACACTAATATCAGCAGAAACAACATCAACACAACAACACCATCAAAACAAACAGCAACAATAACACTAGTATCAGCAGAAACAACATCAACACAAACAACAACAATAACACTAGTATCAGCAGAAACAACATCAACACAAACAACAACAATAACACCAGTATCAGCAGAAACAACATCAACACAAACAACAACAATAACACCAGTATCAGCAGAAACAACATCAACACAAACAACAACAATAACACTAGTATCAGCAGAAACAACATCAACACAAACAACAACAATAACACTAGTATCAGCAGAAACAACATCAACACAAACAACAACAATAACACTAGTATCAGCAGAAACAACATCAACACAAACAACAACAATAACACCAGTATCAGCAGAAACAACATCAACACAAACAACAACAATAACACCAGTATCAGCAGAAACAACATCAACACAAACAACAACAATAACAACATCAAAGTCAGTAACAAGAATTTCAGCTACAAGAACATTAACATCTCCTATTCACATCTGGTTCTCTTAGTTTGCAGGCTTTAATTGTCTTTTCTCCGCTTGTTCAGTTTTTTGGCGCGGTGTTGTGTTTTATCTTGTTGGTGTAGTTTGTTCGGTTGTTCTCTTTATTTTCACTAGGTAGTAGTCGTTTCCTTCCTCGTGTGCTCTGAACACTCTAGCGTCTCTCACGCACTTAAAATACACTATTTCTGACTATCGTATGATCGGTTATAGATCGTCCGTTTCTTGCTGGTTCACATCGCGTGTTCTTAGTTCTTAGTAGACCTGTACTTCTACAGGGGCAGATGCTCCTGTGCAGGTCCCAGCTCTGGTATGAGCTGGATGTAGCCGGGATAAGGGTTTCCTGCTTAGTGGTCTAGGCTCGAGCAGCTAAGTACTCTACTGCGTTGTGACAACCGATGTGCGAGCCTATCTTAATAGACTCAAACACTAAAGAAAAGTAGACCCGCATCCTGTTAGGCACCATCTACGCTGCTCTAAATAAACCACCTTAGCATGACCAGTGATATGCCATGTCACACAGTTAGTTGCCTCTTACGAAATATTTTTTATGAGGCAGTGGTGCTATTCTCATCCTTGTCTTACACAAAGACCCCAGCAGACGATTGTAACATGTATTATTTCTAGAGGTTTCTATCAAGCTTAGAGAACTCCAGCCATACACCGTGGGAATGGTAGACAATGCCACGAAATGGAGTCATCAAAACTTGAATAATTAGACTCCACTGTTACTGACACGCCCTCAGAGTGGCAGTGAGCCTATTCCCAGGGGTCTATTGGTAACCAAATACAAACTATAGTTACCAACGCGAAAAAGAAGTCAAGTCTCTACGCCAATAGGATGTAATCGTGCGTAGACAGGAACATGCTTGTGTTTGTTCCCTGCAGAATCGAAGTAATTGTTTTCAATTGTCATTTATGGCTCCTTATCAATACCTACCAATTGCTCCACTAGAGTTGGAATATCCATTTCCAGCTGTGCCGTTAAAGTCTCCTAGGAGAAGTCTTTCGTTTTGGCAATCATCAGCATTCTCTTAGAGACCACAATACATCCCACCTCCGCCTTAGCTCTTTCGGTTGCTCTGTAGAGGAGCAAGTTTTGGTCAAAGTTCAGGACACTCTGTTTTTTTATGTTATTTTAGCACTAGGACACTTAATTTTAATCTTATTGCTTTCTCCAGTTCCGCTGTTTTCCTATTTGCTTTTTAAACTGTTCATGTTCCGTTAACAACGACTATGAGGTGCAGAACGCAAGGTCGGTTGTTCAATCCGACACGCCTGAAGTCTTACACTAAGGTGAGAGGCCACAATCTGGGATCTTCAGTTCGATGACGGCCTCGCCTTTAGCACCTCATTAGGATAAGACATACTTCTTCTTCTTCTTTTCCTTCTTCTGCGTTCGTCCTCAATCCTCCTCTAATAAGCCATGAACAGTGCTTTGCAAGCAGCAAGAATGCTTTGTGTTACTAGTTTGCAGCTCGACTGCAATATTTGCACCTTCGGCCCAACATATCCGTTTCCGACAGCAGAAGATCCACCATGACGAAGTATACGACGACATGCAGCATATGCTATCTCACTATAGGTAATAAAAAAACTGAAGTACTCTTCCAGCCTGTTCCTAACAACCCGTACACTGAACCAAACTATAGTGTACAGAACCAGCGTCTCCCGGAAGTCGTGGACTTCAACCACCGAGGCTCATTAGAGAGACGAATTTGGACATAGATGTTTACAGCAAGATTGCAAAGTGAAGCTCTGCGTTTTGGAAGCTGCAAGCAGACGTATGGAGCAGACATGGCAACAGTGGGTCACCATAGTTAAAGTGTATCGTGCTGTAGCGATATCAACTCTGATTCATGCCGGGCAAACATGGACAGTGTATGATGTACACGCTAGACAGCTAAATCGTTTTAATTTGAGATGTCTTTGTAGGCTGTTCGAATCACGGGGCAGGACTTCATGTCTAACTCTAACATTCTTAGTATGGCAGGACGCCATGTTTAACTCTAACATTCTTAGTATTGCAGGAAGTCATGTCTAACTAAAACAATATTCTTAGTATGGCAGGACGTCATGTCTAACTCTAACATTCTTTGTATGGCAGGATGATATGTCTAACTCTAACATTCTTAGTATGGCAGGACGTCGTGTCTAACTTTAACATTCTTAGTAAGACTAACATGTTGAGCATTCATACATTTCGGCAAATAAGCTTAGATAAGATGGGCGTGGCATGTTGTTCTCGTGACCAACGAGTACATCTTCAAGCAGCTGTTACACTGTGAGCTCAGATTAGGCATTCCCTCAATAGGATGACACACCAAACGCTAAAGCGAATTCTTGAAAGTGTACCTAAAAGCCTTCACCATTGGTGTCACCTCCAAAGAGTCGCTTGCACAGAACCGTTCCGCCTGGCGTGTTTGTGTCACTCAAGGTGCTCAGATCGCAGAGCGAAATGACACACAGACTTGACGAACAAGCAAATGACACACAAAATATAGAACTAACAAATGACAACATGTAGAACTAACAAATGACACACAACATGTAGAACTAACAACGGACACACAACATTTAGAACTAACAAATGACACACAACGTATTGAACTAACAAATTACACACAACATATTGAACTAACGAAAGACACACAACATATTGAACTAACGAAAGACACACAACATATAGAACTGTTTAAAAACACTCGTACTTGCAGAATTTAAACAAATACGCTCAAACTTGCAGCAGTTCTACCAAACTTGTAGAACCAGCAAACTTGACAACTATACAAAGAACACATTAAATTTGAACAAGTAACAAAAATGCACACACTATTGTACAGTTAACAATGAACAAACACATACATGAAAAAAACATAAAGAACACCGTCAAGCAAGATTGCAGAGAATTAAATTTCCACAAAAAAAGATCACACAACAGCGTACAATTAACAAAGAACACACACAATGTACAATTAACAAAGAACACGCACAATGTACAATTAACAAAGAACACGCACAATGTACAATTAACAAAGAACACGCACAATGTACAATTAACAAAGAACACGCACAATGTACAATTAACAAAGAATACGCACAATGTACAATTAACAAAGAACACGCACAATGTACAATTAACAAAGAATACGCACAATGTACAATTAACAAAGAATACGCACAATGTACAATTAACAAAGAACACGCACAATGTACAATTAACAAAGAACACGCACAATGTACAATTAACAAAGAATACGCACAATGTACAATTAACAAAGAATACGCACAATGTACAATTAACAAAGAATACGCACAATGTACAATTAACAAAGAACACGCACAATGTACAATTAACAAAGAATACGCACAATGTACAATTAACAAAGAATACGCACAATGTACAATTAACAAAGAACACGCACAATGTACAATTAACAAAGAACACGCACAATGTACAATTAACAAAGAACACGCACAATGTACAATTAACAAAGAACACGCACAATGTACAGTTAACAAAGAACAAACAACACATATAAAATTAACAAAGAACATACACACCAATATGTAAACTTGACAAGAACTATGGAAAACTCGTAGAAGTAACAAAGAACATACACACCAATATGTAAACTTGACAAGAACTATGGAAAACTCGTAGAAGTAACAAAGAACAATATAGCAAAATAGCAAAGAATATGGGCGTACATGCAGAACTAACAAAGAACACTGACAAACCTATAGAGTATAACAAAGAGCACGCACAGACTACATGTGTGCTATGTGCACGAGGAATCGCGTGTGCAGACAGTCGATGATAGTAACGCATGTGTGACGTCACCCACACACCTGATGCCCACTAAAACGCCCCGATGATTGACACAAAGCCCGGACTGAAAAATAAAGAAATGCGTACTTTTATGTCTGTCATTGTTCTTCTGTTGAACACTTCACACATGACACCCCTTTCAAGCTATCTTTTCCAGACAATCGCGCCGTTTGCTCTTAGAGGTCAACCGTTCACGTGCTGAAGTGCTGTTCAGACCTGCGCAATAGTTGAGTAAGAGATGTTCCTGTATTACTGGGAAACCACAGTTAGCTATTGACAGTTGTATTATCAATAAATAGATAAATGTTTATATTTATACAGACAGACACACACACACACACCCACACACACACACACACACACCCACACACACACACACACACATACATATATATATATATATACATATGTATATTGTCTATCTATCTATCTATCTATCTATCTATCTATCTATCTATCTATCTATCTATATATATATATATATATATATACATATATGAACAGAGAGAAAGACAGAGAGAGAGAAAGATAGAGAGAGAGAGAGAGAGAGAGAGAGAGGTGTACATAAAGAGAAAAGTCATCCTTGCCAGGTGAAACATACTAATACAAAATTGTACTTCACGTCCTCCTTGATACGTACATGCATACATACGTATATACATACATATATACAAAAATGCATACATACATACACACACACACACACACACACACGCACGCACACACACACACACGCACGCACGCACACACACACAGACACACATTGATTACACACACACACACAGAGACACACACATTGATTACACACACACACAGACACACACACATTCACACACACATACACACGCACATACATACATACATACATACATACATACATACATACATATATACATACATACATGCGCTCGTCTATCAAGGGAGTGGGAATAGCAGGGAGATAAGTCGCTCGTCTCTCAAGGTGGGCCACTGTAGCAGAGAGTTAAAATACTAGTCTCCCAAGGTGGGCCACTGTAGCAGAGAGTTAAAATACTAGTCTCCCAAGGTGGGGCACTGTAGCAGAGAGTTAAAATTCTAGTCTCACAAGGCGACGGCTATTTCAGATAGAAAAGGATTTCGTTAATAACAAAGTTGGGGGGGGGGGGGGCGAATTGCTAATATAAATAAGAAAGGCTCTCGTCACTCTATAGTGGTGGTAGGGGCGCTACTACGGAGATGGGGGGGAGAGAGTTGTTGTAGAGAGGTAAGGTGCTTGACTCTGATTCGGGGGAGGGGGGGGGATAGTTGTTGTAGAGAGGGTAGATACTTGACTCTGATGGATGGGGGGAGTTGTTGTAGAGAGGTAAGGTGCTTGACTGTGATTCGGGGGGGGGGGGGGATAGTTGTTGTAGAGAGGGTAGGTACTTGACGGAGAGTTGTTGTAGAGAGGTAAGGTGCTTGACTCTGATTCGGGGGAGGGGGAGGGATAGTTGTTGTAGAGAGGGTAGATACTTGACTCTGATTGGGGGGGGGGAGTTGTTGTAGAGAGGTAACGTGCTTCACTGTGATTCGGGGGGGGGGGGGGATAGTTGTTGTAGAGAGGGCAGGTACTTGACTCTGATGGGGGGGGGGGGGAAGAGTTGTTTTAGAGAGGTAAGGTGCTTGATTCTGATTTGGGGGGGGGGGGATAGTTGTTGTAGAGAGGGTAGGTACTTGACTCTGATGGGGGGGGGGGGGGTGGGGGGGGGGTGAATTGCTAATATAAATAAGAAAGGCTCTCGTCACTCTATAGTGGTGGTAGGGGCGCCACTACGGAGATGGGGGGGGGGGAGAGTTGTTGTAGAGAGGTAAGGTGCTTGACTGATTCGGGGGAGGGGGGGGGTAGTTGTTGTAGAGAGGGTAGGTACTTGACTCTGATGGGGGGGGGGGAGAGTTGTTGTAGAGAGGTAAGGTGCTAGACTCTGATGGGGCGGGGAGTTGTTGTAGAGAGGGTATGTGCTTGTCTATCAAGAAACCAATACATGAATTCATAAAAGAGTGTGTATTTGAATCTTGCAGGTGTTTAGCAACCCATGTATTCAGTTGACGTGAGATCATGTGTCTAGTCCTACAAGAGACGGACGATAGCCTCGTAAATTCCCTGTACATTTTGAGCTTATAAAAGAACACGTCCTAGAAGAAAGTTGAAACTAGCCGCTGTTAGCTGCTTTCCACTCAAGGATATATGGAAATTGTTGAAATCCCTACCCAGACACCATATCCGGAAGTAAAACAACATATGTTACCTGTGATATCTGTAGTCATCTCGTCTAGAACGGCTTGCCACTGGACCGACCAATTTAGCTCTGGACGATGGAATGTGATTGGTGATAGCGCACATTTTTCTCACTAAAGGCTAATGACAGTGCAATATGATTGCAAACATCTCTCTATTCTGGCATTGCCGTCAGCATCCCTTGCGATTGGCAACAGTGTTGTTGTTATTGTTTTTAATAGCCTATTGACAAAAAGAAGATTAGACTGCTCCTTCTAAGTTTGGACAACATGGACACGGAGAACATATGAATAGTTTTTATCGTTGCATCAGCTACTTATTAAAAGGACCAGCAAACCAGAACTGCCAAGTCTTTCTACACCTCATCGCGATAATCTTGGATAATAGACTGCAACAGTACAAACTGGCAAAGGAGAAGGGATAGAAGAGAGAAGGCTAACACGGTACCCAAAAATGGCTGGTGAATTCAAATGAGTCGGACTGAAAGGTGCAAACATGGCAGTTAAGCTGTAAACTACGACACAAAAGATTCCATTCCCTGGACAATGTCCCGCTACTTGCAAAGCCATGCGCATGGCTTGATAGTGAGAGATTGAGAAGGTTCAGGGCTTGATAGCAGGAGATTGACAACGTCCAGGGCTTGATACCAGGAGATTGACAACGTCCAGGGCTTGGTAGCGGGAGATTGAGAACGTCCAGGGCTTGGTAGCGGGAGATTGAGAACGTTCAGGGCTTAGTAGCGGGAGATTGAGAACGTTCAGGGTTTGGTAGCGGGAGATTGAGAACGTTCAGGGCTTAGTAGCGGGAGATTGATAACGTTCAGGGTTTGGTAGCGGGAGATTGAGAACGTTCAGGGCTTAGTAGCGGGAGATTGACAACGTCCAGGGCTTGATAGCAGGAGATTGACAACGTCCAGGGCTTGATACCAGGAGATTGACAACGTCCAGGGCTTGGTAGCGGGAGATTGAGAACGTTCAAGGCTTTGTAGCGGGAGATTGAGAACGTCCAGGGCTTGGTAGCGGGAGATTGAGAACGTTCAGGGCTTAGTAGCGGGAGATTGAGAACGTTCAGGGTTTGGTAGCGGGAGATTGAGAACGTTCAGGGCTTAGTAGCGGGAGATTGATAACGTTCAGGGTTTGGTAGCGGGAGATTGAGAACGTTCAGGGTTTGGTAGCGGGAGATTGAGAACCAAAGAGGAAGAAGAATAAGTAGATACTTGTTTGTCTGATTGAATACCAGGACTCCAACAGTTCCGACGATCGCATTAGGTTAAATCATAACAAATGGTAACTCATGGCTGTTTGTCTATGTTGACATTAGCAAGGTTTTAGATGTGACGTCATTTCAAACACACAAGATCCCTAATCAGGTAAAGTATTGGGGACCAGTTAAGTGGCACGGCTCACAACCAATGGTGCTGGATTGAATCCCCATCACAGCACCGGCCGTTACCCCGGGGATGCAAACCCTTAAAAATGTAAGATTAAGCAAACCCTTAGATAATAATGCATGCTGAAGTCGGATGCACTGGTCACAGTGTAACGCACACTTCCTTGGGAAATAGATAAAAAAGTCAAGCGCAAAAACAAACAAAAATAAAGTAATTATTATCACATGCAAATTAGTCACAAGTCAGGAATGACGGTGAACAACAACAGCAATGAACAAGGTAGAGACTTTCATAAATGATTTCTTGCATAGAATACAGAGATTAAAATGGTATAATTAGATTCCTAATGGGGAACTGACTGTTAAAACAAATTAAACATATCAGTGAAACAATACGTGGGTGGAAGACACTAGCGTTGGATAGGACATGCATTAAGGAAACCCGTTGATTGCATTACAAGACTGTCTTTGTTGTGGAATCCCCAAATCAAGACCTGTATTACCAGATCAGAATACATTTAGTGAAGAGAAACAGGAAGAAAGTGTTCTTCATAAAGCTGGGACGGTTTTCACAAGCAGGATAATTGATCGTGTATTTATTGAAGACCTGAGCTCCACAAAGAGCTGACCGATGTTGATTGAAAGATTTATTGATTGATTGACGTCTGCAGATACGGTTAATAGGATTATTTATAATCAGTGACAGAAGAAATAGAAAGTTCAGCAGTCCATGCCCCTCTTTTGCAAATAATGTACCAGTTAGTTAGAATATTTGTTTTTAAAAAAATTAATATAATAATTACAAATATTGTAAAAAAATGAAATGCATTAATAACGGAGAACCCACAAAATATTGTGAAAAGAATTCACCTAAGTAATAAATAAATTGAACATAAAAAATAAAACCAAACATTCACTTAACAAAATAGTACGGCAAACTGGAAACCATGTACCAATTAGTAGTGAAATTCGTGCCGAGGTCTGAAAATAAAGCAAATGATTAGCTGTAAGAAGTCTTGTTAATGTCCTTGCAAGCTTCGCCTGTTGAGATCATTTCACATCTGGGATCAAGATGCGGAGCAGCGCACGAGCTGCAGTGGTCAGCAACCCATAGCTGACTGCTAGCGTCAGGGCCAGCGAACCAGAGCTGCCAAGACCATTCTACACCTCCACGCGGTGATCCTGGATAACAGGCTGCAGCAGGGCAGACTGGCTAAGGAAAAGGAATCGAAGTGGGAATGCTAACCCGGTACTCAACAAATGCTTGCTGAAGTCGGATGTGTTGGACCGAAAGGTGCAAATATCACAGTCAAGATGTAAACTACGACACAACGCATTCCGTTCTCTGGACTACATTCTGCTACTTAAGCATTTTCAGTGTTTGGTAGAGGGAGATTGAGAACGAACGAAGCCAAGCCATTTCACATCTTGACCACCTTTCTTTGGCTGCGAGCTGCGAGACACTTCTTATGCCCCGAAGCGTGTTTAGAAGGAGAATCTGGGTCATCGTTACTGTAGTGTAATGTCGGGCTAACCAGCAAGCTCACTGCGATGGGGATCACATTTGTCGATCCTCACCTTGCTGGCCAGACTGCTATGACTCAACCTGTTTCCAGTACGTGCACGAGATATTCGATCTTCACCGGCAAGTTACACAATATTGTTTTAAACACACGAAATGTTACACAAGCTGATATACAGAACAATCAGTTTTAAAATATTATAGCAAACTGAAAACCATGTGCCGTTTTACAATGTACATGCTGTAATAAAACTGGTTCTTTGTTATAAGAAATAATAGCTTTAACTGATCAACCACTGGCACGATCAAGAGAACAGATACAATAACAGTCTATCTAACGACAAAAGAAAATACATATTCTGGAACAAAGCACAAACCAAGTGAAGATATATGATTAACTGAAACGATAGATGTGTTCATGACGGAGGAATGACGTACATATGCAGGCAATATCGATACGTTGTGTGTGACGTCATCACACACACCTGTGCCCACGTAGCAGCCATGTCTGGTTGACACAAAGCGTGCATTGAAAACACCTTAGCGAAAAATCCTCGATATTGATGTTTTTCCTTGTTACAGTACTTGGCTCTGCATGATGCCAAACAGCAGCATTTACCTTTGGAAAGAAATAAAAATATGGACATCGTGCTAGCGCAGAATTATTTTCTTGAAAAATCTAAAATAGAGAGTTTTTATTATTTATCTTTCTAATGTCTTCTAATTGTATTATTATTTAAATTAAGTCATATTCGACTTATTTTTCCGAATCGTTTCTCAGTCCAGTCGGAATATAGGCCACAACTTCAGTTGGACAACTTAAGAAGTTAACGATAAAGCACTTTTCCTACTTTGCAATGATAGTTGTTTTGTAGACATTTGTTTACATGTTGATATTGCTAGTCCCATACACAAATCACGTGAGTCACCTCTTTCGACATGCGTGGGGGTGCAGTTGGGCTATTTCTCCTCTCAGGAGCTGGGGCCAGGATACATACACTAGGGTTTTGGTTCAGGAGAAAGTCAATCGGTTTTGTATACGGATAGAGCAGTGTTATGGTGAGAACCTACCGTCATTCGCTATTTAAACATATTGTGTTTGTTTACAATTGGTTCTTATATATTGTTACGTAATGAAGAAGATCTGATCAGTATTTTTTACCTGACAGAAGCATGCCGTTAAAGTCCACTGAAGATGGTTGTGCTTTGGGCTCAATATGTCATCAGGAAGCAAAACAACATCGCCAATACATTGAAGCACTCCGATAGCTCAGACACAGGCTTCCTGTATATGGGCCAACTGCTACCAGAACCTTAGTTTCACATTGGAGCTAAAAGGTGAATGTTTGCACACTCTTAGAGAAAGGCTTCCTTTAAAAGTGCACGAAGTATTGTGGGTCGACATTGAAACAATAAGCTGAATGAATGATTGAATGAGTAAATGAATGAATGAATGATTGAAATAACGATTGAAACATTGGTCCGCATGTTTTACATGACCATGATTTTGAATTTAGGGGTGGATTTTAGTTAGCATGGCGTAAGGTGAGGGTTTAAGTCAGCATGTTTCACCTGTCGGTGAGGTTACATAGGGTTCTGAGCATTTTTTTCCACCTGGCCCTGAGTTTAGGTGGACATTTTGATCAGTATGTTTTCTTTTTATTCTTCTTATTCTTCTGCTTCTTCTTTTTCTATTTCTTCTTTTTTAAATGGTCTCTAAGTCTTAGTATTAGTCCACTTGTATTTCTACAGAGACAGACACGCATGTGCAGCTCTCAGCTCTGAGGTAAGCTGTATATAGTCCGGAGGAGGATTTCCTGCTTAGCCGGCTATGTTCGTGCAGCTTATTACTCCTCTGCGTAGAGAGAGAGAGACACACATGCTGAGAAAAGGGTAGCTTATCGATATACGGATCCATCTTAATAGACTCAAACACTAGAGTAAAGTAGACCCGTTACTTGTTAGGCACTTTCTATGCTTCTCGTAACAAACCACATGAGCATAGCTGTTATACCATGTCCCGCATAATGTCGACTCTTATGAAATGCTCTCAATCGGGCAGTGGTGCTATTCTTGTCTTTGGCATAAACAAAGACCCCGACTGGCTACTTTTACGACGTTCGTCCTTAAATGAACATTGTGTTGTAGTTTATCTTGACCGTGTGAAATTTGCATTCGTAGGCCCGACAATATGAAATTCAGCTGGCTTGTTTGAGTACCGGGTTTGCCTTTCTACGGCTATACCTATCCCTTGACTGGACTAGACTAATGCAGCCTGTGTCCAGGGCGCCTCGTGTAGGCGAAATAAGGTATTGGTAAGCTCTGGTTCGCTGGCCCTGATACAAGCAGCCAGCACTGAGTGGCTGGCTGCTGCCAGCTCATTCCCGTTCGCAGAATATCTCACCTGCTCTGAGGTTAGGTAGAATTTCTTGGTCAGTGTGTTCCATCTGACCCTTTTAGCTCCTCTTCGCATACATAACATAAAGTGCTAGACATTTTCTGAGTGGATCCTGTTATTATCAGATCAGTTAGCATCCAAGACAGAACGTCCTTTCCGCAATAACAATAGACAATCACTCGTAGAATTGTCATTATTCTTAGTCGATGTCACCTGATCTTTTGTGACCAATAGAAACAGTAGCCTCCAGACATCCATGACAGCTTTTCCTGAAGCCAGCTGATGTATTGTGTCGACCTTCGTCGTGTCTGCCATGGTTAGCTGTAGGAAAATAAACAATTATCAGATTTTCCAGATAATGCCGATCACAGACGGCGTTAGCCAGGTAACGTCGACAGGTGATGATAACACAGTACCAGGTAGAAGGGATAACAGCTCCACTTCAGGTAGAAGGGATAACAGCTCCATTCCAGGTATAGTTGACGACAACCCAGCTTCAGGTAGAGTTGACGACAACCCCTCTTTATGTAGAGTTAACGACAACCACGCTCCAGGTAGAGTTGGCAACAATCCGGCTACAGGTAGAGTTGACGACAATTCCGTTCCAGTTAGGGTTGACAACAACCTCACTCTAGATAGAATTGATGGCAACCTCGATCCAGTTGGAATTGATGACAAACCTGTTCCATGTAGAGTTGACGGCTACCACGCTCCAGGTAGAGCTGATGTCAACACCGTTTTGTAAGAAGGAACGATAGCGGGGTGGAGTCTCTATTTTATGGTATATGGACAGCAACCCCGTCCAGGAAGAAGGGATCATAATTCTGATCTAAGTAGTGGAATGGACATGCCCTGTCCAAGTAGAATAGACAGCCCTGCTCCAAGTAGAATGGACATGCCCTGTCCAAGTAGAATAGACAGCCCTGCTCCAAGTAGAATAGACAGCCCTGCTCCAAGTAGAATTGACAGCCCTGCTCCAAGTAAAGAGGTGAACAACCCCGCTCCAAGTAGAATGGACAGCCCTGCTCCAAGTAGAATGAATAGCCCCGCTCCAAGTAGAATAACCAGCCCTGCTCCAAGTAGAATGGACAGCCCTGCTCCAAGTAGAATGGACAGACCAGCTCTAAGTAAAGAAGTGAACAGCCCCGCTTTAAGTAGAATGGACAGCCCTGTTTCAAGTAGAATGGACAGCCCTGCTCCTAGTAGAATGAACAGCCTAGCTCTAAATAGAATGGACAGCCCTGCTCCAAGTAGAATGAACAGGCCCGCTACAAGTAGAATGGACAGCCCTGATCCAAGTAGAATGAACAGCCCCGCTACAAGTAGAATGAACAGCCCCGCTCCAAGTAAAGAGGTGGACAGCCCTGCTCCTAGTAGAATGAACAGCCTAGCTCTAAATAGAATGGACAGCCCTGCTCCAAGTAGAATGAACAGGCCCGCTACAAGTAGAATGGACAGCCCTGATCCAAGTAGAATGAACAGCCTAGCTCTAAATAGAATGGACAGCCCTGCTCCAAGTAGAATGAACAGGCCCGCTACAAGTAGAATGGACAGCCCTGATCCAAGTAGAATGAACAGCCTAGCTGTAAGTAGAATGAACAGCCCCGCTCCAAGTAAAGAGGTGGACAGCTCTGCTTTAAGTAGAACGTTGGACAGCCCTGTTCCAAGTATAGATAGGACAGCCCTGCACAAACAGGAGGGATTGGCAGCCGCACTCCAAGTACATAGATGGACTGCCCCACCCCAAGTACATAGATGGACTGCCCCGCTCCAAGTGCATAGATGGACTGCCTTGCTCCAAGTACATAGATCGACTGCCCCGCTACAAGTACATAGATGGACTGCCCCACTCCAAGTACATAGATGGACTGCCCCACTCCAAGTCCATAAATGGACTGCCCTGATCGAAATAGATTTATGGACAGCCTTGCTCTAAGTAGAATGATAGACAGTCTTGATCCAAGTAGAATGATAGACAGTCTTGATCCAAGTAGAATGATAGACAGTCTTGCTCCAAGTAGAATGATAGACAGTCTTGATCCAAGTAGAATGATAGACAGTCTTGATCCAAGTAGAATGATAGACAGTCTTGATCCAAGTAGAATGATAGACAGTCTTGATCCAAGTAGAATGATAGACAGTCTTGATCCAAGTAGAGGGATCGGCAGCCTCGATACATACATAAGAGATGACAACGCAGCTACAGATAAACATAACTACATCCCAGTAAGAGGTCAAAGGGACAACAAAGCTGCTATGTATTGAAGAGTAGAGGGGTAGAGAGGACAGCAACCTCGTTAATTATAGAAGGTACGACATCACGCCTAAGATGGAGGACGCTACAACTTAGCACAAAGTAAACTGGAGACGCTGTCCGTAATACAGACTTTAGTTGGTACCTTTTTCTTCCTCTTCTTCTCCTTTCGTATTTTTCTTCTTCTTCATCTTCTTCTTTATCTACATTTCTTCTTCTTATTCTTCTCACTCTACTTCTTCTTTTTCTTCTTCTTCTTCTTCTTCTTCTTGTTCTCCTTCTTCTTCTTCTTCTTCTTCTCCTTCTTCTTCTTCTTCTTCCTCTACTACTTATATTCCTCTTCTTCTTCTTCTTCTATTTTCCTCTATTTCTTCCTCAGTCAACCGTTTCTATGTTTCTAGTCCGGTAAGGTTCACGAAGGAGAATGTGCGTTTTAGGTCTTCGCTGATCCCCCATATCTTGTCGAGCATGTTCGCTTTACCAAGCAAGACTGCCTCTCTTCGGTCTGTATGTTGTTGTTGTTTGCGAATGCACATAATGAGTAGGTTTCTATTGTGTGCTCCTGAAAAGGACGTTAAGTGCCCAGTAGCTTTCGTCCCATCTCGAGCGTGCTGATGAAGGCGGACCGGGGTCCGCCAGGCGGTTGTGCTATGATTGGCTCATCTGCGTGCCACACACTACTACGAGGATCACGTCGATCCCTCACCTTGTTAGCCAGGCTGTCAGGAAGGACTACGAAGAAGCCAAGGTGAGGGTCTTGTCCAGCATGTTTTGCCTGAATCTGACTAACATGCCTGATCAGTATATTTTACCTGACCAGTCGTTAGTCCTCCTTCCCCTTTGGTCTGTATAAGTAGGCCAGTAGTGCAGGATGTATTCTGGTGTTTGCTTGGGTGCTCCACAATCGCATGTGGCGGTGTATCTGAGACCCATTCTGTGGTGGAGAGCCTTGAGTGTGCAGTGTCTCGTTCTGAGTCTGAAGATCTTTTGCATATTTCTACCAGGCTCGTCTATGCTGACATTTTTTGGGTTGTATTCTTTGTGCAGGTCTCTCCATTCCATTACTTGGTGAATAGTGATGAAAGTATTGATAAAAATAACACAGTGAAACATATACACATACAAGATGTATAGCTTTTCCGCTGTTGTTAAAAAAGACATTCACTATCACATAATTTAAACACGATGTAATTTACTCACAACTATACAGAGCTGTGCTTGGGGCTAGCAACCTCAAATTGTAAAGAAAAAAGCTACAGAAAGTACTACTTCATTATTCCTTTCGCTTTGTTTGCGCAGGGATCCTGTTAGGGTGCTAACTGGCAGTGATATGTCTTTGTTTGTGCAGGGATCCTGTTAGGGTGCTAACTTGCAGTGATGTGTCTTTGTTTGCGCAGGGATCCTGTTAGGCTGTTAACTTGATGTGATGTGTCTATGTTTTCGCAGGGATCCTGTTAGGGTACTAACTTGATTTGATGTGTCTATGTTTGCGCAGCGATCCTATTAGGGTACTAACTTGCTGTGATGTGTCTTTGTTTGCGCAGGGATCCTGTTAGGGTGTGATCTGCTGTGATGTGTCTTTGTTTGCGCAGGGATCCTGTTCGGGTGCTAACTTAATGTGATGTGTCTTTCCTACACAAGGAGCACTAATGTGGTAGGAAAAAGGTAACGTCTTTTTAGTGGGTTTTTTTGTGTACAGTATTAATGTATTTTTCTTGCGTCTTCCCCGCGCATTAAAGTTAAATTTGCAGCGAAGTAATGAGAAGTCAGATTGTAAATACATGACGATCTTCTTTTTCTTCTTCTTCTCGTTCGCCATGTTTTTTCCCGTTAGATCTAGACGTGAAGCCCAGTCCTCTGGATAGAGGCTGCCGTAGTGGAGAGTTCTTCGGGGCTTCCAAACAGCTTTGTGTGGATATTCGTCTCCGTGGGCCAGTGTTCAGAACGCAATTGGCTAACCATATAACATTCCACCAGGATATGTTCGGATGTCTGTGCTACCTGCCCACACATACACATGGGCGATGGAGCCAATTTTAGCCGGTGCAAATTGTTTTTCAATGTATTCTATTCCATTCTCAAGCGGAACAGGATCACTTGTTCTGCTCAATCAAGGCAGTGATAGCTGTCTTTCGTTTGGTCAACTTTTCTTATTGCTTGGATAAGTGTCTTCTCTTTTTGGAAGGTGATTGTTTGTTCGTTTTGTTTTTGCATTGCTCCCTCCTTTCCCAAGCTGTCTGTCTCATTTCCGGGTTTGCCACATTGTGATGGTATCCCCTGTAGCACTACTTTTCTCTCGGGTTTTAGTTCGCCCAAGGCTTTCTTAAGCTATGGCAGTTTATAATTTTTGAGTACTTGCAGAACTGACATTGCTTCTGTAAGGAATACGATCTGCTGACATTAGCTTGTTGTGCAGCAATAATTAGCCGATGAGCTAGTGGTTTTATTGTATTTATCTGGGTAGACAACGTAGATTCCTGCGCCTCCATTTTTCACTGCTCTTGTTGCTGATCCATCAGTATATACCTGGATCCATGCTTCTCTGGGGTACAGTTTACCGATCATGTCGTATGCTGCTGCTTTCTTTTTGGAGAGCATTTTGGTTTCCCGTATGGAAGGTGTCAGTTATGAATGATTTTATGCTGATGTTTTGGTGTTGTTCTCACTGAGTTAGAAGAGATATTGGATCTACCTCGTTAGTGGTGTCTGGTAATATATCCTTAAATGTTCTCATAATTTGTTTGGACCGATGTACAAAGCTACTTCTCTTCAATATTCCACTGGCAAGATCTTTGAATCTAGTCTTCCTTTTGGTATGCTGTCATGTTTTTGTATTTTCTGCTTGTATCGAGGTCGTGGTGTCCCGTCTAGAGGTGTGATGCCTGTGATTTTTTTCTATTTCATTTATTGGAGTTGATTTCATGGCACCCGTGATTCCCCTTTGCGCTTGGTTTTATGCCTTATCTAAGGTTTGTAGGTGTGATTTTGCTGCTGTGGACCATGCTGCTTATACATAGTCTACTGTTGGTCTTATTAGCCCATTACAGACCGTCTTAACCATTGTTTCATTCACTCCCCAATTTGACCCAGCGTTTTTCCTCAATATTGCGAGTTTTCTCTTTGTTTTGTCTCTGTTTTTCAATGTGAAGCCTCCACGTCATTCTCTTATCAAATATGATGCCCAGGTATACCGGCTCATCATCTATTTGGACCTGTATATTTCCAAGTCGTATTTGTCCTGCCTTTTCTTTGTTTGAGAATGTGAAGAGTGTTGTTGCAGATTTCTCGGCGCTGATCTGTACCATCCTTTTCTCAGCCCATGCTGCTATATTATCTGCTGCTCCTTGTATTGGCTTATTTGCAATTGTTAGTGGAGCATGCATAGCGGCTCTCACCTCTTCTACACACCAGACCATAAAGTCGTAGAGCGTACAGAGCGGCTCTCACCTCTTCTACACACCACACCATAAAGTCGTGGACCATACAGAGCGGCTCTCACCTCTTCTACACACCACACCATAAAGTCGTAGAGCGTACAGAGCGGCTCTCACCTCTTCTACACACCACACCATAAAGTCGTGGACCATACAGAGCGGCTCTCACCTCTTCTACACACCACACCATAAAGTCGTAGAGCGTACAGAGCGGCTCTCACCTCTTCTACACACCACACCATAAAGTCGTGGAGCATACAGAGCGGCTCTCAATCCTTGTGGCAGATCGGGGGTGAAATCATTGATAAACACGAGGAACAATGTGGGAGACAGAACTGAGCCTTGAAGAACTCCGTGTTTTATGAGGAATTTTTGCTGTTATAATCATCCATAGTAAATCAAGCTTTCCAATTTGTGTAGGAATGTCGTAATCCATTTTCTCATTTTATTCTTGATGCAAATTCTTTTGCAGTTTTGCCATTAGTTCAACTTTTCATACCTTATCGAGGGCTTTCTGGAAATTTATCCATAGCGTAAGGACCTTTTTCTTTTCTTGGAAGATGCCTTCAAAAATTTAGGGCAAGTATGGGATCTGGTCTTCTGTACTGCTGCACTGTCTAAGCCCTGCTTGTTCTGGTATTAGTATTTTCTCTGTTTCTAGGTACCATTTCAGACTTCTGTTGAATACCCTTCCCATTGGTTTACAGACAGCTGGTTAAGCTTATTGGTCTGTAACTGGTGGCCTTTTTCTGATCTTTTCCTGTCTTTATAATGGGACATACATGCCTCTTTCCATTTATGTGGCCCATCCAGCTGTAATTGTATATTTGCAGCAGTTTGTTCATTGCTGCATGTGCAAGATGTTTGAGCATTTTGTTGGTTATGACATCTGGACCTGGTGATTTCTTGTCTTTCCGTTTCCATAAGGCTGTTTTTAGCTATTCCATAATAAAAGATTTTTGACATTATATCCGGACTGTTTTCGCTGTTTTTTGTGCATTATGTCTTGTCGAAATTCTCTTTGTCTGCATGGGTTTGCGGGGACGTTGCTATCATTCCGGTAAGACTCCACAAATATATTGGCTGTTTATTTGCTGGTAAATAGTTTACCTGCCTCTTCTAGTGTGGTTGTCGCTGACGCTGAGATATATTATCGTCACTTAGTTGTTTAGTAAGTTTCCACAACTTTCTGCTTTTCTTTTCGAAGTTTAATTCATGAGTTTTCTCTTTCCAGCTTGTCCTCTGGGCTTCTAGTTTGCCTTTGGTGAATTTTGCATTGGTACTTTGCCGCGCGATGTGATGCTGTTGTGATAGTTGTAACTCTGCAGTGTCTCTTGCCTCATTCATCTCTTCATATAATTTTTTAAAAGTTGTAGTCCAATATGGTACAAACTTCTTTCTCGCTCCTCTTGGTATTGTCGCTTTTGCTGCTTGAATCACTCCCTTATTAAACTCCCTGCTGACACTGTTAATGTCTCTGTCTAGTATCCTAATATCCTTTGTCAGCAGGCATGCTCTGTGTTGGTATATGGTAAATACATTTTTATAATTCCATCTTGGCTGCCCTGGATTAATATTGCTTCTTCTGCTAATGTATATGAATACAGGGCGATGATCGCTTCCACCCAGCTGTTTTCCTATTTATCTTTCTGCTATTCCTGACAGATCTGGCGTGCAAAGTGTCAAGTCTGGGGTAAAGGTACAATACCATCTTCTGGAGTAGAATGATGAGGGGTGGGGGGGGGGGCATTAGGTTTGTTGATTAGGGTTAGATTGTTGTCATCTTGTCAGTTTTCTACCTCTTCTCCACTTCTGTCTAGTTGACCATATCCTCAGTTTTCTATCTCTTCTCCCCTTCTGTCTAGTTGACCATATCCTCAGTTTTCTATCTCTTCTCCCCTTCTGTCTAGTTGACCATATCCCCAGTTGTCTACCTATTCTCCCCTTCTGTCTAGTTGACCATATCCCCAGTTTTCTACCTCTTCTCCTAATCTGTCTAGTTGACCGTATCCTCAGTTTTCTATCTCTTCTCCCCTTCTGTCTAGTTGACCATATCCCTAGTTTTGGGAATGACTGTTGAAGTCTCCCACGGTTAGGAACTATCCACTGGAGACATCTATACTTGCCATGTTCAGTGGTATGTCGCTGGGGACATCTATACTTGCTATGTTCAGTGGTATGTCACTGGGGACATCTATACTTGCAATGTTCAGTGGTATGTCGCTGGGGACATCTATACTTGCTATGTTCAGTGGTATGTCACTGGGGACATCTATACTAGCTATGTTCAGTGGTATGTCGCTGGGGACATCTATACTTGCTATGTTCAGTGGTATGTCACTGGGGACATATATACTTGCTATGATCAGTGGTATGTCGCTGGGGACATCTATACTTGCTATGTTCAGTGGTATGTCACTGGGGACATCTATACTAGCTATGTTCAGTGGTATGTAGCTGGGGACATCTATACTTGCTATGTTCAGTGGTATGTCACTGGGGACATCTATACTAGCTATGTTCAGTGGTATGTTGCTGGGGACATCTATACTTGCTATGTTCAGTGGTATATCACTGGGGACATCTATACTTGCCATGTTCAGTGGTATGTCACTGGGGACATCTATACTTGCTATGTTCAGTGGTATGTCACTGGGGACATCTATACTTGCTATGTTCATTAATGTGTCGCTGGGGCAGTAGGAATTAAGGAGGTCCAGCTCCAGAGTGTTCTGTTTGAGATGGATTAATTATTTTCTGGACCTTCTTTGTCCGTCTTGGTTTCTACAGCATTTATGCCATTTGTTATCAAGGTTAGAATACCTCACTTCTTCCTATCTTTTCTGTCCACTCTGAAGCATTGATACCCCTGTATCTTAAACTGTTTTCCTTTCTGCAGATGAGTTTTTTTGTATACAGCATTAACTGATTTTATTTTGGAATAGTGTATTTTGTCATTATTTTTTGTCGTGCTGACTCCCTTCGCATTCCAATGCAAAGCATTCAGAGAGGTCGTTTTGTCTGGTTGGCCATTATTTTCTCCCTTGAGCCTCCTGACTCCACAAGGCATGCTAGGCTGAAGGTGGGTTCTGTCCCGGCTCAGAACCCGGCACTGCGCCTGCATGGAGGGACTTCACAGTGTGAGCCCCATATCTATTTTTCTTTGACTTTTGAGTTAACATTCAAGAAAAAGGGGTCAGGCGGGTTGCATGGTACCATGTTTGCTATTGCACCTCCTGGCCTGTTACCTCTGTCTTCAGCACCTGTTCTTTGGTGGAGTGTGCTCCACCTTCTGGCCTGGTACCTCTGTCTTCAGCACCTGTTCTGTGGTGGAGTGTGCCCAACCTCCTGGCCTGGTACCTCTGTCTTCAGCACCTGTTCTGTGGTGGAGTGTGCTCCACCTCCTGGCCTGGTACCTCTGTCTTCAGCACCTGTTCTGTGGTGGAGTGTGCTCCACCTCCTGGCCTGGTACCTCTGTCTTCAGCACCTGTTCTGTGGTGGAGTGTGCTCCACCTCCTGGCCTGGTACCTCTGTCTTCAGCACCTGTTCTGTGGTGGAGTGTGCTCCACCTCCTGGCCTGGTACCTCTGTCTTCAGCACCTGTTCTGTGGTGGAGTGTGCTCCACCTCCTGGCCTGGTACTTCTGTCTTCAGCACCTGTTCTGTGGTGGAGTGTGCTCCACCTCCTGGTTTGGTACCTCTGTCTTCAGCACCTGTTCTGTGGTGCAGTGTGCTCTACCTCCCTCATCTGGCTGGGGGCTCTGACTTCGTCTTAACCTCGTTTGCTGTCCCCCACCTTACCTCCTGCTGGGGTCAACACCCAACCATTGACAAGATTACTGGGTAGAACAGGATCCACCAACGCGTAGGTGAGGTAGACTATGGCAGGAGAGGCGATGAGACATATACGACTTGTATTACACGATCACTTCCCCATTTGGACCCCGATACGTGCCGATGATAGCACACCTTATTGTGGTACTACTTCACTTCGCTTTGTCACACTTGTTTTACCCATTGGGCATAAGCTAACATATAGTTCTTTTGATGTATGATGTAGTTGCCGCCTCCTTTTGGCTTTTATGCAGGCAACGATTGGGAAGGAGTTTCATTACCAGGGCAGCGGCTAGCAGTCTGCTTTGTCCAGTTGTCAACTGCCAACTATTCTTTAACGTGCACAACGTGTACATGATTCGAAGGGAGTGTAGTCAGTCACGAATATAACTAGGTCGGATCTCATCTTCCTTGAGATTAAGTGTGCTTGAAACTTGCGAGACTCGAACCCCAAGATTTCACGCTTTCATTTGTATTTTGAGAGGCGAGCACTCTCTCGGTGACCTTCCTCCTTGGGGTATCTGGAAATAGCAGGGGAGGGGGGGGGGGGGGGTAGGAAGGAGGAAGAATAGTTTCACTTCAGCCTTCCAGAACATGACCAAATGAGCTTGTGAATGAAACCTTCAATCTCTTTACGTAAAAAAATGACCAGAAACAACCGCGCACCATATGATTTGTTTGAGGCTCCCTGCAATGAGATACGTTATAGTAGCCACCGTATGCTTCTCTTGGAGCACAGGTAGATCCGAAGAAACGTATTCTAGACATTCTAAAGAGACGCTAGTCAATAAATTTTTAGAGTGGATCCCGGGTGGTATTACATAAGAGGAGGAAAGAATAGGCCCACTTCACATCCATGCATGTCGTTAAAGTGGCCAAAGAGAGCCCTGCACGGAACTAGCAATCTCATCGTATCAAATAAATTGCTGCAAAACAACCACTCTAAAAGCATGCAACGTGTTTTCACGTAGGCTTGCTGGCGAACTATAGTGGTGACAGTATTCTCCGGCTCGAGCGAAAAAGGGACAAGGGGAAAAAGAAAACAAAGTAATCTATTTAGTTTTCTTATATTACTTTTTTTGTTCTGTTTCTTCTTCTTCATCTTTTTTTGTTCTTTTTCGGCGTTCGTTTTCAAAACGAATTTGAGTCCTTCTGTCTCAGCTTACAGATAGGCTACGGTAACTGAGCTTTTCGGACCGATATATCTGGTTTCATGGTTGAAATTCAAGGGGATAGTGTTCGCCTTCCCTCTTCGATTCTAATTTGATTAGCCAGACTGCATGTAACATTCTGTTTCCATAGCCGCCGATTGGGGACGAAATAGAGTCTTAGCTATGATTAGCTGACCCTGATTGAGACAGTAAGCTATTATTCGTCGAATCGGATGCAAGCAGGCAGCTATGGTTGACTGACCCTGATGCCGGCAGCCAGCTATGGTTGACTGACCCTGATGCCGGCAGCCAGCTATGGTTGACTGACCCTGATGCCGGCAGCCAGCTATGGTTGACTGACCCTGATGCCGGCAGCCAGCTATGGTTGACTGACCCTGATGCCGGCAGCCAGCTATGGTTGACTGACCCTGATGCCGGCAGCCAGCTATGGTTGACTGACCCTGATGCCGGCAGCCAGCTATGGTTGACTGACCCTGATGCCGGCAGCCAGCTATGGTTGACTGACCCTGATGCCGACAGCCAGCTATGGTTGACTGACCCTGATGCCGGCAGCCAGCTATGGTTGACTGACCCTGATGCCGGCAGCCAGCTATGGTTGACTGACCCTGATGCCGGCAGCCAGCTATGGTTGACTGACCCTGATGCCGGCAGCCAGCTATGGTTGACTGACCCTGATGCCGGCAGCCAGCTATGGTTGACTGACCCTGATGCCGGCAGCCAGCTATGGTTGACTGACCCTGATGCCGGCAGCCAGCTATGGTTGACTGACCCTGATGCCGGCAGCCAGCTATGGTTGACTGACCCTGATGCCGGCAGCCAGCTATGGTTGACTGACCCTGATGCCGGCAGCCAGCTATGATTGACTGACCCTGATGCCGGCAGGCAGCTATGGTTGACTGACCCTGATGCCGGCAACCAGCTATGATTGACTGACCCTGATGCCGGCAACCAGCTATGATTGACTGACCCTGATGCCGGCAGCCAGCTATGGTTGACTGACCCTGATGCCGGCAGCCAACTATGATTGACTGACCCTGATGCCGGCAGCCAGCTATGATTGACTGACCCTGATGCCGGCAGCCAGCTATGATTGACTGACCCTGATGCCGGCAGCCAGCTATGATTGACTGACTCTGATGCCGGCAGGCAGCTATTATTGATATACCATGATGCAAGCAGCCAGCTATTAGTCACTACCTCCTGTCAAGGCATTCACCACTGAGTCTTTGGCCCTCCCCTAATTAGTGACGCAGAAAAAGAACTGTCTGTATCGAGTGTCTAATGAAAACACAGCTAAAGGAACTAGGTTAAAAGCATCAATACTCGGGTGCCGATGATAGAGGTAGTAGGAAATCCCTCATCAATGTCATCATCATTCTGTCGTTGTGAGCTGATGAGACGGGGTCTGGACTGTGAGATTCATTGGCACAACATATCCGTCTTCCGTTTCCGCTGCTGATCGTCTCTAGATGGTCTCGTCTCTGTGCCCAAGTTGTTCGCAAGTTATACATATTAGGGTCATTGTCTCAATCCCGACATGTCTTAAGAGACGACTATGAAAAGTAGTGCACGGTACTAGCAACCTCATAATGTAAAAACCATTGCAATTGAAACATATGGATTCAGGATTCCCTTAAAGCTAGTTATGGTAAACGAAATTCAGTGTCGGACCTACACTCCGCCATCTTGAGTGACAGATAAGTGATGATTAATATGATGATGATAGACAATTATTCCTGAAACCACGGAACTACATGTGACGATTATGCCTCGATGCAAGAAAGACTTTAGTTAGAGGATCCAGTCATCTAGACGTCAAAGTTCTAAATGATGATAAAAGTTTGCCAGGAACTTGAAACAACATGCCATATCGATGTAGACACGATTGTGAAACAAAAAGTCCACAGCCGTGGAATGATCGCATGTTACACTTCTCTGCTCTTTGTATCCAGTTCTGGTCTTACCCGCTGTGCGCATGTCTGGGCCAATCAAGACGAGAGTTTATCTTTCATATCACGCAATAACACCGATGAAAATCAGCACGTTTTGATTCAACAAATATGAAAACATTGTTTTTGCAAACTGCTGTCGTAGGGTCACAGCAAAATATCCCATTTACATTGTCACTTGTCACATACCCACTACCAAGACTAATTGTGCCTAACAAAAAAAATCATAGACAGTTATAAATGTAGGTTAACGAAAGACCAATAACAAACGATAACTATTGATTCGACCAATCGAAAACCTGGTAAACTTCTTGGTCTTGTCATAAATTAAACGCATGTCACGTTTAGATAGCTTCCGACCTTCTCTTGACAGTCTATCAGTTTTTATCAATGCCAACAAATATTACAATGAGATTAAATTCATTGTATCACAACTCTCTATAAACGGTGATGTAATTCTTATAGAATCACTCTCAGTTCTTTTAGGGCACTATTTTTCTAGCTGCACAGTGGCGCAACCACTGCCATTGCTTATGGGAAGAGCACCACTGTTTTCTCTGTTTCTAAACTATCATTAACATTTGTGCTGCAGTTTTCAAAGCCTCTGTCTCTCCATCTGCTCTGAAGATACTTGAACATTTTCCAGTTGCAACAGATAAGGTTCTTTGTGTACCGTATTTTAGGCTAAGATAGACTGATCCACCTTCATTCTCTGTTGAATTTGATGCTGATTCATCTGCATATACATGGGCTCATGTCTTGCTTGGATAGATTCTCTCAATGTGTTTTACAATTGAGGCTTTGCTTTAGACAATCTGATTTTATTTGTACCTAATCCCTGGTATATTTTTTATCAGATCTAGATGCGCTTTTTTCAATCAGATCTAGAAGCGCTGTCTTCTATCAGATCTAGAAGCGCTGTTTTCTATCAGATCTAGAAGCCCTGTTTTCTATTACACCTAGAAGCGCTGTTTTCTGACAGATCTAGAAGCGCTGTCTTCTATCAGATCTAGAAGCGCTGTTTTCTATCAGATCTAGAAGCCCTGTTTTCTATCAGATCTAGAAGCGCTGTTTTCTATCAGATCTAGAAGCGCTGTTTTCTATCAGATCTAGAAGCGCTGTCTTCTATCAGATCTAGAAGCGCTGTCTTCTATCAGATCTAGAAGCGCTGTCTTCTATCAGATCTAGAAGCGCTGTTTTCTATCAGATCTAGAAGCGCTGTTTTCTATCAGATCTAGAAGCGCTGTTTTCTACAGGTAGGAAGCATGAGCATAGTGTGGATATGTTTTATTTGTGATGTACCATTTATAGGAACTCCTTTCCACTTTTCTTTCACTGATGCCACAGAGTTGCTCCTTCCAAGCCCATTTATTCTCTGCTACTTTCAGTCGTCTGAATTTCGTAGCTTAGTGTTAGACCCTGCAGATCTAATGTCCTCTATTGGGTCAGGCTCGTAATTGTGTCCAGTTCTCCAGTGGCCTTGGTCTTCGTCCCTCGTGTTATGATACGCATTGCTTGATTTTGAACTCTATTTACTTTGCCAGTTTATTTCGTTGCGCTTGCCCATGTTGCATTGTCGTAATCAAGGACTGGTCTCACACATCCAGTGTACAACTTCTTTAATACACTTTCATCTACCCACCTACCTGTTGTATGAAGTATTAACATGATTTCCACGCTCTGACCTGAAGGTATCCGGTTTCTCTATATCTGTGTAGACCCCGTCATCCGTCGACAGAATCGAATACCTAAATTGTTTTTCATTAAGTTGCAGATTTTCAATATTGAGACTTAGTTGTGGTTTTTTTTGCGAGAAAAAATATTATATGTGTAATTTGTTTTTTATTTTCCTTCTTCCTTCTGTAGCCATGTCTTGGCCCACTCCTCTTGGGATGTCTGAGCGTGCTGCATCGTGACGCTGCTGTGATGAGATCCACAAGACCAAATCATCTGCAAACGCAGAGTTGTGTGCACTTTTCAACAAGTTCCTCTTTATATCATTTATGTGGGATTTTGAAAATAAAATATCGTCTAACTCCACAGAAAGCAAGATTCACCAACAACTGTGACGACTGAAGATCAGATCACCCACATCGTCCAGAAAATTGAAGATGTCTTCGAAGAAAGAAAACATTGACTTATCTGGGTGGATTTAGAAGAAAAAAACAACTTTTTATAAGGTATGAAAAGAGGGATTCTTCTTCTTCTTCTTCGTTCTCAATCTCCCGCCACCAAACCCTGAAAGGGCTTAAGTAGCAGAATGTAGTCCAGAGAACGGAATGCGTTGTGTCATAGTTTACAGGTTGACTGCGATATTTGCACCTTTCGGTCCAACACATCTGACTTCATCATGTTTTTTTTTTAGTACCGGATTAGCATTCCCACTTCGATCCCTTCTCCTTAGCCAGTCTGCCCTGCTGCAGCCTGTTATCCAGGATCACCGCGTGGAGGTGTAGAAGGGTCTTGGCAGCTCTGGTTCGTTGGCCCTGACGCTAGCAGTCAGCTATGGATCGCCGACCATTGCAGCTCATTCGCTGCTTAGCATCTTGATCTTGAATTTATACATTTGATTTTAATCCTTAGTGCCTTCGCATCTACGTCTTACTTTTTATTTGGATCTGGCATAGCCCCAAAAGAATGCACAGGAAAAGGTCATCTTAAAACCAATACCGACGTCATTTTACGAGGTCATAGCTTGTCTACGGGGTTAGGTAACCAGTTCCCTTTTTCCCTGCTTTTCCTTCCATACCTGCAAAGCAAGAAGTCTGAATAAACGACCAGAAAATGATAAATGTTAAATACGAGGCTGAATCAAATGAAGGCCCGACCTGTTATTTTATTGCTGTACCCTTTTTCCAAGCAGTCTCCTTTGCGTTCGATATAACTCCTTCATCGCCTACAACATTCATGGTTATTCTAAGAAAAGAAGTATCTCGGTCGGGTATGTGAAGACACAACATGTTGATTACTTTGAATACATTGGTCCTTTGATAACACACGACGCGACTGCGCAAAGCAAATAAGGAAAAGATTGTCTGTAGCGATTAAGAAACTGAAAAGTATTCGAAATGTGTGGCACAAAGCTAACAAAGAATTACAGTTGACGATACTAAGAGCACGCGTATTCCCGGTGTCAATGTAGGGATGCAAGACATGGGGCCATCGCACAGAATAATAAAGAAGAACATATGGGCTTCCGAAACAAAATGTTACTGGAGAATCCTAAATATATCTTGGGTAAAGAAAATTACAAATCAAACAATACTGCAAGATCTGAGTGTAGAAGAGACCACGTTATGTCCCGGGAACTGAGTATTTTCGGTCATAACAAGGGTATGACAGACTGGATAAAGCAGTTCTGGAGGGCATTGTTCCTGGAAGACGAGGCAGAGGCCGACCAAGACGTAGATGTCTTGTGACATCAAGGACACAAAAACATGAAAATATGGAGAAAAGTGAATAGACGGACTGCTGATCGAAATCCTATCGAATGTCTTAAATGAGAGCGACGTTCTGTGATGCCACGCTACATGATGATGATGATGATGATGATGATATGAAGACAATCACGCACCGTAAGTATGTGGGTTGGATGCGACGACACTGACGCATCACGTGTAAGTGAGTTGGATGTGACGACACTGACGCATCACGTGTATGTGGGTTGAATGTGACGACACTCACGCATCACTTGCATTTAGGTTGAATGTGACAACACTCCCGCATCACGTGTATGTGTAATGTGATGTTCGTCCATGACATATGATGAAGACCATTCTCTTTGTTAGCCGTGTGTGCAATCTTTCCCTTTTTGCTCTGTTCGCTGAAATTGGTGGCCTACGCTGTGATTTGGAATAAAGTGAGGAAGATTAGTGAAAAACGTCAATCATCTTTAAACCGCTACTAGGACGTCATTTGGATCGCTCGTCTGAACTATGATATAAGGTGGAGGACTCTCTAAAAGTCCTTAGCAGCATTTCTGCCAACTTGCGAGACTGTTGTGTCGAATCTATGTTGATATTTTCAAGTTTTCAGTTTGAATAGTAAATCACTATGAAAGAATTCGTCTTTTGTTTCCTTCATGCAAACAAATGTCTCACCCCTGAGCGCGCTGCTGAAGATTGTGATGTTAAGTTGAACAGACAAACCGAGGTGCCCACTGTCGCTTGACAGAGCAGCACGACTATAAGAGAGAGAAGATACTTCTAAGAAAGCCCTCGCGTTTTGTCGTGTCACAGACCGGAGGGTGAGACGTGTGGCGAGGTCCGTTTGATGACTGCCAGCAGCATGAGTTCTGACAGCTGCAACTGATTATTACTGACTGATCTCAAGTCTGTCAAAATGGATATGTCAGGAGCTGTTTTCTCTCAAATGCTGCCAGTCATCATTTCATGTAATTTCAAATGCTGTCAGTCAAAGCATCATTTAATCTCAAACGTTGTCATTCCCCATTTCATTTCGTCTCAAATGCTGTCAGCCACCATTTCATTTCGTCTAAGTGCTGTCAGTCCTCATTTCATTTCGTCTCAAGTGCTGTCAGCCACCATTTCATTTCGTCTCAAGTGCTGTCAGTCCTCATTTCATTTCGTCTCAAGTGCTGTCAGTCCTCATTTCATTTCGTCTCAAGTGCTGTCAGTCACTATGTCATTTCGTCTAAGTGCTGTCAGTCCTCATTTCATTTCGTCTCAAGTGC
The DNA here is from genome assembly GCA_036924085.1 of Ariolimax columbianus. Taxonomy (NCBI): domain Eukaryota; kingdom Metazoa; phylum Mollusca; class Gastropoda; order Stylommatophora; family Arionidae; genus Ariolimax; species Ariolimax columbianus. The sequence continues at coordinate 153,915,775 of JAVGWX010000002.1, read as the reverse complement.
TGTCAGTCCTCATTTCATTTCGTCTCAAGTGCTGTCAGTCACTATGTCATTTCGTCTAAGTGCTGTCAGTCCTCATTTCATTTCGTCTCAAGTGCTGTCAGTCCTCATTTCATTTCGTCTCAAGTGCTGTCAGTCACTATGTCATTTCGTCTAAGTGCTGTCAGTCCTCATGTCATTTCGTCTCAAGTGCTGTCAGTCCTCATTTCATTTCGTCTCAAGTGCTGTCAGTCCTCATTTCATTTCGTCTCAAGTGCTGTCAGTCCTCATTTCATTTCGTCTCAAGTGCTGTCAGTCACTATGTCATTTCGTCTAAGTGCTGTCAGTCCTCATTTCATTTCGTCTCAAGTGCTGTCAGTCCTCATTTCATTTCGTCTCAAGTGCTGTCAGTCACTATGTCATTTCGTCTAAGTGCTGTCAGTCCTCATTTCATTTCGTCTCAAGTGCTGTCAGTCCTCATTTCATTTCGTCTCAAGTGCTGTCAGTCACTATGTCATTTCGTCTAAGTGCTGTCAGCCACCATTTCATTTCGTCTCAAGTGCTGTCAGCCACATTTCATTTCGTCTCAAGTGCTGTCAGCCACCATTTCATTTCGTCTCAAGTGCTGTCAGTCACCATTTCATTTCGTCTAAGTGCTGTCAGTCCTCATTTCATTTCGTCTCAAGTGCTGTCTGTCACCATTTCATTTCGTCTAAGTGCTGTCAGCCATCATTTCATTTCGTCTCAAGTACTTTCAGTCACCATTTCATTTCGTCTCAAGTGCTGTCAGTCCTCATTTCATTTCGTCTCAAGTGCTGTCAGTCACCATTTCATTTCGTCTCAAGTGCTTTCAGTCACCATTTCATTTCGTCTCAAGTGCTTTCAGTCACCATTTCATTTCGTCTCAAGTGCTGTCAGCCATCATTTCATTTCGTCTCAAGTGCTGTCAGTCCTCATTTCATTTCGTCTCAAGTGCTGTCAGCCATCATTTCATTTCGTCTCAAGTGCTTTCAGTCACCATTTCATTTCGTCTCAAGTGCTGTCAGTCACCATTTCATTTCGTCTCCAGTGATGTCAGTCACCATTTCATTTCGTCTCAAGTGCTGTCAGCCATCATTTCATTTCGTCTCAAGTGCTTTCAGTCACCATTTCATTTCGTCTCAAGTGATGTCAGTCACCATTTCATTTCGTCTCAAGTGCTTTCAGTCACCATTTCATTTCGTCTCAAGTGCTTTCAGTCACCATTTCATTTCGTCTCAAGTGATGTCAGTCCTCATTTCATTTCGTCTCAAGTGCTGTCAGTCACCATTTCATTTCGTCTCAAGTGCTGTCAGCCACCATTTCATTTCGTCTCAAGTGCTGTCAGCCATCATTTCATTTCGTCTCAAGTGCTGTCAGTCACCATTTCATTTCGTCTCAAGTGCTGTCAGCCACCATTTCATTTCGTCTCAAGTGCTGTCAGCCATCATTTCATTTCGTCTCAAGTGCTGTCAGTCACCATTTCATTTCGTCTCAAGTGCTGTCAGTCACCATTTCATTTCGTCTCAAGTGCTGTCAGTCACCATTTCATTTCGTCTCAAGTGCTGTCAGCCATCATTTCATTTCGTCTCAAGTGCTGTCAGTCACCATTTCATTTCGTCTCAAGTGCTGTCAGCCACCATTTCATTTCGTCTCAAGTGCTGTCAGTCACCATTTCATTTCGTCTCAAGTGCTGTTAAGTCGCAGCATAATTTATTCTCAAATGTTGTTATGAGAAAACGCTCACAATGAACAAGCAAGATCTTGTGTCTGATATCAATACACTGTGTCATTGACTTGCTCTCGATTTGACTATTTGTGCGTACACCAGAATTCCCAAAAAGAGCCCATTTGCCACAGGCTGTAAATCGCCTTAGGGAAGGAAAACTGTAGCTTTAAAACTATATTCTGCATCATGTGAGGCATCATCATTATGTGCTCTGTGGAGATGTACAGGTTGTCATATATCTCCACAGTTTCCTGATCATTGTTGTTTATCATATCTGCGTTGGACCGACTTCTGACCAATTCTGTTAAATGAAACTGCCGTACGACGTTATTTCCATTACTGGGGTGGTCGATGGTTTCTTTAAGGCTGAGAGCTACAGGTCGCTCCGTCACTGATGTTGTCACGTCGTGTTTGTACTTTACCAACAATAGAAAAACCATACTTACGCCTTACCGCGGTTTCGATCTTCTGCCCTCCATATCGGCAAGCAGGTTTCGAAACCATTCTGCTGCCCTATGTCCCATATCCTTTGCGTTTTACTCGTTGTAACAGTGTGCCCAAACTAGCTGTTCTCGTGATATGTTCTTCCTCAGACAATTGATGATGAGCCCAGACTCCCTTTAAGAGATACTGAGCCAGAAGGCGCACCAGAAACCACAAGATCACGTAATTCTCACATTCTCTCTCTCTCTCTCTCTCTCTCTCTATCTCTATCTCTCTATCTCTCTCTCTCTTTCTGTTTCTCTCTTTCCCTCTACACGAATGAGTACCTAGTTAAATAAATCTCGTGATGATAGTTGCGCTATGGAACTCCACCGGGCAGGTGCAGTGCAGAGATATAGGCCTTGACATAGCCCGCCTTCAACGTGGAAGACCAAATAGACTGTCTTATTGAGTCAGGAGACGGTGAGGAGGAAAACTGTTGACACAAACTACATCGAAAGAGGAAAATCTAAGAGGGCCACTTCTCGATAAACGTGTTACTGGGCATTGAATGACCAGGTAAGGACGATGCAACACGAGTAGTGGTATGAGTTCTGGCCTATGACCTTGAATTTAGAGATGGCCATTTCTGGGGGGATTTCTGTCGCTGCTTATGGTCGACTCGAGACACAACTAGCGTTGTTCTTAATTTGGTGCTTGTCTAGGGTAACTAGGTCTGACTGCTGACTTGTCTAGGGTAACTAGGTCTGACTGCTGACTTGTCTAGGGTAACTAGGTCTGACTGCTGACTTGTCTAGGGTAACTAGGTCTGACTGCTGACTTGTCTAGGGTAACTAGGTCTGACTGCTGACTTGTTAGTGCTCATTATCTTAGTCCTACACTTATTTATGAATAGTTTGTGTTCCTCGCTGTCGTTTGACCGACAGGATCATCCGTTCTAGCCCCACACAGCGTTTGTTCGAAAAAGCAACTATATCATCTGCGTATCTTAGTTTTGACATTGCATTCCCGTAGTCTGTGAACGGGTCGATCTTTTTGTACTGTTTGCCATTCCTGACATTTCTCATATTTTCTGCATAGATATTGAACAGATAAGGGGAGACCATGCATCAATGTCGTATCCCCTTATGAAAATTGAACCAGTCCGATGTCTCTCCAACTATTTTGGCCGTTGCTTGTTATACCATATACAGTGATTCGATCATTCGACTCAGGTGGATAGCGAACGCATCTGTCAATGATTTTCCATATATTTTCGTATCCCATGCAGTCGAAAGTGCTAGTATAATCTATAAAGACACTTTTCAATAATACTTGGCACGTAAATCATGTGATCTCTCGTGCGTCTACAAGTTGAAAACCTGCCTGAGCCATATCTGCTTCCTCGCTCATTCGTGTTCAATCCTTCTCGTGATGATTCTGAGGATTTTTCTATGAAGACTAATAAGAGCAATGGTGCGGTAGTTAGCGTATCGCTTAAGAACACCGGCCATTGGGGGAGGAGGCAAGGGTAGAGGGGAGAGAGCACAGATCTAATCCATGAAGTTGGCCATGTTGTGGTGGGTGGGGTGGGTGGGGGAGAGCACAGATCTAGTCCATGAGGTTGGCCATGTTGTGGAGGGTTGGGGGAGAGCACAGATCTAGTCCATGAGGTTGGCCATGTTGTGGAGGGTTGGGGGAGAGCACAGATCTAGTCCATGAGGTTGGCCATGTTGTGGAGGGTTGGGGGAGAGCACAGATCTAGTCCATGAGGTTGGCCATGTTGTGGAGGGTTGGGGGAGAGCACAGATCTAGTCCATGAGGTTGGCCATGTTGTGGAGGGTTGGGGGAGAGCACAGATCTAGTCCATGAGGTTGGCCATGTTGTGCTGGTGGGGCGTGATGGTGGGTGATGGGAGGGCACATATCTAGTCCATGAGGTTGGCCATGTTGTACTGTGTGTAGGGCTAGTTAGATCTTCAAACTGACCTGTCCACCTTTTTGTATGAGTTCAGCTCCTATATTATCACATCCTGGTGATTCGCCTGTCTTCAAGCCTCGGTTGTTAGTCGGACGTCATTTATCGTAGGTTCCGGCGGATCGTCCTTGGTATGAGATGTTATGTTGGTGTTCCCCATCTGAATTCCTGCATGTCTTTGCACTATTGCTTTCACCTTTGGAGCACATCCTTGCTTTCCGTCAGGGAATTGTTTCTCTCTCTGAACTATTTCCTCATTCTCCGTCAGAGTATTGTTTCTCTCTCTGGAGCACATCCTTGCTTTTCGTCAGGGAATTGTTTCCATCTCTGAACTATTTCCTCATTCTCCGTCAGAGTATTGTTTCTCTTTCTGGAGCATATCCTCACTCTCCGTCAGTGTATTGTTTCTCTCTCTGGAGCATATCCTTGCTCCCCATCAGTGTATTGTTTCCCTCTCTAGAGCATATCCTCACTCCCTGTCAGTGTATTGTTTCCCTCTCTAGAGCATATCCTCACTCTCCGTCAGTGTATTGTTTCTCTCTCTGGAGCATATCCTCACTCTCCGTCATTGTATTGTTTCTCTCTCTGGAGCATATCCTTGCTCTTCGTCAGTGTATTGGTTCTCTCTCTGGAGCATATCCTTGCTCTCCGTCAGTGTATTGTTTCTCTCTCTGGAGCATATCCTCACTCTTCGGCAGTGTATTGTTTCTCTCTCTGGAACATATCCTCACTCTCCGTCAGTGTATTGTTTCTCTCTCTGGAGCATATCCTCACTCTCCGTCAGTGTATTGTTTCTCTCTCTGGAGCATATCCTTGCTCTCCGTCAGTATATTACCATCATCATCGTGTGTTACATGCAGTGAGAGAATGAACTTGCCTGCTGATGTTCTGATTTCTTTGAACCTTCCATCCCTTGTCTTTGCAACTATTTTATCCTGTTGCATGTGTCCGTGATACTTGTTTATTGTTCTTCTAATCTCTCTGATGATTTTCCTTGTGTAATTCTTGTATATCGCAGTATTGAACTCCATACAGACGTGTTTTAGCTTTTTCTTTCATTGTATGAGTCGCAAAGTCTTTTCTGTAATGTATTTCCAATTTGTGTGCCGTTTTCTATGCATTCTTCTAGGTGACGATGTGGTGAAAATATTTCTTGCCTGTATAGCAATTTCCTCTGGTATCAGATCGTCCTACACTGGCGTAATCCGACATTTTGGATCCTAGTATTGCACGACTTCTCAAAAGCTTTTAAGGTCTATTCACCCATGTTTCAGTGCTATGGTCCAGATATGAGTTGTGATTACTATTTTACACAATTCAATATTGATCTTATTTGACGTTGTAAGCGTATGTTTCTAACTAAATGCCTTTTCCACTACTGCAAGGCTAGTTCTAATTTCAACTTTACAACGGGTAACCTTTGCAATTATTTGTGAGAAAAATGATAACCTCTGTGTTCGAAGGTCTGTCGCTCTATCTGTATATATATTCTTTGTGTTTGTATGGGTACTATCATAGTTTGTGTTTGTTTGGGTATTATCATAGTTTGTGTTTGTTTGGGTATTATCATAGTTTGTGTTTGTTTGGGTATTATCATAGTTTGTGTTGGTTTGGGTATTATCATAGTTTGTGTTATGCTTACATTATCCTTCATACAAAATGCATTGGATGTATCGATAGTCATGGTGAGAAGCGTTTCTAATGAATGTTCTGTTTTTTTACGATGGCCTAATCGTTCGAAAAAGTCAAGGGATATTTTCTTTCGCCATGATCTTAACATTTGTGTTGCATTCTGTGGTATCTTCTTCTATCATCACCTCGGAGAAAGCATTAAATAGACTTGGTGTTAATAAACATCCTCGTCTTTCACCCTTTTTTATTTGGACTGTACTTTGTTCCTCCCCTGAGTGCTGCTGTATTCGCTGTAAGATTTTCATGTAGTTTATGCAATAGTTGAATTATTGCTCTAGACACTGTAAGCTGTTCTAAAATAAGGAAATGTTTGTTCCATTACACCAAGTCAAAGATTATTTCGTAGCCAAAAGAGTAGATCAAGAGAGCTTTACCCTGTTCAGTCATTCTCTCTGCAGAAAACTTTAGAGCTTCAACTGTGTCTCTAGTGCCTCTATCCTTTCGGAATCCAAACTAATTTTTGTTTAGCACAGATGACATCTGGCTTTCAATCAATCGCATTTAATTTTTTGGGGGCATTTCGATGATCACTGGTGTTGCATGATCTGTTGGCCATACTTGACAGAACGTGTTCACTTGATGGACAAGTAACGCTTGCAGTGCATGTTTTGCTGACTTTAGTGATTTGACGGGGATGTCATCTGTCCCTGGTGTTTTGCTGTTTGCTGTGGTTTATGGTGTAGTGCTGCGTAAAAATAGGCTCTTGTTCTCAGTAAGTTCTACTCATTCAAAATTTGGTGTATTTAAGTGGTGTAGTATTCATACTTATTCTCTCCGTTGTCTTCTTTGTTTGTGTCAGGGATCTTTCATTTTTGACTGGAATTGTTCTTGGTTGTATCGCCTTATTCTATATACATGTTTATTTAACTATCCTATGTACTAAAGATCTCACGTTCCATTGGACACTGTCAGTCTATTTCTTTATTTCTTTTCCAATACATGTTCCTTTCATGTCCAATTATTTGCTTTCGTCCTCCGTCGTCCTTATTTCTTCATATTCAGTATTTTATCTGTCATCTAAGGTTCTCGATTTCTACTTTCTGTCTTCCTACAGTTCACTCTACTGCACCCTTTATTACCATTTGTTTATATTAGCACTGCTGATCTGTATTGCCAGTAGGGATGTTGCTTCCAATGTTTTCTTCGACCTTTCATTTGAAGTTAGCCTTTGTTTCTAACTCGTTTATTGCTTTCATGTTCCGTTTGGATGTTTCAACTATTTTCGCAATATTCTTCAGCCATAGTTAGCATTTCATCATAAGTAGGTTATGATGTGTGCCAGCATCCTCTCCAGGGTACGCCATGTTTTCACGTGGTTCCCAAATGGAATTGTCATCGGAATGTAATAAAGCTAGTATCTATGCATGTTTCCTGGACTAATCGATGCATGCCGTCTTCTCTGGAGTACTTCATACCAAGTGTCCTTCCTTATATATTGTTTTGCTTGCCACAATTTCACTAGTCTCTGTCCTCTATCATTTCTTTTTCCTAGTCCTTATATTTTTACTGTCTTCATTAGTGTCCGCTCCAGGTGTCACATTCTAGTATCCAGTGATGACATGTTTGTTTTCTGTCGCTTTAGTTGACCTAAGGATTTGCTTCCAGGCGGACGAAGATCTCTACTTCTTCATCGTCATGTGTTGGACTTGGCGTGTCATGTTTTTAAGGACTGTGTGTACAAATACCGTGATTAGTCTTATAAATACAATTTTATGGTTAGTGCTTGATCAGTACAAACGCCACTCTTTTTTGGCCATTATCATGTCGTGAGTGAACCTTCCCCCTCCCCCCTCCTCCCTATTTTCTTGGCTTTGATAGTCTATTGTTCCGAAACGAAGAAATTCGACATCAAACTTTGTTTCGAATAGTTGTGGAGAAAGCGATATTACGCAAACATGGTTTGGCTGGGCATGTAATAAGTATGCTTGACAAGATTGGCACGTACAACAACGTTTTGGTGGCTCTATGCTTGACAACAGATGGGCACGTACAACAACATTTTGGTGGCTCTATGCTTGACAACAGATTGGCACGTACAACAACGTTTTTGGCTCTATGCTTGACAACAGATAGGCACGTACAACAACGTTTTTGGTGGCTCTATGCTTGACAACAGATGGGCACGTACAACGTTTTTGGCTCTATGCTTGACAACAGATGGGCACGTACAACAACGTTTTGGTGGCTCTATGCTTGACAACAGATGGGCACGTACAACAACGTTTTGGTGGCCATGTGCCTGTACACGTCCACGTGGTCGGCCTTGTTTGCGATGACTAGTTAGCCTGACCAATGGCTGGTACAGCATTGCAAAAGATCGCATTCGGCACATCTGCTGAGCTGACGCCAAGGATAATGCGATAATGTGATGTGATATTCTCATTCACCTTTCCATCTTCCTTCACTCAATCCGAGGATGTTTCAATTTAGTTTATTCATTTCAACCTTGATATTTTCTCACTTTCCCAGTGTTTTAATTGTGCTGATGTTCAATGATGTAATGTTTAGGTAAGGATTTCACTAAGAGGCACACCGAGAAGTCTTGTCCTTGTTGCCATGAGCCTGATATCTTCTACTGAGATACCTTATTTACCAGTATAGCCTAGAATCTACGACATGATCTTATTCTCGTTCTTGGGAAAGATAATGTGGTGGCATCCCCTTGTCATCCATATCCATCTGCTGGATTTATGCTATCCAATTTTGACATCAATTTATGACTGTCAGGACAAGTGAGTGTCATGCTCTGTTCAGTTGCAGAGCTGTCTACACTTGTCTATAGTTCCTTGTCGTCCTGGACAGCACCTTGCGCCCAACAGGTTAGCCCCAAAACAAACAACCACTGTTTGATTCAGAGGGATAGAGAGACCGCTGTCATTATGATTAGCGTCACAAGCAAGAATAGCCAAGATCAGAACCATCCAGCCGGGCGATTATTGTTTGGATTTGTTTGGTAGGTACTGGGTGTATCCTGATCTCATCTGTATTGCGTTTCTAAACTGGGAATTCCCCAGTGCGCCTTTAGTGTGTCAGATTATACACAATAACATGTATCACGCATTAAACACAGTTCACGCCAGTCGTGTTCGAGTGGAACACGCCAACGCTCAATTTACGTAATCAGTCTGTGTGTACTTCCAGGAAGATTTTCGTCGAATCAAAACAACAAGAAGAAGTTGAACAAGCGAACGTTCTATGTGCTGAGAAAAGACCACAGACTGGTTCTGTCGTTGTGACATGTCAATCATTACGAAATGACATGCCTGCCTTAAATGAGTAGAATATACTAGAAGCTGACCATTTGCACACCGGCTTATCCACCGAAAGTCTTTAGTGCGGACTTCAGTAAGGATTCAATTTAGTGATAGATGCCTTTCAAGCGTACATAACTGAAATATTATTTTGAACTCTTTATGTTAAATACGTGAAGTCTTCTTTCTCTAGAGGTTGGACAGAAAAGGGCCTCCTCTCAACGTGTTGTAAGGGCGTCTAAGGACGGTTGTGTATGACAACGTAGGGCTAGTAACCTCATCATGTGAGACCATTGTTATAAAACCATCACTGCAAATGAGCAAAAAACATTATTTGTCTGCGTTCGTTCTCAATCTATCGCTACCAAGCCTTAAACAGAGGTTTGGCAAGATGTAGTCAGGAGAACGAAATGGTTTGTTTCACTAGTTTACAGCTTGACTGCGTTATTTGTACCTTTCGGTCAGACACATCAGTCTTCGGTTGGTTCAAATACATTTTTCGTGTAGCTGTGGTCATATGCTTCACCTGGAACGGAAATGTGAATCATTTTTGGCACGAGGTCTTCATGAAAGAACAATTTTTTTTTCAGTTTAACCCCACCAAAACTAGTCAGGCTCGGAAGCCGAGCAGCAGGTTCGACAACTGAAAGGTCGTGTGTGTGTGTGTGTGACATGCAATACAGCTTCGCTATACTGTGTGTCTGCTGGTGAATCCTTGCTCTATATTAAGTGTATACCTGTGTTACCATCCTCTCTATTAAGTGTGTGCCTGTGTTACCATCCTCTCTATTAAGTGTGTGCCTGGTCGTGTAACCCTCTTCTCCATTAAGTGTATGCCTGGTCGTGTATGCCTGGTCGTGTAACCCTCCTCTCTATTAAGTGTATGCCTGGTCGTGTAACCCTCCTCTCTATTAAGTGTATGCCTGGTCGTGTAACCCTCTTCTCTATTAAGTGTAAGCTTGGTCGTGTAACCCTCCTCTCTATTAAGTGTATGCCTGATTGTACAATCGTCTCAAAGAACCGAGCTGTAAGAATACACCGGATTAGAACGTGATCGGTGTATCGTACAACCTCAGTGTGACAAGGCAACGAGCGTTATTTTACGAGAAAACACACAGCCTGCCAACTGGCACTGCAGTTAACAAGTAAACCTGATGGATTCACAAAAGATCAGTCACGCAAGAATGCGTTTATAGACATATTTAAGGTCAAGTAGGTTAACACTGGTAAATTCTGACCCGACCTCACATCCGTCGTTTGCCCTGGAGAACAGCCTATTAATCTGAAATACAACAGCAATTCTGACCCTATTAGATCGACATCTACACCGACGTAGTGTCTTTACTGTCAGATCACATCGGTGGTAAACCCGCACATCTGAGGAATGAATTAGGTAGGGTGCAGGTATTAGCGTCTTAATCCACATCAAACAGAGTTTCCTTGGTTCCCATCGTACAAAATTTGAGTTTCTATCTGAGGTTTAGGGTATGAGATGTCGATATAATTTTATTTTAAATAAATAAGAAAAAGCTCATATAAAGATAAATGTGTAGATAAGGTGGTTATATTCAGTTTTGCAAAGGGTTAGGGTTAAGTTTAGAGTTAGAATTAGGGTTAGGATTAGGTTTATGTTAGGGTTAGGTTTAAGGTCTGTTTTACGTTTAATTTTAGGGCTATGGTTAGGTTGAGGGTTATGGTTAGGGTTAGATAATATATTTGTTGTTACATCGTCTGACAGCATGGATGATATCATACTACAGTAGCAACTTGATGTTACTCTCCTTATCATGGACCAACGTTGACAGATTCCAGAAACTGGATGCTAATCTCCTTATCATTGATCAACGTTGACAGATTCCAGAAATGCAAAGCGGAAATTGTCATCTATTCTGGAAGAATGTTTGACACCCCAAACAGTTAAAAAGTAGACTATTCTGTGAAGTCACTATCTCAAGTTGGGTGCTAAAAACAAACATTTCTTTTCTTCGAGAGGAATTAAGAAGTAAGTTTCATACTGCAGTAGTTACCGCCCCATTGTCGTAACTATGGGAAAGGAAAGGCAGACAGGCTTGTAAAACTAGGAAGAGAATGTCAACTGGAACACAGTGAAATCAGATATTTTGAGAACAATGAGAGCTATCCAGCACCTGCTACACTTTTGATTCGTATGGATAGATCAAGCAAAATGCTCAATAAAATTACAATATAATTATCTTAGGCAGTCTTAACGAGGAAGTAAACGATTCAGTTGCTCAACTACAAACTGAAGAGAGGCAAATCGTCGGACGGTGAAAAAGTCAATGAACCAGCACGTTGAAAAAAGAATGTAGGTCAATCATGAAGGAGCTCCGAATGAGAGAAACTCAAACGACGGTCACCCAGTTATAAATGGGTACCTGATCTTCTGGTCCACAACGTAGCACCAGATAAGAAACTAGGGGTTCCTCCTCCGCCCCGCCATCCCCACTTGTACACTCAACCAAAACTAGTAGGTCATTATCACTATAGACTCCAGGGGGAACGCACATCACGAGGTGAAACAAATCAATAAACACATCCTGGATGTGAACACCGTTACGTGTTCCAATGTAATTGTGCTGTGCAATAAGAAAGCGAGTCTTCTGTCTTCGCTGTTAGAGTAAGAGGCTGGGTCGTCGCTTAGCGGATATGTGCGTACTTGATAACAATCTTCAGTATCAGAATGGAGATCGAGATGGTCACGTCGGCCCTTGGATGATTATCTGGGATCTCTTGAATGGGTGCCCTAATCGTCTGACTCTCATTCCTCGCATCTGAAGGCTGGCTGTACAACGATCGATCCAACAATAGAATCATTGGACCTTCCTGATCACGCGTTGATCTGTCCTGGTTATTGTGAGGGTTTCCTGGAGTTGAAGAGCTCATATTCAAGCCTCAGTGACTTTTGTAACGGAGACATGGCAATGGATACAAGTGACTATTTGAAGTTGGCCAACGACCGCCTCTTATGTGAGGACATTGATGAAACGGCACTGCATAGATTGCAATGTTTAGAAATGACTCGATGGTCTAGCAGAGAACGGTAGTTACGAGGGGGAACCAAGAGTGTGTACAACCAGCTAGTTACATGTACCTCAGGAGTGTGTACAACCAGCTAGCTACATGTACCGCAGGAGTGTGTACAACCAGCTAGCTACATGTACCTCAGGAGTGTGTACAACCAGCTAGCTACATGTACCACAGGAGTGTGTACAACCAGCTAGCTAGCTACATGTACCACAGGAGTATGTACTACCAGCTAGCTACATGTACATCAGGAGTGTGTACAACCAGCTAGCTAGCTACATGTACCACAGGAGTGTGTACAACCAGCTGGCTACATGTACCTCAGGAGTGTGTACAACCAGCTAGCTACATGTACCTCAGGAGTGTGTACAACCAGCTAGCTACATGTACCACAGGAGTGTGTACAACCAGCTAGCTACATGTACCACCACTGTCTATACACTTCGCTTTTGGCTGAGAGAGACTGTTCAGCTGTATGTCTGTCTGAGGTCAAGGCCGTGTCGAATCTTAACATAACAGATGAGAACTCAAGTTCAGCTTTGCTGTTTTTAACCTAGTGTTATGGCGACTATGTAAAATGCTATCATTGTATCACCAGTTATAAATAAGCCTATGACTTTGTTAGGGGAGTCAATGCAGCGGGGAAGGGAACTGGTCATATACATACAAAAAAGCTGAGATCTAACACATTAAAGTTTCTACCGTTTATCCTTGTCAGCAGTGTTTTAAATGGGAACACCTTACCATCGGCAAAAGCAAACGCCAGTGGCAGGTGCCGAATATAGCTGAATGATAATGCCCTCGCTTCTTACGAGACGAAGATAAGTGCAAAGCGGAATGCGCTTCGAGTCCATTTCGAGCGTGCGCTTGTGTCAAGTGAGCTGAGATTGGCTTCTAGTCCTATCAGATTTGAATAATAAATTCGGAGATCCCGTGTACATGGTGTGTCCGTGAACGAACCTATGGCAGTTGAAAATCTATGAGAACAGACTGTTAGCCGCTCTCCAGACAAATATTATAACGATATTCCTACCCGGCCCCCCTCTTTCAACCCCCCCCCCCCCCCCCAGTGGCTGGCACGAAAGCCGAATGGAGACGACCCCTCCATTGTTCTAAAAGGTCACCTATCGGTTTGTTTACAGACTTTGTTCTCATTATATACAAACTATAAATATTTTTTTAAAACTTGTTTTCGTTTACAGCTGTTATTAAACTGCGACATTTCTTTTGATGCGTTTTGTGGACTTTACGTTCGCACCCGCCACAACTTCGGTGTAAACCTTTCTGAAACTACAGCGTGACAGCGGTCCTGAGATGATAAGTGAATGACATTTAACATGTTTCTATAATAGTCCATGTTAATAAAAAAGACAACGTTTTTCAGTACAAGTTACTTTTCCAGGCTCAAAATGTGGTAAATGAAACGGTTGTACTAGTAGAGACTGTGTTCATAATTTCGGTTCTCTGCGCTATGGGGAAGTTGGTTTACAAAATTGAGAAATAGAAGTGTACGCACACGGACAACGGCCATGTCGAATTAAGTACCACTACATCTCCACATCGGTAGAAGGGAAGTAACTAAGAGCCAAAGGTTCGTAGCTACCAGAAGAGAATTGCGAAGAGCCGGGGATTGAGCAGCGCGCCCTGACAGACAGGCAATGTATCACTGCGGCAGGGATTATGCTCTAGATCGAGGTCGATTCACAGAAAACAGAAGTCACGCCACAGCACGGTTAATCAATCCTAAAGACTAGTCAGTCAAGTTTGAATTTGTTGGCTGCCCATCGCAAGTCCTGATGGTGACCTCAGACGGTGTATCTGTTGATGCTGTGCTTGCACTTTATTTGAATTATATTGGGGAAGTAACTAAGCTGGTCATCAACCTCATTCTCTGGTCCCGAGCTACTTTTGACCAGTGGCAAGACGATCAGCTGAGACAACTGGATGCAACTCAGGATACAGGCACTCTGGTAACATCTCTTCTGAAAACATAAGTCGCTCGAAACTAGTGAGAATCAATCGTCCACCGTTTCCGTTCCCCACTTTGAGAGGCTAGTGCCTTACCTCTGTTCTCCAGAGACTCCCCCGCCCCCCCCCCATCCTAACACAAATCTGATGTCGAATGAACACGTCGAGATCTGTTTCCGGTACTTGTATCTTCTCCCTATATCGGCACGCCCAAAAGCACATCAATTGTAAATGGGTAACTGACCTACTGTTAATGAACTAGAAGCAGCTAGACAGAAAACTACCATTCTTACCTCAAAGACAAGCTGAAGTCTACTGTAGTGAAGTAACTAACACGTCATCCCTGACAGCAGTATCTAGTCCAGTTGCTGCTGCTATAAGCTACTCGAGCTGAGTTGACATTTAACGGCGTTTCTTTTGAATCAGGTTGCAAAGGCCTCTTATTTACATTCCGAAATGTATTTGAGAAGGTGGGTCGAAATCCTCCTGGCTGTAGTGCAGTGAATAGCTCCTAGATAAACTTATCACCACGGGGGATACAGTGCTGATCCTCACCTCACTGGCCAGACTACTGTGACACAGACTGTTCCAGCAGCACGAACGAGGACCGGAGGTGGTGACCATGATTAGTATGTTTCACCTGACCATTTTTAGTTTTCCCTCCCTCCAATTTTTTTTTTAACTTTACCACTACTTCCACTTGTGTCATGTAATGTAATTACCTGGACGGGCAGGGTGACCCGTGTATTCTCGCACTGATCTTCCAACTATACACACTCTCCCCACCTGGCCTGGAAACGTTCGCAGTATCGGAATTGGTTTCATCCAAACATATATATGTTTAATGTAAAATTGGGGAGCGGCGAACGAACAGCTGGCTAAGTACTAGTGAGGTTCAAAGGTATGGAAGCAGGGCATTATGGCAATGGATACGGGCCATGGGATAACGAAGCTGTAGATCGATTCAAGTGGAATGTACCCTGAAGAATCACTTCAGAATGGTTCGATAGAAACATAAGAGATGACGAGGGTGAGCAGTGCATAAGCTGCAGCGACCCATAGATATCTGCTAACATTAATGTCAGCAAATCAAAGCTGCCAAGAGCTTTCTAAACCTCCATCCTGTGTTCCTGGATAACAGACTGCAATCCAGCAGACTACCTATGGAGAAGGGATCGAATGTTTCAGACCGAAAGGGTGCAAATATCGCAGTCAAGCTGTAAACTACGACACAGCGCATTTCGTTCTCTGAACAACATTCTGCTATTTGCAAAGACTTTTTCAGGGATTGGTAACTGGATATTGAGAATGAAGAAAAAGAAGTAAAAGACGAAGAGGATAGAAACATATATAGGTAAAAGTTAACAATGTAATTTGAACTTTATTGGGTAGAACTGACATCACCTAGTAACGATTGGATTTTAAAATCACATTTAAGACATCACGCAGTCAGTTCAACTGCTTTCATTGGTCCCTTAATGATTAGCGAACCAGGAATTCTTGAATTCTTGCAACATAACATGTGAAAAGAACTTCACGCTTTTGACCGGTATGTGCGAAACATTGAAATAAAAATTTGAGTTTTTAATTGCACTTGTAATGTAAGTATTTGATTGTACCTTCAATATAAATGTTTGATTCTAACTTCCAGACAAAATTATTATTATGGAGGTTTGGGTTGAGAGGAAAGAGGGGAAGGGAGTGGTATTTGATGAGCGCAGGGGATGTAGTCCAAGTCATTGACAGGTTGGGTTAGACATTTTAATTGTTAAACAACTGTTGTTACTTCCATATTCTACAGTTCGATTGCAGGACAGATCTTCTGTACGGGCATTGCTAGCAATAAAATATGGTTTGGTTACGCTCGTGCAGCGCCATTACTGGTGGAAGAAACAGGTAGTCCCATATCTTTCATTAAGCTAGACCTCAGCGTTTTTGCCAATTCCCTTTCTCGTTGCCTTTCTCTACTTAATGGAAAAATCAACTACTTCTGGGAACTAGATACTGGGACGTGTCGATGACGTGCATCAAACGCCATACCTGGGTGTGTAGTATTCTAACTGGTTAGTGGCGCATCTCATAATCTGTGGGATTCTAAACCGGCAAGATCGTACCCATATAGGATGTTTGCATTTAAAATAATGTGTGATGAAATCGGAAGCGCTTGGTCGTGAGGTGCAAAACACACTTCAAAGCACTCCATCCTTCAAATCAACTTAACGAGAAGAAACACGATACATAAATAAAACGGTAAAAGATGGCTCCATGGTGGGCACTGGGGTTGAAGTCTTAGAGACTTTATTGTACGAGACAACAGATGGTCCCAAGGTGGGCACTGGGGTTGAAGTCTTAGAGACTTTATTGTACGAGACAACAGATGGTCCCATGGTGGGCACTAGGGTTGAAGTCTTAGAGACTTTATTGTACGAGACAACAGATGGTCCCATGGTGGGCACTAGGGTTGAAGTCTTAGAGACTTTATTGTACCAGACAACAGATGGTCCCATGGTGGGCACTAGGGTTGAAGTCTTAGAGACTTTATTGTACGAGACAACAGATGGTTCCATGGTGGGCACTGGAGTTAAAGTCTTAGAGACTTTATTGTACGAGACAACAGATGGTCCCATGGTGGGCACTGGGGTTGAAGTCTTAGAGACTTTATTGTACGAGACAACAGATGGTCCCATGGTGGGCACTGGGGTTGAAGTCTTAGATGCTTTATTGTACGAGACAACAGATGGTCCCATGGTGGGCACTGGGGTTGAAGTCTTACATACTTTATTGTACGAGACAACTGATGGTCCCATGGTGGGCACTGGGGTTGAAGTCTTAGAGACTTTATTGTACGAGACAACAGATGGTCCCATGGTCGGCACTAGGGTTGAAGTCTTAGAGACTTTATTGTACGAGACAACAGATGGTCCCATGGTGGGCACTGCAGTTCAAGTCTTAGATACTTTATTGTACGAGACAACAGATGGTCCCATGGTGGGCACTAGGGTTGAAGTCTTAGAGACTTTATTGTACGAGACAACAGATGGTCCCATGGTGGGCACTGGGATTGAAGTCTTAGAGACTTTATTGTACGACACAACAGATGGTTTATAATGCGTGGATGCTAGTTCCCTTGCAAACTGCCTTTCCTTCCCTGACAGTAATCCAAGTACCCGTTCACAGCTGTATCGACTGGAGAGTACTGGTACCAGATGTTGAAGCAATATAGAGAGACCAAAAATATCATACTGACTTTCTGTTTTGAGATATTTTCCATCTAATGTGAGAAAACTATTTCCCATCTAATGTGAGAAAACTTGGGAAGATGAACGTGGGTTATGATTATATGCAAGCAAGGTTGGATTATCTCCCCCTTTTCACGTGAGGTTCATTCCACGAGTATGGCAGCACATGTAACTGGTGTCCTTTTAGTAAAAGGAGATCTGATACAAATCGCTGAGTCACACAAGAATGGGTTTGAAAAGTCTGAAGGTCAAGTCAGTCAACTTTAAAGTAACTTAAGAGGTAGGACACTTGTTTGATCGCCACCTAGAAGACAATTATTACGTAACTTCCTGTTTGGGAAAGGCAGTGTGGCATAGAAGGGAAGTGTTCATCATTCAATCATTCAGGAAAGAAAAGTGTGGATGGGTGTAGGGTGGGGGGTATGCGGGGGAGGAGATAGTGGGTGGTAGAGGCTTGGGGGAGGGGGGGGGAGGGGTGACGGTTAGACGCAAGGTCATCAATCTAAATTTGTTTTTGGTGGGTTTAACGAAACAAGCGGGTGGTGTCTCTGGCCGAGAAAGTCAACTTATACAAAAATCCGAGCTGCAGTTGGATGTACTTTAACCGTTAGGCACACAACTCAGCACAACGAACTCCAATAAAGGAAAAAACATTTTAATATTATATTTTAAAACACTCATTCCATTGCAACTAACTCGTACTTCATCTTTGACGACAGTGCTTTCTATTAGACTAACTTTGCATTTTTCCCAAATTCTGAGCAGTACAATGGTTGGAGTGGTTGGAGATGTTGCTTCTCATTTTAAAAGGTATTTGGTTTTAATCCTGTTCTCACCACGCTTCAGTCTACCCATCTGTAAATTTATAAATGACTTCGGGTTATGGAAGGCAAAACTTCTCGTAAACTTGACCATTCTCATGAGATGTTTTGAGTAATAAGTGTTTCAGCATTCGCCTCTAGGGGCACAGGATGACACACCATAAACACATTTTTGCCCTCCTTGTTCGATGGTATGTGTTTCCTATCGAGGCGCAAGAGGAACGCGCTAATTCCTTGTCCTTATTACATGTATTTGTTGCATTTCGGTTTTTGTCAAAGGTGAGAACCCTAACCATTCAAACGCTTTCATGATTAACTTTTTTATGTCGGGGCGCAGGTTGACACCCGATACCACTAAACCGTCCTCTAGATTAAGTATTATTGTCAGGGGTTTAGTTCTGGTAGTACAGGGTGGGTGCCCTATTTACTCGACCACCCTCTCGATAATGGATTTATTATTTTATCACGTGGCGCTGGTTGATCGATCTAACCACTCCCCCGCCCACCTGAATCAGTATTTCATATTTGCTATCCTTGCGCGTGTTTAGCCTAACCACACAACCTTTCCTCACCAGTGCTTATACGCTATATCTTATGATGTAAGCTGACCGCATTCCTCGTACAACTCTCATTGCTCATCCGTCAGAATGCAGATTCGGGTACGACTGGTAACCGAGACCCACAAATGATAGATGAAGTCATCAACCACCCTGTCAGTGTTTTCAATGTAAAGCATCGAGGGTACAAGTTGGCACGGTGGAATTAACAAAATAACCAGAAGGATTTTCTTACTGAAATGGTTGGGACACTTGAGTGAATCATCGGTATCATCTACGCCTCCATTATCAGTAACTGCATAATTAACATCATTACGATCTTTGTTATCGTTCATATCATCATTATCCGTGATATTATCACTCATTGTGCTGTCATTCTTTTTATTATAACCTTATTATCATTGATAACGTTAGAAACATCGTTATTATAATTATTACCTTTAGCACAGTCTTCCTAATCATCTTGATCATCACCCGTTTCATTATCATTAAAAATATCGCCATCATCAATACCAACATTAATGTTATTATCAAAACCATAATTAACATCATAACTATCTTTAGTTTATATACAATCTTTATGAAAGTCGTCATCAATATCATAAATATTATCATTTGAATCAATATTTATCATTAATATAATTAGTATCGCCATCATCATTACAACCTCTAACATCATTAGTATCGCCATCATCAACACAACCTCTAACATCATTAGTATCGCCATCATCATTACAACCTCTAACATCATTAGTATCGCCATCATCAACACAACCTCTAACATCATTAGTATCGCCATCATCATTACAACCTCTAACATCATTAGTATCGCCTTCATCAATACAACCTCTAACATCATTAGTATCGCCATCATCATTACAACCTCTAACATCATTAGTATCGCCTTCCTCAATACAACCTTTAACATTATTAGTATCGCCATCATAAATTCCACCTCTAACATCATTAGTATCGCCATCATCATTACAACCTCTAACATCATTAGTATCGCCATCATCAATACAACCTCTAACATTATTAGTATCGCCATCATCATTACAACCTCTGACATCATTAGTATCGCCTTCCTCAATACAACCTCTAACATTATTAGTATCGCCATCATCATTACAACCTCTAACATCATTAGTATCGCCTTCCTCAATACAACCTCTAACATTATTAGTATCGCCATCATAAATTCCACCTCTAACATCATTAGTATCGCCATCATCATTACAACCTCTAACATTATTAGTATCGCCTTCATCAATACAACCTCTAACATCATTAGTATCGCCTTCATCAATACAACCTCTAACATCATTAGTATCGCCATCATCATTACAACCTCTAACATCATTAGTATCGCCTTCATCAATACAACCTCTAACATCATTAGTATCGCCATCATAAGTTCCACCTCTAACATCATTAGTATCGCCTTCATCAATACAACCTCTAACATCATTAGTATCGCCATCATAAGTTCCACCTCTAACATCATTAGTATCGCCATCATCAATACCGTCATTAACATTATTAGTATCGTCATAATCATTGGCATCACTACTTTCATCACTCTCATTATCATCAGTAACATCAGTATCATCTTTACGATCAAAACATAAATGAATATAATTACAACCATTTTCATCATTAACATTTTGATTATTAACATTTATTAGTTTCTACATAATAAATACATCATTAGCGTCATTAATATCAATAGCATAATCTCCATCAGTATTGTCGATATCATCAATACCTTCATTAAAAATCATCACCTTAATCGATATCATTTTTAGACCACATATTCTCCTCGTGTCCCGTGACACATAATCATTGTGATGGAAGGTGAAATGTGAGCCAACTTACACACAAAAATTGAAAAATGGCATCAAGCCACTGAACAGCGCATTGACTGTAGCGGTCAGCGGGCGACCAATAGCTGACTGCTTGAGTCAGGGCCAGCGAACAAGAGCTGCTTGGGCTCTACTCCACCTCCACGTGCAGTCCTGGATAACAGCGCTCCAAACAGAGCAGATTGGCCAAGGAGACGGGATCGGCGAATGAAGGATAATACGGTATTCACAAAATGCCTCCTGAAGTCGTATGAGTTGGACCGAAAAGTACAAATATCGCAGTCAAGCTGTAAACTACGACATAACGCATTCCGTTCTCTGCACTACATTCTGCTACTTAATCCCTTTTCAGGACTTGGTAGGAAGAGATTGAGAACGAACGAAGCCAAGCCAAGCCAAGCCAAATTAAAATATTGATAGAAAATCCACACACCATACAAGAACAAGCAGTCAGATCGTGTCAAATGTTTAAAAACGTAAAACAGAAGCAGAAGAGAAGAATCATTGGGGAAATGAGAATCTGAAGTACTGGTTCACACGGATAATGACACATTATCATCATTATCATCAGTATCACCATTATCATCATTATTATCATCATTATTATCATTATCACCATTATCAGTATCACCATTATCCCCATTATCATCATTTTCATCACTAACATCATTAACTTCAACAGTGTCATCCTTGTCATCATTATCATCATTATCGTCATTATCCTCATTATGATCACTATTATCATCAGTTTCATCATTGTCATCATCATTTTCATCATTGTCTTCATTATCATCATTATCACCATCATTATTATCATTATCCTCATCAATGTCATCTTTATCACCATTATCATCATCCTCATTTTCATCATTGTCATCATCATTTTCATCATTGTCATCATTATCACCATCATCATCATCCTCATTATCATCATTGTCATCATTATCATATTTATTGTCATTATCATAATTATCACTATTATCATCACTGTCAAGATTATCATCATTATCATCATCATTGTCATCGTTATCATCATTTCAAAATTATTACTGCCATTGCTATTGAGAGGATATTATTATTCTTGTCAGCAGTATCTTCATCGATATCATTATCAGCATATTATCATCATTATTAATGTCATCACCATTATCATAATCAGCAATAACAGCCTCTTCTTTATGTGGCTGATCACCAGAAATATCAGTTATCCGCATATTTATTTGCTGTATCGTGTGTGGGGTCTCTAGAGTATTCTTCGGAACCTGCCGGCATCTCCACAATCAGCACACTTTTAGTCCGTGTGAAAAGCAAAGTGGACACGCGTTCGGAGATGATTCAGTCGTAGACAGTGCATTTTGTCCCTTCATCTGACAAGCTCTCAGCGTGGCAGTGGTCCAATCTCGTCTGCCACACACAGAGCATTTTTGGAAACCACTAGGGTCATTAACATCACATTTATCTTCATTATCGAGGATTTTGTGTAGAAGTGGTTAGGCTGTCGGTCTCGTGATCAGGTGGTGTGGGTTCTAATCCGGACTCCGCCGTCTTTTTCACAGGTGCTTGATGCGGAGTCCCCTGCATCTCGTAGTCGCCTCCTAGTCGTCTTGTCCTTGACTTGCCACTCGGGTCAGGCGGCCCGAGATGAGAGAGTGAGGATAAAAAGTAGCGCAATTAATCCTTACTAAAAATAGCGCTAGCAAATAAATGATGCCATCATCGTCAGGGATGAACAGCGGCCTTTACCTATTTACCTTTAACTTCATTATCATCCCGACATACTATAACTAAAACGACTCTGCCGTGGTTGTCAAAACGAGGCAAATATACATTTATAACAATCATCATCATGCGCTACGTCGATTGACATGAACAAACAGGGTTCGTGTTCAAATCTCGTGCTCTATCCTTTCATATGGAACCTATCAGCATGGTATGTCCGTCATGCCTGACGGTTTCTTACTTCCTTTCCTCTTCGGGGACGGCCTGGCCTAGTGGTTAAGTGACACGGCTCACAACCCAAAGGTGCTGGGTTTGCTTCCGGGGAAGCAACTAGGCCAACAGACGCAAAATAAAACCAAAGGGCAACGCACAGCAACTTGAATAAATATTGAAAATTGTTAAAAAACTCTATTAAATCTTCTTGTCTCTTTTTAGTTTTCAGATGGAGTGTGTGGCCATCACAAGAACTAGCTTTGTTTGGGAAGACTGCGCCAAAGCAGTGTGCTCCCTTTCCGTGGTGGCTTCTGCAATTATTGTCTCTTTCTGGCGGTCGTCCTAAAAATATCGTTGTGACGTTGTGTCGTAGTTTACAGCGAAACTGCCACATCAGTCTCTTTCGATCCAACTCATCCAGTTTCAGTTTGGCATTTCTGGAATCGGGGTTGCCTTCGATCTGCAAATCCTATTTTCTCAGTCAGACTACACTTGCTCAGCATGTTTCCTGGTCCGCCACTTGGAAGCGGAATATAGTTTTGGTCTTTTAATGATTCACTGAGTTCTACTTCTTAGGATCCAAGTAGTAAATTTGATTTATTTGATGATGTTGCTAGCCCCATGAACTACTCACCTTACTCGCCATTTACGATGTGCATGGAGGTGTAGTGGTTCTATCCTCTCCTTTTTATGAAAGAGACCTGGGATCCAGTCAAAGATCTCATCAAACATTGTCGTAACATGGTCTGGCAGCTTAGCTACACTGACATAGCCCACATTTATATAATCTTTAAATCGTTCGGTCCAACCGGATGCAACATACACTCAAATGTTGACAACTCACGTCTAGATGTGTATCTGGAAACATGCTGTGTTAAACTTGCCGGGCCAACATGGTGGGGTCAACACTACGATCATTGTACTGGTGAGCCTATTGATAATATTTGAATTACACTACAACCAGAAGGCCACAAACTCACCTACTTTAGTGCGCATTGGTATATAACAACCCACTACGACCTTCGTCAACCTGCTGTCAGGATATGACATTAGAGTAATACTACTGTAACCTACATGGCAATTTGTAACAGGCGATCAAGAAATAATGGTACACTGTAACCACCTACACCTCGATAGGTTGGTTAGCGTCACACTCCCTTTGTATCTAGAAGCTAGCGCTCTAACTGCTCAGTCACTCGTATGTCATGGGCACAGATACAAAAACCACATATTTTCTAAACCAAAATTTTAGTATCAATCAATCAATCAAAACCATATTAGCTCACTGCGGACTATAGGTCCTCAACAGATAATCGCCAAGTTTTCTTACCATGAGCGATCTGATCCAGTTCTGTCCACGCCATGGCTGCCGTCTTGACATCTGCATCCGGCTCTCTCTTTCATCAGTGTATCGGTCTTCTTCTATTTCTATTGCTCTTTGGGTTCCTGAAAAGAGATTGTCTGATAACGTTATCAGCTGGTTCCAATTGTGGTTTATCCATCGCCATCACTTCCTTCGTATTTCATGCTGCACGGGTATTAAACCGGTTCTCCAATTACTCCCATTGAGGTGATTTTGTCGTACCATTTCCTATCTTAAATTCTGCACATGCATCCATTTCAAAAAGTCTGTACCTTTTCATAATTGCATGTGTTGTCCTCCATGTTTAAGAGCCATACAATAGAACGTATTTTACGTTGAAGATTTTTATTTTGATGGAGGCTCAAATTTCTTTTGACTTCCACAAAGTTCCCAATGCAACGAAAGCTCTTCTCGCCTTCTGTATTCTTAAGTTAACATCGTTTTCTGCACCACTTAATATGTCAATATTGCTGCCAAGATATATGAAAGACTGCACCCTACGCTAGAGGATGATACAGTCTATTAGAGAAAGTGAAGGTAAAGGTCAGTCATATCACAACAATTGGATGAAGTTAATTCTTCCTGTACTAAGCCGCATCCTTGTGAGGTGGAGTAGCCAGTTCCCTTCCTTTCTGTTTTTACGTCCAAAACTCAAACCTCAAGTACCCATTTACAGCTGGGTTGACTGGAACGGTGGTTCCACCCAACGTTTCGTTTTTTTTTGTCTGTACATCCGAAAACTCGAACCCTTACACGCTGTAATTTCAGTCTAGTAAGCCAAGTAAATCTATTTGGACGCAAGTAAATCTATTTGGACGAAAAAGGTAGCAGACGACAGGATAACAATGAGAATACGTGGCTGTGGCTGTACTGGTCTTCAATGTATTGCCTTCCCTGACTGTTTGTGAGGTACCAACTTACAGTTGGGTATACTGCAGCTCGTCGAATACAAGAATTAAACCCGATACTTTAGTCGAAAAAAGCAAATGATTTTGTTTTCTTCAAATATGTGTAGAATGGCGTTGGAACTCGTAGGCAACAAACGCGAATCAACGACAATTGGAAACTCCAGGAATTCAAGGACCGTCACCATACATGAATGGGAGGAGGGCCAAGGGGGACCTGAAGAGCCGAGGCAGTGTCCTTCTGACAATGGGTAGGTAACCAGGACGTGAAAAGTAAACCCAACACTGGAGACAACCGCTAAATCCGTCATACTGTGAACGTACCTGTCCGCCCTGTGTTCCTTGCCGTCTCCTAGAATAACTCGGCGACCAATAAAAGCAAGTGATGGCTTACCGTTGGCTTCCACTGCCGCCAAGAGGAAACCCTTACATTCATCGAACTTGCGATGGATTATGACGCGCGAAGAGATTGATGTACTTGAAGAGAGGAACATGAGACTGACCCTCAAGTTTATGAAGGAGATGTATGTGATTGTACGAACCACAAAGTCACCCCACTATTTGTGTATAAATACAATGTATCACGTCGGTGTTTTTCTTTGTCACCTTCTTTGTTTGCGAGAGAATACTCCATAACGATGAACAGTATGTATGGCCACTCGCACTGTGTACCGGTGAACTAATGTATGTAAGCCATTGTCTTTCCCAAATTCGTTGCTCTTCTGTTACACAGACAATATGCAACAAATAGATCTACTCGCATATTCCTGAAGCTTCTAAAGATTCTCATAGCTATGAAATATTATAACAGATGATGCTATTATAGCAGAGAATGATAATATAACAGTGGATGAAATAATAACAGAGGATCATATTACAATAGATGATCGGGGACGGCGTGGCCTAGTGGTTAAGTGGCACGGCTCACAATCCGAAGGTGCTGGGTTCGATCCCCATCACAGCGCCGGCCGTTACCCGGGGAAGCAAACCCTTAGAAAATGGAAGAGGAAGCAAACCCTTACATACAATGGATGCTGAAGTCGGATGCACTGCGCCGACAGGCGCAAAATAAAAACTACAGTGCAACGCACACCGCCTTGGGGATTAGAGAAACAAGGCGAACGCTAACAACAACAAAAACAGATGATCATATTATAATCGAGAAGGATATAACAGATGATCATATTATAACATAGGATCATATTATAACAGAGGATCATATTATAACAGATGATCATAATATAACAGAGGGTAGAGGATGTGAGAGAGAAAATAGAAAGAGAATAGTAACTAACGACCAAAATTGGTTTTTACAACGTCAAGTAAATATTAACATCCACAACTCGAAAGGGTAATAAATAACATTGTAATGTGTCAGGTACGTCGTAAATAGCCTTTCCCGTCAGTGGGTTGCCTATTACTGTTATGTGCTTTACGAGGGCTTTAGTACTCGGTATCGTCCAGGAAATAACCTTTTTGTAAAACAGTACTCACGGTCACAGTCCTTTCCCTATAGATTATCGGTCGGTGGTTCCTTCTCTAAGTGAAATGATGGCTTTTTCATTTGTGTATACTTATTTCGTGAGACGGAGAATCGGCTCAATTTTGGCTTGTATCTATTTGTTGATTTCCGATCTAGCGTGCAACAGGCTGCTGAGCATTTTAGTCATGCTGTTTGTGCTTCCAATGCCTGATGTGCATTCTAAATAGTATACATATGTATATATTTAGCATGCCATCAATAGTGGACAATATTAGGATACGTTCTGTGCACTGTGTATATAGCATGCCACCAATAGTGGACAATATTAAGATACGTTCTGTGCACTATGTATATAGCATGCAACCAATAGTGGACAGTATTAGGATACGTTCTGTGCACTATGTATAAAGCATGCCACCAATAGTGGACAATATTAAGATACGTTCTGTGCACTATGTATATAGCATGCAACCAATAGTGGACAATATTAGGATATGTTCTGTGCACTATGTATATAGCATGCCACCAATAGTGGACAATATTAAGATACGTTCTGTGCACTATGTATATAGCATGCAACCAATAGTGGACAGTATTAGGATACGTTCTGTGCACTATGTATAAAGCATGCCACCAATAGTGGACAATATTAAGATACGTTCTGTGCACTATGTATAAAGCATGCCACCAATAGTGGACAATATTAAGATACGTTCTGTGCACTATGTATAAAGCATGCCACCAATAGTGGACAATATTAAGATACGTTCTGTGCACTATTTCTATCATTGATCTTGTTTTTTAGATATTGAATCAAATATTCTTCCTCTTATTATCGACAACGGCCGATTATGCAAACATTGACGTCAACATTGTCAAACTGGACATTCATTCCGATTTTTTGTTTTCTTCTTCTTTTTCTTCTTTTTCCATCTTTTTCTTTACGTACGCTGTCAAACACCGACTTGAATTTGTTAAAAGGAAGCTCTGGTCATCCTGAGGCTGTCGACACTGTCATAGAGCTTGTCTAGTGTTGGACTGGTGATGGCCACATGTGCTTACACTGATTCTCGTATGTCGGGCAATTTTGCAGCAGATGTTCAGTGGTAATGTTTGCCGTACTACAGGTGCCTTTGTCAGTGGCACTTATCTTCAGTTTATTGAACAGATAGTACCTCGGTCTGCTGTTGCCTGTGCGGAATATGAAGACAATCACCTGCTCTATTCTGGTATTAAGCATCATTTCTTGTATAGCCAGTATGCTCTGTTTCCCATTTGTCCATCTACCTGGCCATAATAAATATTTTGTTTTGGACTCTTCGTAGGTCACACTTGAATCTGGTTGTGATAACCTTCCACCTTCTTTTGCAAGTCTGTCTATCCTCTCGTTGCCTTGAATGTTACAGTGGAATGGGACCCATGTACTCCGGCTCTTCTGGGTTAGGACTGCTGTTATAGTTAACAGAGTACTGATCTTTAGTCATTTAGGTCTACATTTCTCTTTTTATTTTTCTGATTATCGTTAAGAGGAAATTTGGAGAACATGATATCAGACTTATCGTTCTGAAATGTTTGCGTTCTGTCGTTTTGAACTTGTGAATTTATCAGTGTTGTGGCCACATTCCCGTCCGGTAAACATGTTTAACATTCAAGAAAAGCCTTTCCAGCAGTGGTTCTTCTTCTTCTTCTGCGTACACAGTCAGACAGTAACCATTATTTTCTCGAAAAAAGCGGCGGTCATCCTGAGACTCTCGCCACTACCATAGAGCTTGTCTTGCAGTTCCACTGGTAATGGCCACATCTGCTCTCTCTGATCCTCGTATGTCGGGCAGTTCTGCAGCAGATGTTCAGTGGTCATTTTACCAGTACCGCACGGGCATTCGTCGGTACACCCTATCTTCAATTTGTTGAATAGGTGGTACCTCAGTCTGTTGTGGCCAGTGCGAAGTCTGAAGACAACGACCTGCTCTCTTCGGTTCAACTGGTAATAGGCATCGTTTTTGGTGTAACCAGTATGTTTGGTTTCCCATTTGGTCATGTACCTGGCTTTGATAAGCCGTTTTGACTCTTCGTACGTCATACTGGTATCTGTTTGTGGTAGCCTTGCACCTTCTTTTGCCAGTCTGTCTGCCTCCTCGTTGCCTTGGATGTTGCAGTGTGACGGAACCCACTGTACCACTACCCTTTTTGGTGCGGACTGCTGGCACAGTTTGCAGAGTGCTGCTCTTAAGTCATTAAGCTCAGTGTTTTTCTGGCTTTTTAGCGCTGTGACTACGGCGAGAGCATCTGTCAGCAGGACTATATGGCTCTCATTTTCACTGTGTGTTACCATTTCTTCCACTGCCGCCCTCAGTGCCTCTGCCTCCGCTCTGAAATTGCTTGTGTACTTACCAGTAGCGAATGACAGTGTTATTTGTCTGCCATTTGGTAGGTTCAGGAATGCTCCTGCCCCTCCGTTCTGTGTAGTGTTTGTTACAGAACCGTCGGTGTATGCATGGGTCCAGTCCATGCTTGGGTAGCTTTTCGTTATGAAGCTTAGGGTAGTGTCTCTCCTTTCTTTTTCAGTCTGGCAGTTTTTGTTTGCAATACCTGGTATATTTTCTACCACCTCTGGAAATATATCCTGCCTCCAAGTAGGTTTTCGTACAGTAGTGATGGGTTTTGGTGTTGTTAGTGCGTTTATGGGATCTTCGTGCATCTTTGCTTTGGCTATTTCTGCAAAGTTTCTCCGCTTTAGTTTCCCAGTTCCCAAATTGTTTAGTCTCTGGTACATTGGGTGGTCCGTCAGTCTTCGGAGTTTCTCTGACTGCAGCTGGGCTCTGCAGTCTCTTCTGTCGGTCATGGATTGCAGTTTTGTAATCTTTTCAAGTTCTACAATTGGCGTTGACTTCATGCCACCTGTTATAATTCTCATGGCTTGGTTTTGAAGTTTGTTAACTTTATCGAAGTTCGCCTTCGCTGCTGTTGTCCATGCCGCAATGCCATACTCGAGAACTGGTCTCACTCTTCCAGTGTACAGTTTCTTTAGTATGCCTTCGTCTGCTCCCCAGCTTGTGCCAGCAAGTTTCCTCATGATCGCCATTCTTTCTCTGGCTTTCATTCGGTTTCTCTCAATCTGACTTTTCCATGTCATGCGCCGATCAAATGTGACTCCCAGATAGGTTGGGTTGTCGTTTGGCTGCAGGATTTTGCCATTTAGGCTTAATTTGGTACTTTGGGGTTTTAATGAGAGCGAGAATATTGTGCACGTGGTTTTCTCCTCGTTTATTTTGACCAGCCATGAGTTCGCCCACTCTTCCAGCGATGTTAGGGCCGTCTGCATCCGATTTCTTGCTATGGTGAGATTCTTTTCAGAGGTCCACATAGCCAGATCGTCTGCAAACATTGAGCTATGGACTCTTCTTGGTATATTCTCTGTAATATCGTTTATATATACCAGGAAGAGTGTGGGTAACAATACTTCCCCTTGGGGTACTCCCTGCTCGAGTGTCACCTTTTTGCTCATCTGCCCTTGTACTTGGACTCTGGCCGTTCTTTGTTTGAGGTAGTGGTTGATCCACTTGTACATCTTCCCACAGACATCACTTCTTCTTAGCTTGACTCTAAGTCCATCCTTCCAGACCAGCAGTGGTTATCTTGTACATCTCTACCAGTGCTGAATTACTCGATTTCACTCAGGAAAAACCTGATTTTGTAAAACACAGTTATGTAATAAATACAAATAAAGTCATGTATTTTCATACAATTAATAAAAGGTAATTTAACATTTTAATGTTTCCTGTTATCAAAATCGGTTGTGGTGTCATTTCGTGGTGCACAGTTCATCGTTTCAGTTCATATTTTGAGAAATGATAATATGCCTATAATTCGTGAAGGAAACGGCATTGCGTCTCGAAATAGTTGAGCTGATCAACAAATTGACCATTTAATTTTCAGTAAAAATTTCCGCTGTAAAATCTCAAAATCCTGGTATTTAATCAGGAACGCGTGTCCGATGCCAGGTAGCCAAATTTTAAGCAAACTCATTTCGCTCTTTTGCTTTAGTGTACCATGTTGGTACCAGGCCCACCATTATGCCATGTCTCCACTTCATCCTCGGTCGTCCATCTGTATTTTCGTAACAGCGCCACATCTATGATGTCGGAGAAGGAAGTTCGCGGTGTTGGTCTCGAATGCAAATCTTCAATGCTTGTCTCTCTATCGCTCGTTGGGCAACGCATAGTCTATCTGCATCAGCTTCCCGTAAGTTCCACAACTCGCAGCCATAAATCATGGGTGGAATAACCACAATGTTGAAGGTCTGAGTCCTAGCGTTGACAATACGAATCTGTTGTAGTTGAAGCTGAACCAGCACGCTGTCATCCTTCGTGAAATCTCCCGATTTATTAAATGGGAGTTCATGATCTCTTGTCCAAGTAGATTTACAAATTTACGTTTTAAACGGGACAATCTCCAAGGCACATATCTCCTTTTGGGCAGAAGGTGTTGTGCATAAACTGGGTTTTCTTTCTATTAATGTGCAGGTTAACTGCAACACTTGCTCTGCTGAGTTCATTTAGGCGCTTCTCCCCTTCTTTGCCGTCGTGGCTGATAATGACTATATCATCAGCGAACCTCAGATGAGTAAGAATTTCTCCGTCTATGTTCATTCGCCAATCCTCTCATGTCATGTGATTGAAGACCTCCTCAGGGGCTGCTGTAAATGGCTTTTAGTGAGATTGACATTGGCAAAGTCTATGATGCGAGTTTGGTTCATGACAATGCCCGGATCGTTCGAGTTAACGCGGTGCAGAATCCAGTCGATGGCTTGGCAGAAAATGTCAGGGGCAAGGACGCAACCCTGCCTGACCCACGAAGATGATGGGAACCTGTCCGAGCGACTGCCACCTAGGCGGACTCTGGCACCGATGTCCGTGTGTAGCTGTCTTATCAAGTTCAGCAGTGGAGCAGGAGTGCCGATGCCTTGCATTGCTATCTATAGAGCGGATCTGTCGACCGAACCGAATGCAGCATTTAGATCCACATACGCAGCTCAGAGGAGGCGGTTGAATGCGGGGTGGAGCTCAGCCAGGAGCCGGAGAACAAAAATGGTATCTTCAGTTGATCTATTCGAGGTCAAGTCAGGCTAATGTGCATGTCGTTTTGCGATCAGGAGTGGCTTGATATACAAACCTCACGAATATATTGTTTTCTCTGTCGTCTCAAGCCACTGTGTTCCAGTCTCCCATCAATATAATATTATAATTTGCCTTTGCTTTGCCAAGAATCTCCTCCGGTATTTTCTACATATCCTAGATCTCTAAATATGTGTCTGCCATGATGGCATATATACTGTAACTTGATCTGCTCCTGTCATCTCAAAGCTTATCGTGATCAGTCGGTCATTGATCACCGCGTTGTCACTCTCAGACATTGTTTATTTTTTTATCTAGAACAATTGCCATTCTTCTTTAACCTGTGTAGTTAGTTGCCTGTGTGCACCACTTCATATTTAACACTCTGAAATTTGCCTGTCTCTGTTTTGTTTCGCTCAAACCGAGAATATTTAATATTGCGGTTCCTCCTTTCTGTCATTACATGTTTACAGTATGCTATGAATTATATAATATGATAGAATATGATACGATACGATACGATATGATATGAAATGGTATGATATGGCATGGTATGGTTTGGTTTGGTATGGTATGGTATGGTATGGTATGGTATGGTATGGTATGGTATGGATGATATGATATGATATGATATGGTATGGTATGGTATGGTATGGTATGGTATGGTATGATATGGTATGGTATGGTATGATATTGTATGGTATGGTATGATTTAGTATTGTATGATGTGGTATGATTTGATATATTGTAATAAAAAAGAAGAGTGAGCAACTCATCTTTCATTGAATCAGAAGAAGAATACGAAGAGATCATGTTATCGAACTCGTCAATTCATCGTCTGCCATTTTTCTCAATTTCTCTTCCTCTGTGGAACCTCCCCTTGTCCTGTGCAGTTCCTGATCGCCTCGGTAAAATTATCACCCTCGGCCCAGAGCTCAGGATTTCACCGGGGAGATCGATGTAAAATTGCTACCTTTAGACTGCTCGTGCGCTCTAAATTGGCGAGAAGGAGCAGGGAATGTCGCAAGCAGAAGATGTCTCAATCAGTTGCTTGCAGTCGAGGGGAGAGAAATGGGAAATGGGGGTTGGGGATGGAAGAAAAACAAAAAGGGGAGAGGGTACATCTGCGAAGGGGTACGCAAAAACCAGTGTGGAAGAAAATATTTGAATCAAACACGGTGAGTTATGGAAGGGTAACTCTGAAGAAATCCCTGATTGGATCCCGGCGTCTTACCAAAGAGAGGATAATATTGTCACTGCACTTCATGTCACAAAATACGAATAAAGAAAGTTGTTCGTGGTACTTGCAATCTCAGCGTGTAAAACAAATCAGTAGAGAAGACTCATGTGGAAAAGTGTGTAAAGGTTTTCTTTTGTTGCAGGATTTCTGAATTCCTAAAGTAGATTGACTGCAGTGGTGGTCCTGTACTGCTGCTGTGGGAAAAATGGGGTGGGGTGGGGTGTGGGGGGTGGAAGAGAGAGAATTAGACAAGATGCAAGATCTCGTAATAATGTCTCTTTCTGAGAATTTCCCTTTCAAGTTCAATTTCCACAAATATGTTGATCAGAGTTCAATAACAATAACTATACCACACTCAACCGACCCAACGTTACGTCCGTCTTCTCGAACGTTTCTAGACTTAAGAACGTGTCCGGTTATCAGATTAGCGGGACAAAGTGTAGAGATGTTAGTGTCTTCCACTTCTATAACACCATCAAGGGGGGAGATGTTAGTGTCTTCCACTTCTATAACACCATCAAGGAGGGAGATGTTAGTATCTTCCACTTCTATAACACCATCAACAGGGGGAGATGTTAGTGTCTTCCACTTCTATAACACCATCAAGGGGGGAGATGTTAGTGTCTTCCACTTCTATAACACCATCAAGGGGGGAGATGTTAGTATCTTCCACTTCTATAACACCATCAAGGGGGGAGATGTTAGTGTCTTCCACTTCTATAACACCATCAAGGGGGGAGATGTTAGTGTCTTCCACTTCTATAACACCATCAAGGGGGGAGATGTTAGTGTCTTCCACTTCTATAACACCATCAAGGGGGGAGATGTTAGTGTCTTCCACTTCTATAACACCATCAAGGGGGGAGATGTTAGTGTCTTCCACTTCTATAACACCATCAAGGGGGGAGATGTTAGTGTCTTCCACTTCTATAACACCATCAAGGGGGGAGATGTTAGTATCTTCCACTTCTATAACACCATCAACAGGGGGAGATGTTAGTGTCTTCCACTTCTATAACACCATCAAGGGGGGGAGATGTTAGTGTCTTCCACTTCTATAACACCATTATGGGGGGGGGGGAGATGTTAGTATCTTCCACTTCTATAACACCATCAAGGGGGGAGATGTTAGTGTCTTCCACTTCTATAACACCATCAAGGGGGGAGATGTTAGTATCTTCCACTTCTATCATATCATGACGAGTGGCGGTATTAATATCTTCCACTTCTATCACATCACGAAGAGTAACGATGTTAGTATCTTCCACTTATGTCATATCATGACGAGTAACGATGTTAGCATCTTTCACTTATATCACATCACGAAGAGTAGCGATGTTAGCATCTTTCACTTCTATCACATCATGATGAGTGGCGATGTTAGTATCCTCCCCTTATTTGGCGTTCCTCGTGAGAACAGCACAGTGTTACGTAGTGACCTAGATAAGTAAGAGGCAGCGATACATGGGCATTTCGGTCCTACACATTTGACTTCAGGAATCCCTTTTTCAAACAGAATTTGCATTCTCTCTTCGATCCCTATTCTCTTAACCAGACTGAACTGCTGCAACTTGTTTTCAGGACCGTTACCTTGCTATGGTTCCTAGACCCTGAGGTAGATAGCTTATTATGAGTCGCTGACTCCTCCCAGCTCATTCACTACTGCGTCTAGGACTCCAATAAATATCACTGTTTAATGTCATGATGAGTAAGCTCACACTTTGGTGTGCTCTGAAAAGGCGTTAAATGGATAGTTGGGAACCTTTCTTCACATCCTGAGCGTGGTGATGAAGGTTGGCATGTATCCTCCAGGCTTTTGTGATGTGCTTGTCTTCATCTGTGTGCCGCTCACTACTACAAGCATCACGCCGACCCACTTTGATATCCAGGCTGCTTTCGGGAACGCATCACGGAAGAGGTATGTGGGTCTTTGTCACCGTATTGTGCCAGACCCTAACTCGACCTCTTGATCAGTATGTTGTGCTTTCCCTAACGTCTCAGTTCAACGCCGCAACACATGCATCCATACATGAAGCTTTCAAGAGAGAAAAAAACGTAATTCAATAATGACATTTACAGTGCACAGTCCTTGACTTTCAATTCTCGTGGCGTATTTTCCAGGATTATCTCCAAGTTTAGGAGGTTATCATTCCAAGCTTATACACCAACACACTCCACCCACACTTCCTGACTTCCTGGTATGTCTTCCCAGATCAACAATCAATCATCCTCACCTTTCGTTGTTTACGTTTCCCCTGCAAGCGATCTGGACAATAGACAACACGATCGCCAGCTTTAGAATGAAGATCTTAATTACTTTCTGTGAACGAAACACTCCACTTTTCTCTTTTATCCAAAAGCCTGGGCTTAACATTGTCAAGAGTAGTCAGCGCTGGCGTCACGCGGCAAAGGTGCAGCATTCAACCGTTATTATCATCTTCTTCTTCTTCTTCGTACGCTAACCGTTATTATCGATACTCTAGAGTCTACCCAGGTGTAAATGGTTACCTGGTTTACTTTACGTGAATGAAAGGCAAAGAGGATGCTGCGTTTTCTCACAATAAATCTTAGTCCTACTTGACTATAACACGTCCTCTGCGCCAATGCTGTCATCTGCTGTCCCCTTTACCTTGCACTTTGTAGCCCTATATGATTTAGTTCGACATTTTGAGAGCATAAACAACTCATTCAGATTACCATGTAAACAATTCGACATTCTTAACTAGCGAGACTCATTTCTCATTTGAAAGCTCATAGTTCAACTCCATAGTGAAATACTAGCGCAGGAATCAATTCTTCTTCTTCTTCTTCTTCTTCGTACGCAGTCAGACAGCAACCATTATTTTTTCGAAAAAAGCGGCGGTCATCCTGAGGCTGTCGACACTGCCATAGAGCTTGTCTTGCAGTTCCACTGGTAATGGCCACATCTGCTCTCTCTGATCCTCGTATGTCGGGCAGTTCTGCAGCAGATGTTCAGCGGTCATTTTACCAGTACCGCACGGGCATTCGTCGGTACCATATATCTTCAATTTGTTGAATAGGTGGTATCTCAGTCTATTGTAGCCAGTGCGAAGTCTGAAGACAACGACCTGCTCTCTTCTGTTCAACTGGTAATAGGCATCGTTTTTGGTGTAACCAGTATGTTCGGTTTCCCATTTGGTCATGTATCTGGCTTTGATAAGCCGTTTTGACTCTTCGTACGTCATACTAGTATATGTTTGTGGTAGTCTTGCATCTTCTTTTGCCAGTCTGTCTGCCTCCTCGTTGCCTTGGATGTTGTAGTGTGATGGGACCCACTGTACCACTACCCTTTTTGGTGCGGACTGCTGGCACAGTTTGCAGAGTGCTGCTCTTAAGTCATTAAGCTCAGTGTTTTTCTGGCTTTTTAGCGCTGTGACTACGGCGAGATCATCTGTAAGCAGGACTATATGGCTTTCATTTTCTTTATGCGTCACCATTTTTTCCACTGCCGCCCTCAGTGCCTCTGCCTCCGCTCTGAAATTGCTTGTATACTTACCAGTAGCGAATGACAGTGTTATTTTTCTGCCATTTGGTAGGTTCAGGAATGCTCCTGCCCCTCCGTTCTGTGTAGTGTTTGTTACAGAGCCGTCGGTGTATGCATGGGTCCAGTCCATGCTTGGGTAGCTTTTCGATAAAGGAATCAATTCAATAATAAACCAATGACTTGCACAATAACTTAATCTTCCTTTTCTTCCTTTGCCATACTGCTCTTTCCTTGCGGGATCGCAGAAATGAGATATGCGTAGACTTCTGGTTTACGCTAGGTGGGAGGTGCGTGTAGTCGACTTGTTGAACTTTTGGAGTGTTTCCTTGATCCCTTCTATCCACCGTCCCCGTGGTCGACGTCTTGCTCGAGAACCTGATAGCTTCATGTAGTATGATTTTGCTGCAGGATGTTAATAGTTCATTCTTGTCAAATGAACAAACTCCTTTATTCTCTGTGCTTCAATATAGTAGTCAACCGGTGTAGTCCCCACCATATTCCCAATCGAACTGCTAAGGATTCTGTCACGAATTGTTTTTCCTACTGCATTTCTTACACAGCGCATCTCACAGGTCTCGATCTGACGTTTGATCTTCTCTAGTAGTATCCATGTTTGACACCGATAACATAACGTAGGGATGATCAATGTGTTTATCAGCCTCTCCTTAGTGGACATAACACACTTGGATGTTTCAGTATCGGTGTCAGTTGGTAGTGCATCGTGTTTGCCTTTTGGATTGTATTTTCTATCTCTCTGCCCAGTCTGCCGTCTCCAGTGACAGAAAAGATAACATAAAAAGATTGGTTAAGACCAACATGTCTTATTATATACGTCTCTAGTTCCCTTACAGTCACTATGGCATCATTATCTCCAGTGGTATTACTGGTGCCGTCGTTAATACCGATAGATCGGTGCTATGTAGTGAGATATCTGTCTGGGAGTTTCTCTGTTAGAGTGAGATATCTGTCTGGGAGTTTCTCTGTTATAGTGAGATATCTGTCTGGGAGTTTCTCTGTTATAGTGAGATATATGTCTGGGGGTTTCTCTGTTAGAGTGAGATATCTGTCTTTCGGTTTCTCTGTTAGAGTGAGATATATGTCTGAGGTTTCTCTGTTAGAGTGAGATATTCTGTGTTTTCTCTGTTAGAGTGAGCTATATGTCTGGAGTTTCTCTGTTAGAGTGAGATATATGTCTGGGGTTTCTCTGTTAGAGTGAGATGTTCTGAGGTTTATCTGTTAGAGTGAGATATCTGTCTGGGGTTTCTCTGTTAGAGTGAGATATATGTCTGAGGTTTCTCTGGTAGAGTGAGATATCTGTCTGGGAGTTTCTCTGTTAGAGTGAGATATATGTCTGGAGTTTCTCTGTTAGAGTGATATATATGTCTGGGGTTTCTCTGTTAGAGAGCTATATGTATGGGGTTTCTCTGTTAGAGTGAGATATCGTTTGGGGTTTCTCTGGTAGAGTGAGATATCTGTCTTGGGTTTCTCTGTTAGAGTAAGCTATATGTCTGGGGTTTCTCTGTTAGAGTGAGATGTTCTGAGGTTTATCTGTTAGAGTGAGATATCGTTTGGGGTTTCTCTGTTAGAGTGAGATATATGTCTGGGGTTTCTCTGTTAGAGAGCTATATGTCTGGGGTTTCTCTGTTAGAGTGAGATATCGTTTGGGGTTTCTCTGGTAGATGAGATATCTGTCTTGGGTTTCTCTGTTAGAGTAAGCTTTATGTCTGGGGTTTCTCTGTTAGAATGAGCTATATGTCTGGGGTTTCTATATTTGAGATATCGTTTGGGATTTCTCTGTTAGAGTGAGAGGTCCGGTTACTGATGAACAGAGACTGATTAGAACTGTGATTGAAGCTTTGATTAGAACTGTGATTGAAGCTTTGATTAGAACTGTGATTGAAGCTTTGATTGGAGCTGTGATTGAAGCTGTGAGATGACTATCTGAGACCAATTTTAACATGTTTAGCCATCATGATAGACTTCCAATACCCACTTAGGAAAGCACAAACGTTCTGACTGCGGCATGTTGGGATGGCAGCTAGCGAGGTCTCAGACTTACAAGGGCTGATGTGGATCTACTGCCCATGTCGTGCTGCGGTTCCAGTCTAGGAAATAGCTGACACCTGCGGTGCACAAACGATCATAACGGACACATTTGGTATGCATATATTGACAATTGGTATGCTTGTAATGCCAATTGGTATGCATATGTTGGCATTTGATATGCATATATTGTTATTTGGCATACATAGATTGACATTTAATATGCATAGATTGACATTTTGAAATCTGTCAACGGCCGGATATTGTGATGACGATATCGTAATAGATGAACACGTAATTCACTTCAAAGTTTTGAATCAATCCAGGTTCAGCCGAGTGTGGCGCACGACTAGATGGAGCACGAGTGTGTACATCCAACGCGCTACGCGAGTTTCCACATCGTTTGCCATTTTCTGAGAAAGATTGATCACCTATGGATATAACCGTCCAGTGAAGTCGAATCTTTAAAACAGAACAACGAAGTTTTTATTTGAAGTGCAATAACAAAGCTTCTTATGAGGTTCACCATCAACTGTCCTACGGCTATTAACCAATGCTGGGGTAATCGAGGGGTTTTTAGGCTGAGGACTACAGGCCGTTTCTCCACTGCTGTCGTCACGATGTGTGCTGCCTATATCTGTTTATTTCACCCCTAATATAAAAACAACATATGCCATACCGGGAATTAGAACCACTGCCCTTCTTCGCGGCAGGCAGGCACCGAAACCACTCGGCCAAGCGCTTCTGATAATGGTTCATCATTATGTATTTGAAAGTGTAGATAGGCACCTCTTTGACCAGGCTACCGTACTAATACGATTCCGTTCTCATATCTCGGACGTGAACGTGTTGGTTTTTCTCACCGTGTCGCGCCTGATCATGACGCTGACCTGTACAATCAGATCTGTTCACGTGACTTTCCCTTACCGAGAACTAATGCCCAGAGATGTACTCTGTAGTAGGCGAAGTCAGACTGACCATCAGATAACTCGCTGGATCGACCGGAATAGATGGTATCTCACTTTTTTCAGACCTGGTGTCCACATACCCGATTCGCTGACAAGAGGAAAAGAACCCAGATCTGGCTTGAGATCTGAGCCTCCGGTGTTTGGTCAACTTTTATCATCCGAGTTCCTGATCGGTGAAACCTGAGACGGGGGACCTAACTTTCATTTCTTTTTGTAGCTCGCTCTCCGATAAGTAAATCTTAAACTTGGAATATTGCCTCATGGTTATCCAGTGTAACTATACTTTCCCTAATGCCATTACTCATTAAAATAACAACAAATATTTTATTTCTAAACTTCACGACCAATCTGGGGTTTTTTAAAACACATATTTCACTTGCAAACCTGTCGGCCCGTCTGTATCCTTGAAAAAAAACAGACATTTTCTTCCCTTCTAAACATGATTCTCTCAAATAAACACGAATATTGATGTCCTAAATTTCACGGCTTCTTTAAAATAACCACACGTATTACCTTCATAATATTGGCGGTCTGTCTCCTGTCGTCCCTGCACAGTTTATATGTCAACTTTGTTGAGAAGCGTCATGTCGCCACTATGATTCTCTAATGGAGTCCAGCGGCAAAGAATACGTTCTTTCGTCTTTTTGTTCTTGCAGTACTGACACGTGTATCTATAGCTGATGTATATGCTGAATTGAGGGGTGTCCGTACAACATTGAAACGAAAGACACCCATAAAATTATACCGAGAATACATATAAGATAGTGCAGAGAGCCCCATCAAAGAGTAAGGGAAACACACATAAAAGAACACTCAAATAAATTGCACAGAGAACACCAACAAAATGGCTCGGAGAAAACCCACAAAATGATGTAGCGAAATTTTATTTTTAATGGTACGGAGAACACGTTTAAAATAACACAGGAAATACACAATAATGACACTTGAAGAACTTGAAGAACTCCACAAAGAACAATCACAAAATGGACTGAGTACACTCATAAAATAGAAAGAAGAACACCCATATAATGCCACAGAGAACACCCTTAAAATTGAAAAATAGACACCCGTAAAATGGTAGGGACAACATTAATAAAATGTTACAGAGAAAACTCGTAAAATGGTAGGGACAACACCCATAGAATGGCACTGAGAACACCAATAAAAGGAAATGGAGGACATTCATAAAATATCAAAGAGAACACTCATTAAAAGGGTAGGAATAACTCCCATAAAAGGGTAGGGATAACACCCTTAAATTGGTAGGGATAACATCTTCCAAATGGTAGGTATAATATTCATAAAAGGATATGGATAACACCTATAAAAATGTAGGTATAACATTAAGGGATAGGGTTAACACCCATTAAAGGATAGGGTTAACACCAATAAAAGGTAGGAATAACACTCATGAAAGGGTATTGATAACACCTATAAAAGGGTAGGGATAACACCCTTAGAAGGGTAGGGATAATACCCATGAAAGATAGGGATAACACCCATGAAACGGAAAAGAAAAAAAATCAGTCAGAAATAAACAGAAGAATATTACTTCTTGAATTCTAGTATAGCACAATGATTAAAAGGTCGCTTAACAAGCTAAAGGTAACATAGTCGATTCCCGCTGTGAAGACTCTTTATTCAATTCTGATGTAATAGGGTACCTGGCTAACTGCTATAAGAGGGTACCTGGGGTACTTGGCTAACTGCTATAAGAGGGTACCTGGCTAACTGCTGTAAGAGGGTACCTAGCTAACTTCTATAATAGTGTACCTGGCTAAATGATATAATAGGGTACCTGGCTAACTGCTATAATAGGGTACCTGGCTAACTGCTGTAAGAGGGTACCTAGGTAACTTCTATAATAGTGTACCTGGCTAAAT
Organism: Ariolimax columbianus; assembly: GCA_036924085.1. Lineage (NCBI taxonomy): Eukaryota > Metazoa > Mollusca > Gastropoda > Stylommatophora > Arionidae > Ariolimax > Ariolimax columbianus. The sequence goes on along the minus strand of JAVGWX010000002.1, from coordinate 153,874,778 downwards.
GATATAATAGGGTACCTGGCTAACTGCTATAATAAGGTACCTGGCTAAGTGATATAATAGGGTACCTGGCTAACTGATATAATAGGGTACCTGGCTAACTGCTGTAAGAGGGTACCTGGCTAAATGATATAATAGTGTACCTGGCTAAATGATATAATAGGGTACCTGGCTAACTGCTATAATAGAGTACCTGGCTAACTGCTGTAAGAGGGTACCTAGCTAACTTCTATAATAGTGTACCTGGCTAAATGATATAATAGGGTACCTGGCTAACTGCTACAATAGGGAACGTGGCTAACTGCTGTAAGAGGGTATCTGGCTAACTGCTATAATAGGGTGCCTGGCTAACTGCTATAATAGGGTACCTTGCTAACTGCTGTAAGAGGGTCCCTGGCTAACTGCTATAATTGGGTACCTGGCTAACTGTTGTAAGGTGGTACCTGGTTAACTGCTATAATAGGGTACCCGGCTAACTGCTATAATAGAGTACCTGGCTGACTGCTGTGAGAAGGTACCTGGCTAACTGTTATAATAGGGTACATGGCTAACTGCTATAATAAGGTACCTGGCTGACATTGGGTGTCGTTTTGTTAGATGATCCATCTGTATTTACGTATATCCATGTTTCTGGCGGGTATACTCTCCGAAGATATTCTTATGTGAATAATTTCCTTTCTAAATCTTTCTGAGTTCTCTTCTTCTCAATTTCATCTATGTTTTCTACCATCTCAGGGGATTTGGCTTATTTCCATAGTGGAATTTGGGATGTTTGTTTTAGATCTCTAAACACTCCCTGGCTTAAAATGTGGTTTTCTTTATTAAGTTATTTTGTTTCTGGTACGAAGGGGTTTCTCTTCAATCTCCCTCTTCCCATGCTATTTATCTTGTCATATATTGGGTTATTTGGCTTTTGTTTGAACTTCTCCTACTTATTGAGTGTTTTTTTAATCTCTGATGTTCTCCATTGCATTTATTAGTGTTGTTCTCATAGCCCCCAGTGATGATACGAACACCTTGGTATTGGGTTGTATTACTTTTAAGGAAGTTAAATTTTGTTGCTGTGAACCATGCTGCTATCCCATATTCTAGCACTGGTCTCACATCACATGTGTACAGTTTCTTCAGGGTGCCTGTGTCAGCTCCCGATGTTGAGCCAGATCTTTCTCATTTTAACCATTCTGTTCTTAACTTTATTGGTGGATTTTTTTAATGTTTTTTTTTTCATGTCAGCCTTGTGTCCATTGTTATTTCTAGATACGTTGCAGTTTTGTCAAGGGGGAGGGGGGAGGGAGTCTGGCCATATACTTTTAAGATCGCTTGTTAGGGTTTGAGAGATAGGGAAACGATTGTGTACGTGGTTTTGGTTTCGTTTACAGTGATTTGCCATTTGTCTGTCCATGTCTATTTTATTTTGGGCCTCCTGCATTTGGTTTCTAGCTACAGGTGTAGACTCTTCGGGTGTCCATAGTGTCAAGTCATCTGTATATAGGGCACTGTGTACTCATTTAGGGATTTTAGTGATTATACCGGGATCAAGATGCTGAGCAGCGCATGAGCTGCAGTGGTCAGCGACCCATAGCTGACTGCTAGCGTCAGGGCCAGGGAACCATAGCTGCCAAGACCCTACTACACCTCCACGAGGTGATCCTGGATAACAGGCTGCAGCAGGGCAGACTGGCTAAGGAGAAGGGATCGAAGAGGGAATGCTAACCCGGTACTCAAAAAATGCTTGCTGAAGTCGGATGTGTTGGACCGAAAGGTGCAAATATCGCAGCCAAGCTGTAAGCTACAACACAACAGATTGCATTCTCTGGACTACATTCTGCTACTTATCCTTTCAGGGTTTGGTAGTGGGAGATTGAGAACGAAGAAGAAGAAGAAGAGGAGTGATTATACCATTGATGTACATGAGGAACAGCATGGGTGAGAGTGTTCCACCTTGCGGGGCTCCTTGTTCCATTTTCATCTTTTTTTCTGAAATGTCTTTGGAGTTGCACCTTTGCTGTTCTGTTATGTAAGTAACCGCTGATCCATTTGTAGATGTTGTTGGTTACACCCATTTGAAGTAATTTGAGTTTTAACCCACTCTTCTATATTCTGTCAGATGTGTTTTCAAGATCTATCCAGACTACCATTTTTCTTCTTTTCATGAACTGCATCTTCCATCTTCTGCTATATATATATATCACCCGATCTTCGGTCTATCTGTTTCTACGAAAACCTGCTTGCTGGAAGATAAGTAAATATTTTGTTTCCATATGCCAGGTTAATCTAGTGTTAACTATTTGTTCCATTAGTTTCACCACACAGCTGAGTAGACTAATAGGTCTATAATTGCCTGGATACATGTTATTATTCCCATGTTTAAGGATGGGGATAGTCCGTGCGTCCTTCCACACTGGGGAGGGGTGGAGGGAGTTTCTTGTTTCCAGCTTGTGTTAAAGATGAGGACCCAGTGGTCTCAAGGTAAGGTGTTCACCTCGGGTGCTGAAGGTCGCGGGTTCAAATCACGATGGAGACCAGGATTTTCTTCACTTGGATTTCCGGTAAATATTTCCCCTGATCTATGAGAAGTGAGATCAGACAACCGTGTGCAGTGGCACGCATGTTAAAATACCTTAGCAGTTAGAAATCGAAAAGAGTAGGTCTAACGGCCGCTGCTCGGGCAAAATTCAAGTTAGAAATCTACTCAAATTATTGTAGGGATTTTCGCCCCACGGAGAATATGTCGCCAAAAGGGGACTGTGTGGCTATAACGTGAGGTCTTTGTTGTGTGGTTAGCGGAATGGCTTAGGCGCAAAACAAGCTGGGGGTCTACCTTGCTCTAATTTACGCTTCCATCTCCACCAGTCTAAAAAATAGACGATCGTATATTCCAGGTGCTAACAGATGCTAAGATTGACCTGGCAAGTCACCAGCGGATTTTCACAACGTCTAACGACATAAGTGGACTGAAGATAGAAAGATAGTTAAAGACCAATAGCAGTTTCTTCTTTGCTACTTCTCTCATGTTAAAGAGCATTTCATTAGGGATGCCATCCTTTCCTGGGGCTTTCCTCTGTATGAGTTTACTAATGGTGCCCTAAGTTGATGATTTCTCATATCCGCACTGATCTTCTTATCAGGAAGCACTGAAGAGTTACGTTATCCTAGTATAATTGATTCATCTATAAAGGTAGGCCCACCATTACAGCTGGTCCGTTTGCAGAAAGTCTGCATTAGTATTTTAACATTAGCATTCTCAAACCTACGACTTTAAACGATTATGTAGCTAGACCCATACACAATCCTCGCCAGTCATCTTAAGGGACGTTGGGAATGTTACTGGGGTCAATTTATTGTCAATGCTGGTACAAATACGATATTCAGCTAAATATCAATCAATCAATCAATCAAATTACTTAATCAATCTATCATAGCCCGTCGTTCTTCTCGGTGCATTGGCCATTGACAACATTCCGCCATCATATACTGTCGTGTACTGCTCTCTCTGCTTCTCTCCAGGTGAAACCATTTAATCTTAGTTCCTTCTCACATTATCTTCTACACGTATTTTTGGATTTACCCCTCTCTGTCATCTCTTGGGGATTCCATGTTAGAGCCTGTCTGGCTATATTGGACTGTATCTTCCGCAGCATGTGTCTTGTCCAGTCCCATCTTCATAGCTTAATTTGTTGTTCCAATCGATGTCGTTGGCTCCTTTCCCGTAGGTCTTTAGTCCTTACCATGTCCTGTCACTGTATGCCCATTATCCTTCCCAGGCATTTGTTAAAGAAGGACTGAATCATTTGTTGTATGGCATTGGTCGTTCTCCATGCCTAATATGCAAGTAGTAAACACATATGTTTATTGTTGTACACAAAGTTCCAAATGGGAAACAGAACATACTGGCTACACAAAAAATGATGCCTATTACCAGTTGAACAGAAGAGAGCAGGTCGTGGTCTTCAGACTCCGCACAGACCACAACAGACTGAGGTACCACCTATTCAATAAACTGAAGATAGGTGGCACTGACGAATGCACTTGTGGTACAGGGAAAATGACCGCTGAACATCTGCTGCAAAATTGCCCGACATACGAACTTGAATTTGTTCGAAGAATGCAGCTGTCATCCTAAGGATGTCGACACTGCCATAGAGTATGTCTATTGTTGCCACTGGTGATGGCCGCATGTGCTTTCTCTGGTCCTCGTATGTCGGGCAATTTTGCAGCAGATGTTCAGCGGTCATTTTCCCTGTACCACAAGTGCATTCGTCAGTGCCACCTATCTTCAGTTTATTGAATAGGTGGTACCTCAGTCTGTTGTGGTCTATGCGGAGTCTGAAGACCACGACCTGCTCTCTTCTGTTCAACTGGTAATAGGCATCATTTTTTGTGTAGCCAGTATGTTCTGTTTCCCATTTGGAATTTTGTGTACAACAATAAACATATGTGTTTACTACTTGCATATTAGGCATATAGAACGACCAATGCCATACAACAAATGATCCAGTCCTTCTTTAACAAATGCGTGCGTACGAAGAAGTAAAAGAAGAAGAAGAAGAAGAAGAAGTACACATAGTTGACAGCATCCCCAGGCAAAGCAAAGTGGTACACACATCACATCTTGTGTGTACACAAAGACTGGTCGGCATCCATGAATCGGACAAGATTTGCAGAAGCCGTCTCTTGATATAGTTGGAATAACTCCGAAAGGACTGCTGTTGAAAGGGATAAGGAAAATGACATTTCTGATGTAAGAAGAGACGCCGTATATGAAACGATAAGTTTCTACCATTTATACCTCTTAATCCACGCTACCATTTGTACAGATTAGTTAACATAATTCACGGGACCATTTCTAAATACAGACAAACATAACAGGCTCGACCATCTGTAAAGTCCAGTAAACATTATACTCGACCATTTGTACCGTTTAGTAAGCCTATCACATTCGAAGAATATTCAAATATTGTCTTCTTCTGATCTTGTGTCAAGTATTTATCTCTCGTCAATCTTGTGTCGTATGTCAATTATTCTTTCGGGAACGGCGTGGCCTAGTGGTTAAGTGGCACGGCTCACAACCAGAAGGTGCTGGGTTTGTTCCCCATCACAGCACCGGCCGTTACCCCGGGGAAGCAAACTCTTAGAAAATGCAGGAGGAAGCAGACCCTTACATAAAATGCATGCTGAGGTCGGATGCACTGGGCCGATAGGCGCAAAATAAAAACCCCAGTGTAACGCACACCCGCCTTGGGGAATAGAGAAATAAGGCGAACGCAAAAAAAAAAAATTATTCTTTCTAGAAAATTGAAAAAAATTCAATTGACCTCATAAAATTTTGCAAACTTTGGGCAAGCGTAATTTGTTTAATGTAAAAACGGTTGAACTTCTTCCCCAGGGATGTCAGTTGATAAAGTTAAGCAAGCATATGACACTAATTAATGTGAAAGTTTGTCTTTTCATTACAGACATGTGTACAAACATAAAAACGTTTACACAACCTGAAACACGTGTTGACACTGGAAGGCAGATTTATCGAATCTTCAAGTCGAACGTCAGGACCAGTCAATAACTGCTTGCTCGTGGCAACCAAGAACTGCTAATCAAGGACAACCAAGAACTCCTAATCAAGGACAACCAAAAACTCCTAATCAAGGACAACCAAGAACTCCTAATCAAGGACAACCAAGAACTGCTAATCAAGGACAACCAAGAACTCCTAATCAAGGACAACCAAGAACTCCTAATCAAGGACAACCAAGAACTGCTAATCAAGGACAACCAAGAACTCCTAATCAAGGACAACCAAGAACTCCTAATCAAGGACAACCAAGAACTGCTAATCAAGGACAACCAAGAACTGCTAATCGAGGACAACCAAGAACTGCTAATCAAGGACAACCAAGAACTGCTAATCAAGGACAACCAAGAACTGCTAATCAAGGACAACCAAGAACTTTTATTCTAATGCAGTCAAGAACAGGTAACGTCTAGGGCAACCAAGAACTGCTAGCGTCCATAGCAACTAAGAGCTACTAGCGACCATAACAACCAAGAACTACTTTTGTCCAGGGCAACCAAAAACTGCTATCGGCCATAGCAACCAAGAACTGTTAGCGTTTAGAACAACCAAGAGCTGCCTGCTATCATCCACGACAACCAAGAACTGTTAGCATCAGGGACAACCAAGAAGTATTAGGATAACCAAGCACTGCGTATCAAGGACAACCAAGAACTGTTAGCGTCTAGGATAACCAAGAAATGTGGGTGTCAATAACAACATAGAACTGTTAGCGTCCTGGATAAACAAAAACTGTTATCGTCAATAACAACCAAGATCTGTTAGTGTCCACGACAATCAAGAACTGCCAGGGGAAATATGAAAGGGACTCCGACCTGAGACAACTTGACAAAGATCCAGAAAACAAAAACCGAAGTAAAGATCGTGAAGTAGAACTGGAGCACAAAATGGAAGATCATAGTGAACCGGCTGAGTTTGCGAGAGTCACTTGCCGTGCTAAGAAACACCTTCAGACCTAATCATCACTGATCGTTTATCGGCTATATATTAGGAAGTTGTTCGATGACAGTCACTGGCTGACGTCCTCAATCACCTAGCATCGTTTACGTTTCATAAGCAATCGTGCACATTATGTCAAATAATCTGAGAGGAAACTACTGGACTGGGTAAATGTAACCACATCAATAATCGCTAAATAACAAGTACTGTATTCTACATTGTCGCACCTTGCCTTGCAGCAGGCTATTGAACGATATGTGGATCGACACTGCCTATCCCTGTAGTGCCTTGCATTGCAATACACCATGCAGTCAGGTGAATATGGCCAGTTATAAACAAAGAATGTTTGTTATGAACAAACATTCTTTTCTTACATCCAGTAGTCTACTGGATCCCTTTCTTCACTCCACCTTTGCTTACATCCACCAATCCACTGGATCACTTTCTTCACTCCACCTTTGCTTACATCCACCAATCCACTGGACCCATTTCTTCACTCCACCTTTTCTTACATCCACCGGACCGCTTTCTTCTTTACGTCTTGCGAAATAAGAAGACACACTGTAACCTGCTGACAAAAGCACCATTGTCAGAAGAGATGAACTCATCACGAATGGATCCGAACAACAAGGAAGGCAGTGCAGCTAAGACAGCATCAAGTCATCTTACCTCTAAACACTTACTTTACCGCCGTCTCCAGTTCCTGCTTTAGGACCGATTATTTTCGTATCTTGGTATTCGAAAATGCCGTAGACGTCGCAAAGTCAAAAAGTATCCAGAATATTCTCTGTAAACACAATATGCTATATGAAGGTTACTTAACTTACTCCGCCTTGTTTTAAAATAACATAGTTTACTACTGAGTGTTACCAGTGTCAGAAAGGGGAGTACAAAATTGTAAGACTGCAACCTGACAGTTATAACGTAAGGGCGACTAAGGAAGGTTGACTGCGTGACTATCTACTTCATCATTGTAGAAACTGTTAGCCACAAAAACTGCCTTCAGATAAGAGCCAGAAAATAATGATGGCGTTTCCTGTATGTGTTGTACACCTTTGCTCCACTGAGAGGAGTTCAACATATTTTGATTTGAACAGGTATTAGGGATCAATATGCTGAGCAGGGCATGAGCTGCAGTGGTCAGCGACCCATAGCTGACTGCTAGCGTCAGGGCCAGCGAACCATAGCTGCAAAGACCCTTCTAGACCTCCACGCGGTGATCCTGGATAACAGGCTGCAGCAGAACAGACTGGCTAAGAAGAAGGGATCGAAGAGGGAATGCTAACCCGGTACTCAAAAAATGGTTGCTGATGTCGGATGTGTTGGACCGAAAGGTGCAAATATCGCAGCCAAGCTGTAAACTATGACACAACGCATTTCGTTCTCTGGACTACATTCTGCTACTTACCCTTTCAGGGTTTGGTAGTGGGAGATTGAGAACGAACGAAGAAGAAGAACAGGTATTATAGGAATGAAACCCCTTCAGTCTGGGTAACGTACGGTAAATCGGGTTCCAAGAAAGTCACACGAGTTGGGTAAACTGGAACAGCAGTAATTGAATAGCAATTGAGGGGACGGCGTGGCCTAGTGGTTAAGTGGCACGGCTCACAACCAGAAGGTGCTGGGCTCGATCCCCATCACAGCACCGGCCGTTACCCCTGGGAAGCAAACCCTTAGAAAATGCAGGAGGAAGCAGACCCTTACATAAAATGCATGCTGAAGTCGGATGCACTGGGCCGACAGGCGCAAAATAAAAACCACAGTGTAACGCACACACGCCTTGGGGAATAGATAAATAAGGTGAACGCAAAAAAAAAAAAAAAAAAAAAAAAAAAAAAAAAAAAATAAAAATAAATAGCAATTGGATGAGTGCTTCAAAACGGCGTAGTGTAATCCGGCTCATTTCCTGGGGAAGATGTACTTCCATGCATTCTACTAAAGGTGAATAAAGAGAGTTGTGAATGTGGTTAGCAACATTGTTGTGCAAAACAGATTGTTGGATAAACTAGAACTGCAAGAACAAAATAAGTGCTTTGGGGCAGGCTTCTACAAATAACTTCCATTTCTAGTTTTGGCTTTAAAGAAGACAGTTGGGTAAAGGAGTTGGAAAATTGGCTTACAAACCCAAGAGAGTGAGATCGAGGTGTTCCGAGTTTGCGTCCTCTCCAGACATGTGTCCTCTCACGTCTTGTGTCCTCCCACTTTCTGTGTCCTCTCCACTTCCTATATCCTCTCCCTTCCTGTGTTCTCTCCCTTCCTGTGTCCTCACCTCTCATATATCCCCATCTCTCGTATATTCTCTCCCTTCCTATGTCCTCCTCCCTCGTGTGTCCTCTCCCCTCATATATCCTCTCCCCTCATATATCCTCTCTTCCTATGCCCTCTCTCCTCATATATCCTCTCCTCTCGTATATCCTCTCCATTTCTATGCCCTCTCCCCTTTCTTCTCGTGCGTCCTCTTCTGTGGTTTGTCCACATATATATTAAGAAAGTTTCTGAAACACCAGCCTTATTCAGTATGCCAAATGTGTGGTCGCTGTTGTTGTAAGTCTACGCTTCTGAACCGTTTCTTTAAGATCGTCATCCCAATAATCTTGTTCTTCTTATTTGTGTGATAACCTGCTTACAACACAATGCTCTGCTGTCTTGTTTTCGGGTAACGTATTCTATTTTTTCCCATTCCCTTATAATGATTGTTTCTCACCAGTAATCAATTTCCTTTCTTGCTCTTTGTCTTATCCTGAGACAATACTGTCTTGTGTTATATGCTCGTGCTGAGATCAAGTTTGTTGACTATCGTCTGTGCATGTCACCTTCATCATGTAACATGACCTTTATAGAACGTCGCTCCCATCACAGTCTGTCTGAAAGAAACTTGTTCCCTTGCCAAAACTCCAGCCTCCACCACAGTCATATCCAGGCACTCCTGGATATCTTAGTGATATCGTCTTCTTGGTCTATCCCTTCCTCTTTTGCCTGGCACCATACCTTCCATTACCGTTCTCTCAAGACCGTTGTGTCTCTTGATGTGACCAAAGTACTTCCATTTTCTAGCCAAAATGGAAATGATAAACCAGTTCTCTTCTATGCTCAACTCTTGCCGAATGTCTACATTTGTCTTTTTCTCTGTCCAAGGTATTCTGAGGACATTTCTGTAACATTTTGACTCGAAGGATTCGATTATATGTCTGGAAGTTTTGGTAATTGTCCATGATTCGCAGCCATAAGCTGCCACAGGAAAAACACAGACTGTGAAGACTTTTACTTTTATCATTTCGTTGGAGCTCTATCATAATTTCTTTAGGCTCTTCATTCTTTGTATTGCCATGGTTAGTGTTCTTCGGATTTCTTTCGAGCAGTCGCCATTTTTGTCAATTCTGGAGCCCAGATATTCAAAATGTGTGACCTGATCTATTTCCTCACCGACCACTGTAAATTTATGCTGACATTGTGTTTTGTCGGTGGTCATTATCTTTGTTTTATTTATCTTTATAAACAGGTATTGGTCTTTACTGTGTCCATTCACGGCTGAAATTAGCTGCTCTAGCCATTCTGCACTTCTTGATAGTATTGCTGTGTCGTCTGCGAATCGTAACTCTGGAATCTCAAAGCCCCGAATCGTAAATGGATCAAAACTTTCCATGTTCCTATCTTCTCGAACATTCCGCATATATGTTGTAAAGATAAGGTGAGATGATAACACAAGTACATCCATAACGATGTTGTAGCATCTGAATAGCACAGTGGTAAAGTGATTGCACTTAATGACATATCTACCTTAATCGACTACCGTTTTCTGCATGCTCAAGTCAACCCATTTGTAAATGGTCCCTGACTTCCTATAAGGGACAAAAGCTCAACGAAAAGTAAAATAGAAACTGCACTTAATAAACAGGCTTAGTTACAATGACGTTTCTAACACTTTATCCCCAACAGCAGTGTTTGCTATAGGTCTTCATAACCACGGAGCTTAAAAGAGGTAAAAGAGGTTAGGCGAGTTGAAAGAGGTAAGGCGAGTTGAAAGAGGTAAGGCGAGTTGAAAGAGATTAGGCGAGTTGAAAGACATTCGGAGAGTTGAAAGGGGTTAGGCGAGTTGAAAGAGGTTAGGAGAGTTGAATACGTTCCATTTTTTGTAATATGTAGAGGTAGTCCCATATCTGAGAGTGCTGTTGTGGATCAAGTGTTAAAAGTCGCATTTTACGAGTTCACATCGTGATTGTGAGGTAGATTGATCTGCTCTCTTCCTCGCTGCCTTTTCTTACTAATAGAAAATTAAAAAGCCATCGAAGACAGCATCATCTGGAGCGTGTCGATGACAGGAAAGCCTGTGTGGGGTCGAAGACTCAACAGTGAACCATCTAGTAGCAGCCAGCGATGGATAGCGGACTGGTTGCGACAGTGTCAGCCAATCGAAATGTCAGAAACTGTTGGTTCCACCTCAATGATACGGCCCTGGAAACAGACTGTACTCGTGTAGCATGTCTGAGAGATTAATGAGAGAAGAGGGAAACCAAAGCAGGTCCCAAAACATGGAAACTGAATTCGAGGAGTCGATAGCCGCAGATATCGCAGCCTCGCCGTAAGTTACAACACCACGTAACAAAAACGTCCTTTCCAGTACGAACGAAGATGTAGAACCATGTACCTTTACGGTGAAGTGAGAGTGCTCTATCAACACGCTAATCAGACACTCACTCTTGACATTCTTCTGAACCTCGCGATGGAACGAACAGACCCACTGTAGTCTACCAAACGCGTTGTAAGGGATTACTCAATAGGTGTGTGTATGGGACTATTTCCCATTCATTGAGTCTGGACCGATCAAAGGCTGACATAAAATGGAGAACATTTATTTATGATTTCTGAATTTTTACTCAATGAGATCGAACGATTGGACAGGTGACTACAGGTAGGGCGATAGTCAATGGAGACGAATTGGTCCACATTGGTGACAGAATGGCAGATTATCAAAGGGTCATTATAACACCTGACAGGGAATGCAGAAAGTGGTGCAACGAGAAAGCAGGGCTTGACAATAATTAGCTGATGACTGCTGACACTCAAGATAGTGCTGCCCATACATATACACACACACTCACACATTCACGAGGGGCATTAAATATTATTGCTGACACTCAAGATAGTGCTGCCCATACATACACACACACACACACACACACACACACACACACACACACACACACACACCACGGACAGTAATTAAGTAATAGCAGTTGTGTTAATTACATTTTTACAAGAGTGCGAACGAGACATGTTTTGTGTCTAATTTTTTGACACTTACTCAAACAACTGTCTCCATGCTGAACCTTACTTCTTCGGTAGAGTTTAGAATGTTTCACACCTCTGACCACAAACATCTAAAAATATATCATTGTGCAAGTCGACAATGCGCGACCGTGTTTCGGGTTATATTGCGCATGCTTATGCTGCTCATTTATCATAATCCCTACATGTAGTATTAAAGAGCCATTTTGTGATCTGCAATAAGATCTTCCGTTGCACATACTCTTCTATACACTTAATAATAAAATAGCTGTTACTTATCGACTTTCAATCGTGCATATATATATATTTATATACAGTATATATCTTTACCAATGGATCGATGATATATAATGGCAAATCAGATGTTGTTTCTCTGCTTGATTACAGGTCATGTTGTTGCTGAGCGGAGCATGGCATTCAAGACTATGCCCTCTGTTAGTAGAAAAAAGGCAGTGGCCTCAGCTCTGAGATAGCTTTGTGAAGCCTGCATAACAAGTGCAATCAACGTGCCAAACTAATGATCATTGCATTGGTAGGTACAGAAGGGCTAACTATGACATGACAGGGATGTTTCTGAAGAACCTTCAAATCTTCAGGGGCTGGAGTCGAGCAATTGTCCCATTCGTGAAGGGGTTTCTGTCCAGCGAATGAGCCGACATCCCGGTTGCATAAGCACACAGTACGGACATATTGAATATGGATGACATCTAAAAGATGAATCAGTAGATTGATTCTTAATAATCTCAACAGAACTGAATGATCTAATAACAAGTGTATGACACAGCATCTGACAGCAGTCGACCAGCGGTTGGTCACATTATGAAGGTTATGTGTTTCTCCTAACAGACAGACTGACGAATACCTGAATTACAGTTACCGTCGAGAAGGTGTGAGAAGGAATCTGTTCACCCAGGGACATCAAACTGTGACCTCGTAGTATTTACCCCCCGATACATCATGTGGCACAGCGTTGTCTCCTATAGGATTATGTTCACCGTAATTCTTTATCATCCGCACACAGTTGTAGCCATGTGCTCCGTTGGAGGCGAGTTCCGAGCAAAAAGTAGAAGTAATCAAGCTGGTGTCCAATGTTACTCGTGAAACGTGGAAGATAATTATACCATCAGAGCCCACTGTTCAAAGTTGATAATACCCCACCTCACACTCCCGACGTGCTGACTGACTAATATCCCATGTCACACTTCCAACGTGATGATTGACTAATACCCCATGTCACACTCGCGACGTGCTGACTGACTAATACCCCATGTCCTACTCCCGACGTGCTGACTGACTAATACCCCATGTCATACTCCAGACGTGCTGACTGACTAATACCCCATGTCACACTCCAGACGTGCTGACTGACTAATAACCCATTTCACACTCCCGACGTGCTGACTGACTAATAACCCATGCCACACTCCCGACGTGCTGACTGACTAATACCCCACCTCAACTTCACGCCATGCAGACTGACTAATACCCGACCCCACCTTCACGTCATGCAGACTGGCTAATACCCCACCTCACCTTCACATCATGCTGACTGACTAATACCCGACCTCACCTTCACGTCATGCAGACTGGCTAGTACCCCACCTCACCTTCACATCATGCTGACTGACTAATACCCGACCTCACCTTCACGTCATGCAGACTGACTAATACCCCACCTCACCTTCACGCCATGCAGACTGACTAATACCCCACCCCACCTTCACGCCATGCAGACTGACTAATACCCCACCACACCTTCACGCCATGCAGACTGACTAATACCCCACTTCACCTTCACGACATGCAGATTGACTAATACCCCACCTCACCTTCACGCCATGCAGACTGACTAATACCCCACCTCACCTTCACGCCATGCTGACTGATTAATTCCACACCTCAACTTCACGCCACGCTGACTGACTAATATCCCACCTCACCTTCATGCCATTCTGACTGACTAATACCCCACCTCACCTTCATGCCATTCTGACTGACTAAAACCCCACCTAACATTCACATAGTGCAGACTGACTAATACTCCATCTCACATAGTGCTGACTGACTAATACCCCATGTCACACTCCCGACGTGCTGACTGACTGATACCCCATGTCACACTCCCAACGTGATGACTGACTAATACCCCATGTCACACTCCCGACGTTCTGACTGACTAATAACCCATGTCACACTCCCGACGTGCTGACTGACTAATACCCCAAGTCACATTCCCGACGTGCAGACTGGCTAATACCCCACCTCACCTTCACGCCATGCAGACTGACTAATACCCCACCTCACCTTCACGACATGCAGACTGACTAAACCCCACCTCACCTTCACGCCATGCAGACTGACAAATACCCCACTTCACCTTCACGCCATGCAGACTGACTAATACCCCATCACACCTTCACGCCATGCAGACTGACTAATACCCCACTTCACCTTCACGACATGCAGACTGATTAATACCCCACCTCACCTTCACGCCATGCAGACTGACTAATACCCCACTTAACCTTCACGCCATGCTGACTGACTAATAGCACACCTCAACTTCACGCCATGCTGACTGACTAATACCCCACCACACCTTCATGCCATCCTGACTGACTAATACTCCACCTCACATAGTGCAGACTGATTAATACTCCACCTCATATAGTGCAGACTGACTAATACCCCACCTCACCTTCCCGCCATGCTGACTGACTAATACCCCACCTCACATTCACGATATGTTGGATGACTAATACCCCACCTCACCTTCCCGCCATGCTGACTGACTAATACCCCACCTCACATTCACGCGATGTTGGATGACTAATACCCCACCTCACCTTCCCGCCATGCAGACTGACAAATACCCCACTTCACCTTCACGCCATGCAGACTGACTAATACCCCACCACACCTTCACGCCATGCAGACTGACTAATACCCCACTTCACCTTCACGACATGCAGACTGACTAATACCCCACCTCACCTTCACGCCATGCAGACTGACTAATACCCCACCTAACCTTCACGCCATGCTGACTGACTAATAGCACACCTTAACTTCACGCCATGCTGACTGACTAATACCCCACCAGACCTTCATGCCATTCTGACTGACTAATACTCCACCTCACATAGTGCAGACTGACTAATACTCCACCTCATATAGTGCAGACTGACTAATACCCCACCTCACCTTCACGCCCTACTGACTGACTAATACCCCACCTCACCTTCCCGCCATGCTGACTGACTAATACCCCACCTCACCTTCCCGCCATGCTGACTGACTAATACCCCACCTCACATTCACGCTATGTTGGATGACTAATACCCCACCTCACCTTCCCGCCTTGCTGACTGACTAATACCCCACCTCACATTCACACTATGTTGGATGACTAATACCCCACCTCACATTCACGCTATGTTGGATGACATAATCCTTGTCAGCGTCACGTGGATCGACGCTGTCATTCCAGAAAAGTAAGTGTACTAAAAAGCCTCTACTTTGCATTGCAGCGTGGATGAACAAATGTCACCTTCTTCAGCATGCCTTTGGATGTATGAAGAGCTGTTAAATATCTACTACCAACTAATAATTGTAAAGAGCAAAGTACTCAGTATAAAGAACATCGAAAACAAGGCTTAACACTGCAGATGTTACTCATACATCTAGGAAAAAAGAAACCTCAAAATGAATTTTGATTTCTGAATTCAGAGATTGTCTTTAATAGCCATGGCAGCGCACTTGAACATTGTGACAGCAATCCGCAAAATTGTGCAAGGGAAAAAAACAACATTCACTGTACGAATACTTCCTTAGTACATAGTCGCTCCACGTCTACCCTGGGATGAAGAGTTGTGCCAAAGAGAATGTCAGATTGTTATATCTGTTGTCTTCCTCTTAAGCTTGCTCCAGTCTAATCCTTGGGCGTAACAAATTATCCGACTCCGTCATCCATTTGGATGTTGACTCGCCCTATGTCGTCATCCACCGGGATGTTGACTCGTTCTGTTGGGTCTGGATCTTTTGCTCTTAGATTTCTATGGTTGCCATGGTAATCGATCGCCTATTGCTCTGTAAACATGACCAAACTACCAAACTTAAAATCGCTTCATTCAGAGATGAAGGGGTTGTGATTCAACATTTTGGCTTATTTTTGGATTAGGGATTGTCCCTTGTCACACTTGAAGTATCACATTTCGGAGGTTTGGATCTGGCTTTTGTTGGCTGTCGTTATTTCTGTAACTCAAAAGTATAAAACACATGGGAAAGTATGATTTTGGTAACGGGTTGCAAAAAGAACAAGCTCTACTCTACAAACCAAAATGTCTTCATCGGAGACAACTGGCAATATACATTAGAACAAAAGCAAGTCATGGAAGTAACGATGAAAACATATAACATATACTTAGCTATGTGTCATCTGTGAGACACGTCAGCCATGTTCGACCGTAGAGAGCGATACTGGAAATGTATGAGAAACGGGAGATGTGAACAATTGGGGCCGATGGGTCAAATACGCTGTTAGAGGCCGAATGAGAATTGTCCAATACAAAATAGTACAATCACATTCATTAAGTCAGCGAGGCAACAGGCAAATTGATGACGGGGGTACAGGGTAGAGGAGATAGAGCATAAGCAAAGCTATATAATACGTAATTATCGAGCTACAGAAGCCAGCCCATGATGATGATTAAACATTTCTTCAGCTCGAATCGATAATCCGAGGTACTAGAGGCATTACATGCAGTCATAATGGCAGCGAAATATTGCCCAGGATTGTTGAAGTGGTTAGCAGAACGACGGTCAATAGTCCTGCCAATAGGTGAAGACTGACATAAGAGTCATTGATAACGATATAAGCTCTTGCTTCTTGTATGACGACATTGATAAGAGCAGGAGGATAGATAAATCTTACTCATGGTCTGTCTTCAGCTGCTCTGTATCAACGTATTCCACACCTTCGCTTATGCTCTATCTCCTAAACCCGTTAATTTCTCTCACCAATTACATTTTTATCCGCTGTCTACAACTGTATTTCTTTGTTCTATGTCGGTTCAATGCACTCGTATGACCATCTCGTCATTTTCAGTGTGTCTTCTTAAAGCTTATCCGACTCGTCGGTTTCCATGTGTTTCAATTATGATACGTTTCTGGTCAGCCTAGTACTTTCAATTTCCTCGGAACATGGCTGACGATTGTCACAGACAATCCGCAACTACGGGTCGATGTGTATGTGTTGATCACTACTTCCATGATTTGTAAAATTTTCTATGTTTAGCTTCTGCTGTACCTGATGAAAGCATTTTTGTGGTAACATATCTTTCGTTCTTTTTCTTGCTCTAAAGTGCTTTCTGAAAGATACTTATAAATGTTTTAAAATTGTTATTTGAATCTCAAGTACCGCCGTAAATGATTGTATGTCTATGACTTTTGTTTATAAATCAGGAGAAATACGAGTACAGACGTGGTTGGCCGTCTTTGTTTGCTTGGTTATTTCTCATTTGCTGAAGAATCCTCTATTTATAGTTTGGAAAAGTCTACCAGTTGGTCTAGCCACTCTTCTTTGGTGCCATCCTTACAGCATCCATATTTCTGGAAAAAGTATCCCGTGTTAACCTGACCGAGTGACCACAAGGCTCTCAATACTCGCCTCGTAGCGCAGAGACAAATAAAGCGTGCATGAATTTAGATAGCATATGAGCACAAGCAAAGTGACAGTCAAATACGGCAAAGTGACAGAAAAATAAGGTGGTAGTAAAATCAGGTAAAGTGACAGAAATATTATGTGACAGTCAAATAAGGCAGTGACAATAACATAAGGTGACAGTAAAACAAAAACTTACGGGACAGTAAAACCAAATTGCAGTAAAACCCAATTCATAACCAAGGTTCTCAACCATTGCTGTGCAATAGCAAAAAAAGGTTCCGTGAGAGATCCAGTTGTGACATAATTAAAGTTTCTTGGTTGGCTTTCTTGTTTATTTTGTTGTATTTTAATTTTATTTTTTTTCATTGTGGGGAGGGGGTTAACTTAAGTTGCAGTTGGGAACAGAAATGAAGCAGCCTTATACGTCAGCGAGCATTCATTCATTCCCTCTTTCTCTCCAAAGTGGTGCGCATGTCGCAACTGGAGCCCGACGTCTTATAGAAGATATTTTTCCCAAGAATTTGCAATTGTTAACTTTGCTGCTCCGATGCGAAGCACAGATAGCTGCTTCAGCCCCTTCCTTTGCCGGAAGCCTGTATAGGAGCCTTCGAAGCAGTTCATTATAATGTCAGCGTTTATTTTACATGATGAGATTGCGAGCCAAACTCAACTCTCCTTAGTCACCTTCTACGACCCGCTTGACAAGTGGCAGTGGCTATATTCCTATAATATAAATTGCTTAATTAGTATCCAATAAATGAGAGGATGCTGTAGTGGTTCTAAAAGTTACACCTGATAAAGACATGTACAGGTAATGGTTCAATGATTGATGCTGGGTCCAGAACAATGGCTTAGTGACCGCTGCACCAAGTTGTGGCTCAGTGACCGCTGTAGTCATGGCTCATTGACCGCTGCACCAAGTCATGGCTTAGTGACCGCTGCACTAAGTTATGGCTCAGTGACCGATGCCCCAAGTCATGGCTCAGTGACCGCTGCACCAAGTCATGGATTAGTGACCGCTGTAGTCATGGCTCAATGACTGCTGTATTCATGGCTCAGTGACCGCTGCACCAAGTTATGGCTCATTGACTGCTGTACCAAGTCATGGCTCAGTGAATGCTGTACCAGCTCATGGCTCAGTGACTGCTGCACAAAGTCATAGCTCAGTGCTGTAGTCATGGCTCAGTGACCGCTGCATCGAGTCATGGCTCAGTGACCAATGCACCAAGTCATGGCTCAGTGACTGCTGTACGAAGTCATGGCTCAGTGACTGCTGTACAAGGTCATGACTCAGTGACCGCTGCACCCAGTCATGACTCAGTGACCGCTGCACCAAGTCATAGATGAGTGACCGCACTAGGACAACAACAAAACGGCTTATACGTTACAGCCACAGAGTCTTCGTCAGGGACAGAGAATATTTTTTCTTTTCTTTATTCGTAGCTGTTTTCCTTGGTTGTTTGTCCCTGGTCGTGGAATAATAGTCGTAAGGGGATCAAGATGCTGACCAGCGTATGAGCCGCAGTGGTCAGTGAACCATAGCTGACTGCTAGCGCCAGGGCCAGCGAACCAAAGCTGCCAAGACTCTTCTACACCTGGATAACAGGCAGCAGCAGGGCATACTGGCTAAGGAGAAGGGATCGGAGAGGGAATGCTAACCCGGTACTAAAAAAATGATTTCTGAAGTCGGATGTGTAGGATCGTAAGGTGCAAATATCGCAGTCAAGCTGTAAATTACGACACAACGCATTCCGTTCTCTGGACTACATTCTGCTACTTAAGCCCTTTCAGGGTTTGGTAGCGGGAGATTGAGAACGAACGAAGCCAAGCCAGGCAATAGTCGTAACGTACACGTGGATCTGTTTTTGTCCTGGTGCAGTAATTGAGCCATGACATGGTGCAGCGGTCCCTGAGCCATGATCTGGTGCAGCAGTCACTGAGCCATAACTTGGTAAAGCAGTCCCTAAGCATGACTGTGGCTGGTTTGATGAGAGGTTATCAAGTAGCCGTAATATAGCATTATCTGTTTCTAATAAATATGACTGTTATAGTTGACTGCACGTCGTATGTTTCAGTCTCGCTTTCCGCATAAGCTTGACATTGTGCACCCTTCAACGAGTGTTTATGTTGGGTACAAAACTAAGTAACCCCGATGAATAGAAGATGGGCAATTATTACTAGATTGTTACATTCACAACACGTGTGTGTACTGTGACTGGTAGATATAATCATGTATATGCAAGAGCTTCTTGAGACCGAAACATTATTTCAAGGATTCCCGCATTATAATCAGATTAACAATGGCTGCCCTAGAACAGTACAGTAATTGGAACATCGTCGACTTAAATGTAGAGTCTGTCAACAAAATTATACGGAATGGTGATACATATATAAAATTGTTTGCTGACAAAAATTGATATATCAACATAGATTTGATATCGTTTCTGTAGAGAAAGGTTAACTTAATGAAGCAATTACTCCGAGAAGGTCCCAACACTTTTGAGGTCTCTATCCGATCATGTATTGTCTATATTGGTGTTGCCTCATACCATCATTATGGATAAGATGTTAAAGACTTGCTACAGTGACAGTTCATTGGGTGATGTCAGTTGTGACATAATGCCACTGAGAAAATACCTATCTTGCGCATTGAAAGTATCTGTCAGTTTGATTACATTGGTCTCTTCCCCCTGCTGTTTCTTGAGGATGAGCTGGTCATCGTAAATGTCGTATTGTCGATTTCACAATCCAGCAGTGAATGATCAGAAAACGGCATTTCTGCAGCCCTCAGAATGACTGTGTATTTCGGCCATGTTCGAGAGTTTGACCTGCCTGTCGACTACGTGTAAACTCTCTTTACACCCCACTATAATCAAAATGATTCTTGTATGTGGTTAACAGAATAACACCTTTGCAAATACGCGACTAACGTTTCACTCAAAAATACATCTATGGGTAATCGAAATGTCCGTTTTATACATTTAATTAAGTGACTAAACGATTACGCTTTCTCATTAAGTTTGAATATAGTGATGTATATGCATGAACTTCCATTGCGCGCCATCTGCCAGGTATGTCCTCTTGTGCAACAGTTACTGAATGCGAAATGTTTGTTGAGAATATCTCAAGCTGGTATGAAAAAAACCTTCCAGGGCACAACACCTGACAAGCTTCTCACTGCATTGCCCTCAGGTACAGGTCATGTGTGTAGATACATTAAGAGGAATATCTAAAGGTCAATTCGATCCACTTTTAAAATGATCGTATTATTATTTCTATAAGATGGTAGTTGAAAGTGCTTTTCAGTAATCACAGTAGAAGAAATCTTGTCAGAAGGCTAGCATCGCACTACCGCCTAGAGTGCCTTGGTCAAACTTCGCCATCTCGCTCTGTGATATAAGCAGGTTCAGTATGACTTGGTTTTAGAGAAAATGCATCAAGAGTAACTTCGGCAAACAATATGTGAGGAACAGGTGTTTTATTAAACTCACAGGTGATAGACAGATGTTTCTCGAAACTCACAGGTGATGGACAGATATTTGTAGAAATTCACTGGTGGTTGACAGGTGGTTGTCGAACAAAACAAGATAGGTAGATATTTGTCGAAACTCACAGGTGATAGACAGATGTCGGTTGGAACTCAGATAGGGCTGGACAGGTTTTTGTCGAAATGCACATTTCTCTGGGCCAGGTAAGTACATCAAGCTATCACTTCATGAGCTATCTCTTCATGAGCTATCACTTCATGAGCTATCACTTCATGAGCTATCACTTCATGTACACCATTTTGTGAATGTAAAATGACTGGAGATAATTTATCAGTGCATCTTCATCTCGTGCACTCTATATTTGACCTTGAGGCTATGTCTCCAGAAGCTGCTAGATGGAAAGGTTTCATTTATTGACCACGGACCCGACAAAGATTTCCGAGACATGTACTCGGATTCAACAGTTTGTTGATGTGAAAAAATGAAAGAGATGGTCCACGATTGATCCCGATATCCATTGCATCTCCTACTACCATGTACATACGGTTAAACATCCAGAAGTGGATCTCCTACTACCATGTCCAGACGGTTAAACGTCCAGAAGTGGATCTCCTACTACCATGTCCAGACGATTAAACACCCAGAAGTGGATCTCCTACTACCATGTCCAGACGGTTAAACATCCAGAAGTGGATAAAGGAAAACGTTTACGACGAAATGACTGAAGCATGATTTCTGAGAAAGTCTCTCCGTGTCTGATCTCAGATGACAGCTTGCAGGTGTGTAGAAAATGGAAAGAAAGTGTACGAATCATCTATTCTTCAAATGATGAGATCGCTCTCTTTCCTTGTAGATGGAAAGGAATAAGACTAAGTATGAAGATCACACATAAGGCATGCAGAAAGTGCGAGCCGCTCTCATGGCAAAGGGGCTGGGTTCGTTGTCAGGTTGTCCACACACTCTTGTCTACATTGCTGGAAATAGGTTTCTGGTTTTGTTATGAAATGCAAGACCGAGAGAACTGGTCACCCGCCTCAGAAAAAGCTACAACTTTTGTTTACAATGACATCTTAAATACTTCATTCTCTACGGCAGAGCTTGCTGTTCGCCTGCCTTAAACACAAAAAATAATAAAATTCACTGGTTTTGAAATCCAGATCTGGTGGGCGAAACTGCGAAAGGATATTGTGGGATGAAAATAATAATGGGTGGCATTATTATAAACCGCTTGTATATACACGTGTTGATAAACTAAATACAATGAATGTTCAATATAAACACACACATACACACACACACACATACACACACACACACACACACATGGAAACAGATGAACAAACAGCTAAATAGTTGTGGTTACGTGGGATGTTTTGGGAAACTTTGCAAGGCCAGGCTATGAAACCGGTAATGAGTAATTGAGTTGAGCCTACATACTTCTTCATTGTCTATAGAAACTGGCTGGCACAAGCAAGAGGAACGTTATCTTCACGTCATCTTCTAGCGGGTACCCTCTCACAACAAGTATCCAGAAAACTGCACACTTACTGATCATTATAAAATATCCGGATAAATGGACGAAATATTGCAAATATCCAGTGCATACTGATCATCTCTTTTTTTCGACGATACTTGTGATACAAAGTGTTATATACCTGCAGGCTAAAAATAGAGTGGTCAGTCATAGTGGCTTCTTTGCTTCTCGACGGAGAAGACCCGGATATTCTTATTGAACGAAGCCACGCCCTGGCAGGAGGTGATCCTTTTATTGTTTGGATTTCTAAGAATGAGTCATACAAATGATTGACAATATGAAGTGAGTTGATGCAGGAGCCTGTCGCGCGCTAGTTTATGTGAGTAATGGTTGTTGATGCGACAGACCGTTCTGTGTGTACCAGGAGGAGTAATGACTCATGTAGGCGTTGTTGATCTGATGTTGGGCGTGGTGCTGGCTATGCGAGTGGGCATGTCCAGAATTAGGGGCGGAGCTAAGGTCAGACCACGATAGCACGCTACCCTGCTGGCTCATCGGGGATGAGGAGGGTAGCATGGGTGTTGGTGTACCCTGAGGGTGTGGGTGCTGGAGGCCATGTTGTGGGGTTGGAGACCCTTGAGAGCCTGGGTGCATGTCCGAGCCTTGAGGTCCCTCGTCCAAGAAAGAATTTTGCTGTTTGATCCCAACGCCCATGGATCCTTGCTGCTGCTGTTGTGATGGAGATGATGTGGACCCCTGATGAGATGATTGTTGAGAACACAGGGGTTGGCTGGGCGGAGTTCCACCTTGCTTTATGATCTTCTTGTACTTTGAACGCCTGTTTTGGAACCAGATCTTCACCTGTAAGACAGAACAACAGGCATGTTAGGTGACATCAACAAAAATGAGATCAAGAAACTGAAAACATCCACATAACGTTTTATGCGTGACGATAGTTAGTGACTTCTGTTTTTATCATCGTGATTGTCTGTGTATCCGCTTGGTTCCCCTTGGAGCATACGGCCGGAACAGATGATCTCCGTCTGTTCATCTTCTACGCAGTCTTCTGGTGTGTCTAGGAGCCCCCGAATGAACTGATCTCCTCGACGAAGCGCCGCCAGATGTTTCCCTGTCCCACTAGCCTCTTTCACTGAGTGTTCCAATCCTGCACATGTCTGGCTAGATTGTCCGGCCTCTTTCTGAGAATGTGTCATAGCCACCCTTCACTTCTCTACTCAATACTCTTTGGTATTAGTTGTTGCTGGGTTTTTGCCCACTGATCTATATAAAGCATTACCCTTGTCCATTATACACCAAGTATACAGGGAAGACATGTGTTCATGAAAGTCTGCAGTTTGGAAGGGATGTAGATATTTTCTTTTCTTTTCCCCGTTGCCTTATTGTTTCTGCATGATGTAATAGCTGGTCTCATACGCAGCTACGCTTGGTCACTACTTACAGTATGCCTGGAACAATACAATGTAACTTTTATTTGCTCTACGTTCAGGACCAGGTGAAATTTGAAGATATCAAAACTGGATACACTTGACGTTAGTTTGCTTGATTGGAGCTAGTCGCTCGTCATCACACGACGTTAGTTTAACCTAGTCGCTCGTCATCACACGACGTTAGTTTAACCTAGTCGCTCGTCATCACACGACGTTAGTTTAACCTAGTCGCGCGTCATGACACAACATGGTGTAAATGTCCCCCATTCCCTTTCCTGTGAGTGCGTTTAATTGGTGTAATGAGACATGATTCTTTGTCTTCGATTTATTTCACAGGGATAAAAATGCTGAGCATTACATGAGATGCAACAATCAGAGCTGACAAGACCATTGTACACCTCCATACGGTGACCCTAGATAACAGGCTGCAACAGATCAGACTAGCTAATGAGAAGGGATTGAAGAGAAAAGGTTTATCCTGTACTCAAAAATACCTGCTGAAGTCAGATGTGTCAGACCGAAAGGTGCAAATATCACAGAAAGGCTGTAAACTACGACACAATGCATTCCGTTCCCCCTGACAACACCCTGCTACTTGCAAAAGTCATTTTTATTTTTTCATTAGCCAGGAAATCTTTTTAACAAATTTATTAAATCTCTGTAGGAAATATATATATATATATACATACATATATACATACATACATAAATTAACATGTTCATGCTGATAGTTCAATAAAGTAGATCTAGTTCGTCATAACTGACATCACTGATCGGTTATTTTGATATTTGATAGACCTCTCCGCGTTAATTCTGTGTTTGTTTTAGACACACGGCGTGTTAGCATTTAATTGGAGTTGGAGTGAGTATTCTCGGTTCCATACCCAGCTATGACAGCATCAATGACTGATAAATTCTAGCACGTGTTGTAGCAACAGATAGAGGCAAAATCAAGGATAATCAGCAATACATACGTGAGACACTCACTCTAATCCATCTGGCTCTCCTTGGAGCAGAGGACTGCATCTGTTGTACTTCACATATCCATATTTTGAGCCGTCTTCTTAATATCCACCTATAAGACACGAGCTGTCCTACTTTTTCTCATACTATTCTCTGTCAGATATTCTTTGACCTTCCATCTACTATCTTACATTGCGATTTCTAGCTCAGAGCATATCTAGATAAACTGTTAGACCTCTTTCTTGGAGTATGTCAAGGTGAATCGTTTTTGCTTTGCTTTCTACCGTTGATCTGCATCGGTGATATGACTCCCACCAACGGAGCAGGGGGAACGATCCGGCACATAATTAGCTATATTAATGTACTTCATTTTGAAGGTGTTGTCTATGCCTCTTTATTATCTCTCCCCAATATCCAGATCTGTTGCTTATTGCTGTGTTTTGTTGCCCTGTATATTTTTCTGTGACCTGAATTCCATTGTCTTATTCTGATTAGGTCATTTTATGAGCCTTGGTTGTGAGAAGTCTTCCTGTTTCAGGTTCGTGCTATTGTTAGCTGGTTATGTTTGGTTTATTTTTGAATCTCTGAGATTGGGCTGGTAGCCCTAAACTCAAACTCAAAACTTAAAGAGCCAGTACACTCATTTGGTCAAGCAAATCAACCTGTGATTTGTTAATCTTCGTTGATCCTGCCTGGAGCACAAGGCACCGGCAATATAGCTCACAAAATCATCAACACAGCTCCTCGTACATATCATGTTAAGGTAGGCCATAATGGATGGTAGACTAATGGAACCTTTATCGATACTTGAGACAATGAGGGAACATGTATCGATATTTAAGACGAGAAGATAATCTGTATCGATACAAGAGACAAGAAGAGGATATGTATTGATAGCTAAAACAAGGATATAACATGTATCGGTACTTAATACAAGGAAGCCAGAGCCTCATCGATACCTGAGACATGGAGAAAAAATACTTCGATCTATGAGACAGAGAGAGCACGTATCGATATATGAGACAAAGAGAACGGCTGAATTGATACTTGAGACAGAAATTGAGTCTTCATTTATACTTGAAACAAAGAGAACGGCGCCTGCATCGCTACGTGAGACAGGCTGAGATAGCTCTTCGATACCTGAGACAAGACGAGACACTGCATCGATACCCATGACAAGGAGTATAGAGCCTGCATCGATACCCGAGAAAAGAAACTCGATACTGTCATCTCCATGTTTTTCCTAGACCGTCCCTAACGAGGAGTGCCAAGATCGATTGCTGGGCAAAGGGAGGTCGATTTTGTTTGTCATATCTTTTTGTGTGTGTTTTCACCTGCTCTCCCTCCCTTTCGCTCTCAATATGCATGTCTTTCTCTTTCTATGGCCCTGATTATTCTTTTGTTGTGTGTGTACGAATGTGTGTATCACACTCTACTTTTGTTGTGTGTGTACATATATATATATATGTGACACACTCTAATTTTGTTGTGTGTGTAGGTATGTATGTGACACACTCTATTTTTGTTGTGTGTGTACGTGTGTATGTGACACACTCTATTTTTGTTGTTTGTGTACATATGTATGTGACACACTCTATTTTTGTTGTGTGTGTACATATGTATGTCACACAATCTATTTTTGTTGTGTGTGTGCGTATGTATGTCACAAACTCTATTTTTGTTCTGTATGTACGTATGTGTCTCACGCTCTATTTTTTGTTGTGGGTGTACGTATGTGTGTCTCACATTCCAATTTTGTTGTGTGTGTACGTATGCGTGTCTCACATTCTATATTTGTCAATTTATGTATATTTCTCTAATTCACTATCTTACTCTTTCTCTTGATTTCTAATTGTGAGTGTGTTACTTTTGTCGTTTATTTGAATATCTCTCACACTAATCTATCTATCTATCTATCTATCTATCTATCTATCTATCTATCTATCTATCTATCTATCTATCTATCTATCTATCTATCTATCTATCTATCTATCTATCTATCTATCTATCTATCTATCTATCTTTCTATCTATCTATCTATCTATCTATCTATCTATCTATCTATCTATCTATATATCTATAAATCTATCTATCTATCTATCTATCTATCTATCTATTTATCGCTCTATGTACTCGTTCTGTAACCACATACATGTCTATTTCAATTACTCTCTCTGTAGTTGTACCTATCAGTTCTCTCTCCCTCTCTCTCTCTATCTCTCTCGCTGTCTCCTAAATTCCCTCATCCCCGCTCATTTATTTGACCAATGTCATCCCCTCTTTCATTCACTCTATCATTCCCTCAAAGCCTCTAGTATTCACGTTCGCTCATTCATTCATTCACTCTCTCTTACGGTATCTCTTCTCAGTCCCGACATTACTTTCTGTACTTGTCCTTCCCTGCCGCTCTCTGATCCTCTGTGTGTTTATCTTCCTGTCACTCTCTCACAATCTCTCTCAATCCTTTTTCCTTAGTATCTCACACTTTCTCTGTTTCAATGACTCTCTCGTCTCACGATCATTGCTATCCTTCCTAGTCCTATTGTTTCCCCTTCAACATCAACAACTGCCATTTCAACATTCGATTTTCCATCGCAGATATGTTCTACTTGCCCTCGTGTTCTGGATGTTTCTTTGCTCCTCCCCTGTTTTGCTTACTGCTCACATGCGCTCACTAACGCCAGCATACACAAAAGAGAAATGCTTATTCACACACACATACACACACACACACACACACACACACGAAGCGTCCACCCGGTCTTCTTGTATCACACAGTCCATGTGTCAGTTTCTTATTTCCTTATCATCAAAGGCTCTGTAATGGTGATCAACACGTTTTTCAAGACGTAACTGTCTTAATAAGGAATGTACATGTGAAAATGATATATATATATATCTTGTATTGGAAATCTACATGGCCAGCCTCGTTTTCTTGTATACTTAAACTGACTACTAAGGATAAGACCCAACCATTTGACCAAAGAAATCCACATAAATCATGCAGACATCCTTGAAGTCGAAACAGAAAAGTGAAAAGAACTCATTTCATAACCATGGAAACGGAGCCAGGATTGGTCCTAGATAATCTTAGAGGTTTCAGGGATAACGTGCAAAAGGGAGCAACCAGCAACATAATAGAACATCCATGATCTGAAAGAGCTCAAAGAACAGTACTCTAGCAACTCCTGGACACACGTACATACAGATGGATCGGACTAGGGGATAGAAGAATCGAGGAAATGGGAGGCAGTGGAATCTACATCGCACACTCCAACGGTGACGTAGAAAACCTCTCAATACCAGCAGGAGAAACCTGTACCAATTTCTGAGTTAAATAACAGCTGTTCGTGCAGGAACGCAGATTCTTATCAGACAAAACACAACTGCAAGGAAAACGGTCATTCTAACAGAGTCCATGAGCATATTCCAAACCCTCTCAAGTCACAAACAAGATAGACTCTCACGTGAAATAAAATGAGACATCGGCTTACTGTCTCAAAATACAAACAATATCTAGTCCTACATAGCAAATTCTGGCCTACTGTATGATTCTTGGAAACGAGAGAGCAGATGAGTTCATAAAAGCCGGAAGTTGCGGCACGCAGACTCGCCATCCACGAAGTTATCAAGAAGCAAAGAAATAATCAAAAGATCCACGATGAATGGACAGACTAAAACCAGCACCAAGTATACAAGCCAGAAAACAAAATTACTGCATAGACAAACCTGGCAGTGATGGGTAGACACAGAGCGGAACAATGGAAACTCAAGGTCCACCTCTATAGAATGGGTCTCAGAGACACAGCCACGTGCAATTGTGAGAGACCCAAACAAACAGCAAAACAGATCATGCAGGACTGTCCTACTTATACAGGACAAAGAAAGGCAGTATGACCCAGGGGCGAGACCATATTCGAAAACCTGATAGGGACCGGCAAAGACCTGAATGGCACAGTCTCCTTCATGAACCTTACCTGGCTTGAAGTGTAACATCAGTTGATTGAAGAAGCAAAATGTATTTGTAATCTCAAAAATGATTTTCCTTGGACTATATGTTTATGCGTGTTGCAATTTGTTTGTTCCAGTGGTTTTTTTTAGAGTTACATAGGGCTTTGGTAGCGCAATGGTTAGTTGACTGGCTTCCCAGTCAAGCAATCCCCAGTTGGTGTGCGATTTTTGTTTCCGATCGCAAATCGGTTCTTGTGGCCGACTCAGTCTCATAAATTTTGTACCAGAAACAATCTGGGAAGTAAAGGCGACCGGCGTGATGCTGACCACATCATCCACTATATGCCGCATGTCGCAAAATAATATGGACCTAACGCCATATTTTCTATGCGCCACATGGCGTGACGAGATCGTGACTTGACTTACACCTGTAGCAGGTAAAAGAATAAGAACCTTGCAGTCAGCTACAACACAATATCCTTTCAAGGAGTAATCCCGACGAAGAAATATCTATTTAATCTCGAGTCTGAAAGTTTAGGAAGAAGAAGGTCAAACTATATGTTGATATATACAGTCTGATACTGACCACGATCTTCTTGACCACAATCTTGAGATGTTAACGTCTGACAGCCCGAGAAGAAGGCGGTCTCAGCAATGTAGGACTTGAGGAAACAAAATAATGTCATTCTTACCACGTCCATTCCAGGAGAAACGGATATGGAGACACTAATTACCTCAGGCTAACCACTGCTTTATGTATATGTATATATATGTGCGTGTGTGTGTGTCTGAGTGTTGGGGAATGTGTGTGTGTGAGTATGTGTCTGTGTGTGAGTGTGTGTGTGTGTGTGTATGTGACGGAGGGAGGCCTAAGGGTGAAATGTTTGTTTCACAATTCCAACGAACCGGGCTCGAATTCTGCGTAGTCCAGTTTGACCCAGTTTGACAGATACAGGTTTTTTTCTCGGTGTGATCGCACCTCAGCACAAGAAAAGTACTAGAAACCTACTACGCACCTGCCAACAAACTTGTAACAGCTAAATAGGTCGGAAGTTGTAAGAAACCACGTTCTGTAAAGGACATGCTACTAACTATATAAATATTCACTCTCGATCCATCCCGCGGTGATCCGATCGGTTTAAAATTTTTCTAACTGGCCTCAACATTGCTGCCTCCTCAATATTTATTCTGTCCTCCTCCTCCTCCTCTACCTTCTCCATATGTCTTCCTCTCGATGCCCGTATTTCTCGGCTGATTAGAGGTAATGAGAGGGTCCCGATTCAAACAAGCGATCACTAACGAGGAGGCCAGCTCCTTCAGTTTTCCTCTTTCATTTTCCCTCTTTTTCTCTCTGTCACTCTCCTGATTGCCTTACTTTCAGCATATCTCCTAACTTCTTTCTTCTCACATCCATTCTTTCCTCCCTTTAGGAGGACATATTCATTTCGTAATTATCTTTACTTGAATACCAGTCTACTAACCAAAGTGCATGGGTTCGAAACACAGATACAGATTACGTTTATTTTCTTCCGGCAGTTTAATAAAAGCTTACTCTGTACACTGCGTGACGACTTCAACTGTAAGAGACCTTTATTTCACAGCCCTACAAATTCTCCTTGTTGTAGCCCAACAATGTCAATAGATTTTTGTCGTTCTCCTTACATTCAGTTTCTCACAACCCTCTCTCAACATTTCACAACCCTCTCTCAACATTTCACAACCTTCTCTCAACATCTCACAACCTTCTCTCAACATCTCACAACACTCTCTCAACATCTCACAACCCTCTCTCAACATCTCCCAACCATATCAGAACATCTCCCAACCCTATCTCAACATCTCACAACCCTCTCTCAACAATGTAATGTCTTAGATAAAGTCCAATTGCCCATACAAGTAGTTGGTGCGGCACATGTGGGGAATGTCGTAGTGTATGTTCCGTACTGTGTCTTCAGGGTTCCATTGCCCGTCTCATTAGCTTTACAGTAGATCACTCGCTTTACACGACAAGGGTGCATGATTCAACTCTCGTTACCGGCACGCTCCAGTCGACCTATCAGTAAATGGTTACCTAGGTTACTGTTAAAAAAGGAAAGGCAGGGAAGAACGTAAAGTCTACTCCACATCATAAACATTACGTCGTATCGTACAGTGATGTCTTTGATTACTTCATCCCCGACAGCAGTATCTGGTACAGGACTACCTTATCGTACTACCCATTGAGTGACCACTGCAACTATTCCGGCCCTCCTTCCAGGAAGCCCTGAATGCATTGGTTTCTACACCACTACATCCTTCTGATACAAAGGCCATAGACATGAATCTGACATCCTGTGAAGATGTAGCTGCGGAGCGATACAAGTGGAGATATAACCTGAATGGACACTTAACGCTTGGTGAAGAGAAGTTCTTGGAGCACAGAGAAGTGAAAAGAGAAAGTCAACAAAGATAAGTATATTTGTTTTTGTTTATCACTCTAAGTCGTATCATCCTTAAATCAGTCATGACTGAAAGGAGCTACTAACTAACTAACTAACTAACAACATTCAGAGCCATATGGTTAACATAATGTACAGCCCTTTTCTCAACCAGATCAGGCTCTCTAGAGATCAAGTTACAATTGTCCGACCACGAATAGGCCACTACAGACTGAAACATTGTGTTAAACAAATGAAATATTAGGCGTACAGACAAGCGCCCATATGAGTGGAACAAACTAAGTGGAACATGCTCTTTAGGTCTGGCGGCTCCACGATGGGAGCAGAGTGACAATATAACCCTCCTCAATTAAATTGGGAGATACACTGTATAGGAACGATAGGAGTCTGATAAGAACTACTCTCTTGTTTTTATTAGGGGGAGGGGGGGGAGGTATATGCGATCATTTGAAAACGAACGAAGACGAAATTGACAGAGAAGAAGAGGGAAATCTGTTCCTCCATATCCCAGGTATGTCACGCTTGTGAGCACTCTCCCATGCACATACAAACAAACACACTTACCAACAATATAATGCAATCACAAAGTTATCAGTTCTTAACTCAACGTAAAGACAAAAGTCCCGTCTGTGAACAGCATGGGAAGCAGCAGATGTCCACAAGCCCAGCGTCCATCATGGAAGCCTGCTGCTGTGGTGAAAGAGGTCCATTAGGTGCACGCTTCTGCTGTTTTAACAAGCTACTACTAACGCCACGCTCCGACTCACCAGACTACAAATGGGTATCGAACTTCCAGTGGGCGTAGTCTAGTGTTTAAATGAAACGGCTCACAAACCGAAGGTGCTGGGTTCGCTCCCCATCACAGCACCGGCCGTTACCCCAGAGGAAACAAACCCTTAGAAAATGTAGGAGAAAGCAACCCTTACATACAATGCATGCCGAAATTGGATGCACTAGGCGACAGGCGCAAAGAAACATAATGCAACGCACACCGCCTTGGGGGAACACAGAAATAAGGCGAAAAATAAAACTGACCACCTTAGGGTAGAAAGGGAGGGGTACAGTGTGGCCTAAGTGTAAAACTAGCAGGACGTTTACAATTCCAACCTGCCAAGAAACTCATACCTTTTTAAACTTTTTACTTTAGAAACAACTGAGACGTTCTACAATCACATTTCTTATTTTTTGTCGTTCGCTCTCAAACAATCGCATTATTTTCTGCACACACACGGAACTCCTCAGGTTTCTCTCGTCGCCATACAATTAATCCCGTAAGTGAATTCAGGAAGGTAATTTTTTTCATTGTTCTTCTCTTGGAACTGGCAGACACGGAGAATATGTTCCACCATTTGTTCCCATAAGGATACATATCTGTGTGCTGAATTATTTATGTGCTGAATATTTATTTTTATTTGTTCAGTCTGAAGTGTAGTGTTACCAGCCTAAATATTGTATATTGAACTTGACTTAGCAAGTTGTAGTATGCTTCTATCATTTCAGATTCTGGATGCTTTAAGTACCATTTATCTATGAGGTTTCTTGTTATCTGTCAGTTAAAGGCAATTGAGATGAGCAAGATCTATGCATAAATACTGACAAGACTAGGACAATGGACACTGACAAGACTAGGACAATGGACACTGACAAGACTAGGACACTGGACACTGACAAGACTAGGACAATGGACACTGACAAGACTAGGACAATGGACACTGACAAGACTAGGACAATGGACACTGACAAGACTAGGACACTGGACGCTGACAAGACTAGGACAATGGACACTGACAAGACTAGGACAATGGACACTGACAAGACTAGGACAATGGACGCTGACAAGACTAGGACAATGGACACTGACAAGACTAGGACAATGGACACTGACAAGACTAGGACAATGGACGCTGACAAGACTAGGACAATGGACACTGACAAGACTAGGACAATGGACGCTGATAAGACGAAGACCAGATCTCAAGTTGTTCTAGAAAAGCAAAAAGTTCAAAACTTCACGAGTTTTGTATATACCGGCTCGACTGTAAGCAGCAACTGAGATTGTCAACGAGAAATAAGGAGATGAATGAGTCTGGCACTACAGGTGTTATCTACATGTAAAGCCTATGGCAGAACACTAACAAAATTATAAAAATACAAATCATGAGGACTTTCACCTTACCAGTGGAAACATACGGATGCTAGACATAGCCTAGTGAGTCACACAAGCCTTACGGAGGCAGACAATCCTTCTAAAGTGGGACATGAGAGTGTTGAAAATACCACGAATAGCGAAACTAAAAATAGCAAAATCCAACAGGAGATGGATATAGAAGACGGAAGTCTGCATTATTAGACAACCCTGCTCTCATACAACAAACGGAAATATTATATTCTTTCATTTTCTGTAACTGGTAATACTTTTGACATTGCTTTGAATGGTACACATTAATCGCCCAACTACAGACCGATGCGTACGTGTTCTTGATTTTAACAGTTCATATGTTTACAAAACAATTTCAATATTTTCATATTGTATATTTAACTTTAACAACAGATAATTACGGTTAGCAATTGTTTTCAGTTCACTTAGTCACTCCTTCAATACCCAGTCGGTCTAGAGATCTCTGGATATAGTTGCATTTGGGTGTGCAGACATACAGGTCATTGGCTTGTGTGTTCCTTATGGAAGAGCAGCCTAATTTTAAGGTTCATGCAGGCCACTTGTTGGTAAACATTTTCGTTGCCTCAAAATTGGTGTTAGGATAGCAGCTAACTGCATGTTCCTTTTGATATTAAAATGACACGCTTTCATTTCCGTGCACAGCATCAACATGGGACGGTCGAGATTGTAGTTTATCTCTGAGAGCCTTGAGATTACTGGACGCTGGAAAGATGCTAGTTTCTAAAATTCAGCCGTCGTTCCTGTGAGGCGATCGCCTCACATCGCAGCTATAGAGATACCGACACCTACGCCCTGGCAAAAAATCTTAACGCAGTAACTGTGCAGGTGTGTCGTACTAAAGAGGGTGGGGGAAAGAGGCTGGTTACCCCAATCATTAACATGACGTAAGGAGAGCGGACATGTACAGACAGTTCTACGTTTGGTGGCTAAGCTTGTCGTGTTTGAGGACGACACGTACACACATAGATCTGCATGTTTGGTGGCTTGTCATGTTTGAGGACGACACGTACACACATAGATCTGCATGTTTGGTGGCTTGTCGTGTTTGAGGACAACACGTACACACATAGATCTGCATGTTTGGTGGCTTGTCATGTTTGAGGACGACACGCACACACATAGATCTGCATGTTTGGTGGCTTGTCGTGTTTGAGGACGACACGTACACACATAGATCTGCATGTTTAATGGCTTGTCATGTTTGAGGACGACACGTACACACAGCGATCTGCATGTTTGGTGGCTTGTCATGTTTGAGGACGACACGTACACACAGAGATCTGCATGTCTGGTGGCTTATCGTGTTTGGGGACGACACGTACACACAGAGATCTGCATGTTTGGTGGCTTATCATGTTTGAGGACGACACGTACACACACAGGTCTGCATGTTTGGTGGCTTATCGTGTTTGAGGACGCTACGTACACACATAGATCTGCATGTTATGTCGCTTAGCGTATTTTATGACGACACGTACACACAGCGATTTGCATGTTTGATGGCTTAGCGTGTTTGATGACGACACGTACACACGCAGATCTGTATTTTGGTGCCTTGTCGTGTTTTAGGACGACACGTACACACACAGATCTACATTTTTAATGACTTAGGGTGTTTGATGACGACACGTACAAAAATAGATCTGCATGTTTGGTGGCTTGTCATGTTTGAGGACGACACGTACACACATAGATCTGCATGTTTGATGACTTGTCGTGTTTGAGGACGACACATACACACATAGATCTGCATGTTTAATGGCTTAAGGTGTTTGATGACGAAACATACACTAAACAGATCTGTATGTTTGGTGGCTTGGCTTGTTTGATGACGATACGTTTTCATTCTTTTTCAATTTATTCTTTTTTTAAAATCTCTTGTTTATATTTAACATTTATACTATCAGATCTATACTTTCTATTTTAATATTTATATCTAAAAGTCTGATTTTAATATCTAATATTTATATCCAAAATCTTTATAGATATAAAAATATATATATAAATATATATATATATATATATATATATATATATATATATATATATATATATATATATATATATATATATATATGCAAATATATTTATTATTTTACACAAATTAATTAATTTTAGATTTAACAGCCATTTAAAATTATGACAACTTTCATTTCCTTGCTAAACTAAAATATTTATATATTTATAATATTTAGATTTAAAATGAAAATACTCATTTTCTATATTTTAAATTCGTACCCCCGAAAATAAGTTTCCATATCTACATCAATCCTCCGAAAATAAGTTTCCATATCTACATCAATCCTCCGAAAATAAGTTTCCATATCTACATCAATCCCCCGAAAATAAGTTTCCACATCTACATTAATCCCCCGAAAATAAGTTTCCATATCTACATCAATCCCCCGAAAATAAGTTTCCATATCTACATCAATCCCCCGAAAATAAGTTTCCATATCTACATCAATCCCCCGAAAATAAGTTTCCATATCTACATCAATCCCCCGAAAATAAGTTTCCATATCTACGTCAATCCCCCGAAAATAAGTTTCCATATCTACATCAATCCCCCGAAAATAAGTTTCCATATCTACATCAATCCCCCGAAAATAAGTTTCCATATCTACATCAATCCCCCGAAAATAAGTTTCCATATCTACATCAATCCCCCGAAAATAAGTTTCCATATCTACGTCAATCCCCCGAAAATAAGTTTCCATATCTACATCAATCCCCCGAAAATAAGTTTCCATATCTACATCAATCCCCCGAAAATAAGTTTCCATATCTACATCAATCCCCCGAAAATAAGTTTCCATATCTACATCAATCCCCCGAAAATAAGTTTCCATATCTACATCAATCCCCCGAAAATAAGTTTCCATATCTACATCAATCCCCCGAAAATAAGTTTCCATATCTACATCAATCCCCCGAAAATAATTTTCCATATCTACATCAATCCCCCGAAAATAATTTTCCATATCTACATCAATCCCCCGAAAATAAGTTTCCATATCTACATCAAAACCAAAGAAATTCATTATTCCTGTGATGTTGTTTTTAGTTCTTTCGAAAACCCGTTTTTGCATATCGATATTTGAAGTCAGTCTGCATCGATTACTTAAGAAGAAAAATTATGAGATATTTGAATGTACAATGAATAGCAATGATTAGTTCCGTCAATGGTCCACTAATGAGTTTCAATTTTTGTTTGTGTGAGTGCTTGTTCAAATAGTCTATTGAATGGTTTGGGAGGGACTGACTGGAGCGTGGGGTGGAGTGCCAGGAGAGTACTGTGAGGTCAACCTGCGTGCAAGAGGATAGTAAACACGACAGAGAATGTGCTGCTGATGAAGTCCTAGCTACCTCTTGTTATTTAGAATGGTTTATTATTTAACATGTGTTTTGTCAATACAGAGCGTCTGATTAGTGTAGTGGTAGAGCCCACGCTTTTCACAGCAAAGGTACAGGGTGCAACTCCCACAACCGTCATGCTTCAGTCGACCCAGCTGTAAATATGTACCTGATATACGACTAGAGAGAGAGTCGAGGTGGTGCAGTAATTAGTGCACTGGCTTCCCAGCTGATCGATTCGCCTTCGGTCAGCAGTTGAGGTCGCATTTTTCTATCGCAAAACAGCTCTGGTTCAGCCTCATAAATTGGGTAATAGAATTATCTTGGAAAGTAAAGGCGGCCAGCACGAAGTTGACCACATTACTTCTAGTGTTCTACTGATCAAGAACAATATGGGCCTAATACCATATTCCCAATTTGCCATAATGACGTATTACCGAGGTAAGGAACTGGTCACCCTATCCTCATACAAGCTGTGGGTTAGTGAAACCTCTAACAACTTCATTCCCCGACATTCAATGAGACAAACCTATCCTCATACAAGCTGGGGGTTAGTGAAACCTCTAACAACGTCATTCCCCGACATTCCATGAGACAAACCTATCCTCACACAAGCTGTTGGTTAGTGAAACCTCTAACAACTTCATTCCCCGACATTCATTGAGACAAACCTATCCTCATACAAGCTGTGGGTTAGTGAAACCTCTAACAACGTCATTCCCCGACATTCAATGAGACAAACCTATCCTCATACAAGCTGTGGGTTAGTGAAACCTCTAACAACGTCATTCCCCGACATTCAATGAGACAAACCTATCTGTTGTCAATACTACTTGACCTTTTTCTCATTCGGGAGACTGTTTAATTGATAAGTGTGCCTACGTCAAACTGGCTCATACTTCTTTGTAATTGTTTACGTAAGATGAAAGAATGACAACAATCAGCCATTAGTGATGGTCTGTGATGTATTTGCTTGTCTTTTTTTTTAGGTGAAAGAAATGGTATACAGAAACCAAAACTCAAAAATTCGCAAGGAACCATTATCTGTGGCAGAAATCTACAAGCAATACTACTTCTTATGAAGTCTAACCAAAACGTCATTGTGAAGGAATTGTTAGATCTGTGGAAAATCACAGTGAACATATGGACAAACGATTACAGAAACTACTGGAACAATTCCACGTGTTGCAAGACCTATCCAATCCCGAAAAGCAAACGGTTCTAACATGGAGGGAGAACAGTTTCCGGTGTCGGCCATAAGTGTCGTGCGGTGTCAGGACATAATTGTCTGCCATTACAAAAAGTCCGGGTTCTCTCTGGGCATTGAACTCACGCAGGCCTTTAAGTACATAATTGTTGGCATTTTCCTGCGGTTGTCGCCAAGAGGAGAGTGAGAGAGAGAGAGAGAGAGAGAGGGAGAGAAAGGGTGAGTGAGAGAGAGAGTTTTTGGGCGAGCCCATGTTGTAGAATGACAGAAGGTTGGTAGGTATTAAGAGCCAAGAGGATGATTGTTATTGATAGTTGTGTGACATGTGTCATATGTTGAAAACAGCTTGGGAGATACTGAGTGAAGGTTGGGAGATACTGAATGAAGCTTGGGAGATACTGAGTGAGGGTTGGGAGATACTGAATGAAGGTTTGGAGATACTGAGTGAGGGTTTGGAGATACTGAGTGAAGGTTGGGAGATACTGAATGAAGCTTGGGAGATACTGAGTGAGGGTTGGGAGATACTGAATGAAGGTTGGGAGATACTGAGTGAGGGTTTGGAGATACTGAGTGAAGGTTGGGAGATACTGAATGAAGCTTGGGAGATACTGAGTGAGGGTTGGGAGATACTGAATGAAGGTTGGGAGATACTGAGTGAGGGTTTGGAGATACTGAGTGAAGGTTGGGAGATACTGAGTGAGGGTTGGGAGATACTGAATGAAGGTTGGGAGATACTGAGTGAGGGTTTGGAGATACTGAGTGAGGGTTGGGAGATACTGAATGAAGGTTGGGAGATACTGAGTGAGGGTTTGGAGATACTGAGTGAAGGTTGGGAGATACTGAATGAAGGTTGGGAGATACTGAGTGAGGGTTTGGAGATACTGAGTGAAAGTTGGGAGATACTGAATGAAGGTTTGGAGATACTGAGTGATGGTTTGGAGATACTGAGTGAGGGTTGGGAGATACTGAGTGAAGGTTGGGAGATAGTGAGGATTTGGAGATACTGAGTGAGGGTTTGGAGATACTGTGTGAAGGTTGGGAGATGCTGAGTGAAGTTTAGGAGATACTGAATGAAGGTTGGGAGATACTGAGTTAGGGTTTGGAGATACTGAGTGAAGGTTGGGAGATGCTGAGTGAAGGTTGGGAGATGCTGAGTGAAGGTTGGGAGATACTGAGTGAGGATTGGGAGAAACTAAGTGAGGGTTGGGAGATACAGAGTGAGAGTTGGTAGATACTGAGTGATGGTTGGTAGATGCTGAGTGAGTGTTGGGAGATACTGAGTGAGAGTTGGGAGATACTGAGTGAGGGTTGTGAGATACTGAGTGAGGGTTGGGAGATAATGAGTGAGAGTTTGGAGATACTGTGTGAGAGTTGGGAGATACTGAGTGAGAGTTGGAAGTTACTGAGTGAGGGTTGGGAGATACTGAGTGAGTGTTGGGAGATACTGAGTGAGGGTTTGGAGATACTGAGTGAGGGTTGGGACATACTGAGTGAGGGTAGGGAGATACTGAATGAGAGTTGGGAGATACTGAGTGATGGTTTGGAGATGCTGATTGAAGGTTGGGAGATACCGAGTGAGGTTTGGGAGATACTGAGAGAATGTTGGGAGATACTGAGTGAGAGTTGGGAGATACTGAGTGAGGGTTGTAAGATACTGAGTGAGGGTTGGGAGATAATGAGTGAGAGTTGGAAGATACTGAATGAGGGTTGGGAGATAATGAATGAAGGTGGGAGATGTTGAGAGAGGGTTGGGAGATACTGAGCGAGGGTTGGGAGATACTGAGTGAGAGTTGGGAGATGCTGAGTGAGGGTTGGGAGATACTTAGTGAGGGTTGGGAGATAATGAGTGAAGGTGGGAGATGTTGAGCGCAAGATACAAAGATGCGGATGTCATATGCTGAGAGACGATTGAGAGATTGCGAGTGTACGGAGGAAAGAGTTGATTGTCACACGTTAAGTTAGGGTTGAGAGCGAAGTTGATTGTAAGAGGAAAAGTTTCGGTTCTGATATATATAGAGAGGTTGAGAGATGAGTCAAAGGCAAACGGATTTTGAGAACAAGCGAAGAATAAGATTATCACCTCCAGCTAGAGCAATTAATCTGTCAGGCAAGCAAAAACAGACTAAATACGGGTGCTGCCTCAATTCTTAGATTTAGAAGGAGATGGGAAAAGACAACAACAAGAAAAATACAATCTCCAGCAAACAAACAATAATAACAGAACCAACAAAAAGATAATGGAAGCCCAGACCCACGTGGATCCGTCATCTTTGAAGTGTCGAGAAGGTGTTTATTTCTATTTTCTCCACTCGGCCATACCCAAAGATCTTCAGTCTCTATCAGAAAATCGTCAAGGGAACGGATACTGAAAGATCCTTTAGTTCGTTGGTTGATAACAATCCTATACCGTCCTCTCATAAGCCCAACTCCCCTTGACCCCCTTTTTGATTTCAAAGTTTTGCAGTTCTGTAAACTGATAATTCAACTATTGTAAAACTTCTATGGTCACTGCGTATATGTCATATACGAGCTACATCAAACCTCATGGTTTTAATACATTCCATTCGTTTGCGCAACTTTACCTTCACATTGCACCCTTTGTCCTTTACATTTCAATTTCTTTATATTTCTCTCTCTTGTAACTATTTTCTATTCATTACTTTCTGTACCCAAATCTTTGTATATGAGTGTCCCTTAATTTCTGTATCTAAATCTTTGTATATGAGCGCCCATTAATTTTTTTTTTAAATTGCGGCTTTCTTTCATTTGTTTTTGTTTCTGTACAATTACATTGACTATTTATTTTTTGGTACACTCCCTTTCATAACTGGCATATCGTGTATCACATTTTCCTGGCACATCTTGGTATTGCGGCGAACTTAACTTGCTATGTTACATCATGTTCATTTCTTGTGTTGTGATTTGTTAGTCGAGTTAGTTCGTTCTTTGTCCTTGACCTTGTGTTTCTATAACTAAGGTATCGTTTCTCGTTTTGTTTTTGTACTAGTGTGATCACAGAACCATTACCTATATGTGTTTTTGTATTGGTGTGATCTATTCAGCCTTTGGTAGAATGCGCTCGATGGTCTGGGCACGTCGTGGCATCAGCGTCAAGACCAAACTAAAAGTCTACCGTGCAACCATCATTCCAACCCTACTATACGCTTGCGAAAGCTGGACTGTATACTCTGGACATGCAAGGAGGTTAAACCACTTCCACACAGGTTGCCTGAGGCGAATATTCCACATCCGATGGCAAGATCGTGTCACTGACATCGCGGTTCTCTCGAGGGCTAACATGCCCAGCATACATGCACTGCTAGAAAAAGCACGACTAGGATGGGCCGGACACCTCGTCCGTATGTCAGACGAGCGGCTCCCAAAGAAGCTTCTCTACGGCGAGCTGAGAGACGGATGGCGCGAGAGAGGGCGCCCAAAGAAACGTTTTAAAGACGGTCTGAAGGACTCACTAAAAAGTTGCCAGATAGACTTCGATACCTGGGAATGTCTTGCGAAAAACAGATCTGACTGGAGAAGTGCAGTCAAATCGGGTGTAGCTGCCGGTGAAGATGACCGTGTTGTGAAAGCCCAGAACAGACGCGAGACGCGGAAATCCCGAGCAGCGGGAACACCATCCCCTTCTACAAACCTCGTGTGCCCGATATGTAGCAGATGTTTTCGTGCTCGCATTGGCCTGTTCAGCCACATGCGCACCCACACCCAACAGGGAAATCTGTGACAAGGATGATGTCGGCGGTCCTCATCGACAACGATGGACAGCTATTATTATTATTGGTGTGATCACTGAACCATTACTTATATGTGTTTTTGTATTGGTATAATCCCTGAACCACTACCTATATGTGTTTTTGTACTGGTGTAATCACTGAACCAATACTTATATGTGTTTTGTACTGGTGTGATCACAGAACCATTACCTATATGTGTTTTTGTATTGGTGTAATCACTGAACCAATACTTATATGTGTTTTGTACTGGTGTGATCACTGAACCAATACTTATATGTGTTTTGTACTGGTGTGATCACTGAACCATTACCTATATGTGTTTTTGTCGACTATTGACCTTCATTTCCACTGAAATATTTCTTCGCATTTCTTCAATTATTGCAGTTTTGCCATTCATCGTACAATAATTGATAACTTCAACATGGTCACGTGATCTGTGACCCACTGAGAGTGGGTGTCTGTCTTGGTAATAACCTCGAGTAAATCGACAAGAACAAGTTGACCCAATTGTGAATTGGTCTCTGACTCACTCTAGGGAAAGCCAGGATGTTGGGACCGTAACTGGTAACCCTACCTAATAAACAATTGCCACCGAGCACAACGAAGCCTCTCGTGTTTTATCGTCGAAGGCAGTGCCTACCACGAGACGACATTTACCATGTACACACACATCTTCAGACGAGCGATAAAAGAGTTCTGCCCTAAAAACGAGACGTAAGCTCTCAACAAAAGCCCAGTTTACCCGAAGGTGTTGATAAAGTACCCAAATAAGATTTTCACGCCCCATCGCATTAACAAATTCCTGAAGTGGCTACTGTTAGCTTCATAT
Organism: Ariolimax columbianus; assembly: GCA_036924085.1. Taxonomy (NCBI): domain Eukaryota; kingdom Metazoa; phylum Mollusca; class Gastropoda; order Stylommatophora; family Arionidae; genus Ariolimax; species Ariolimax columbianus. The sequence goes on along the minus strand of JAVGWX010000002.1, from coordinate 153,832,239 downwards.
CCGCGGTCTAGAGAACACGTTCAGGGTAGATGACACACGAGTCATACAACTGAATAAGGGACTTGCGCACGCAGGACACAGAGGAGGCGTGTGATAAATTCAACACTAAAAATGTGTGGAGGACTGAGAAAACATTCACGTATGGGAATAAGCAAAAAGGTTTATTAACATTGTGGTCTAGAGACAATTATTTGCTTGCAAACTCCACATCCAAATATGTCTACAGCCACTTACGATGAAATAAAATCTAAAGAAAACAGTATTATCAAGAACACACTGACGACGGAGATGAGTGTAATAAGCTACATTGTAATTAGTCCAAGATCATTATTTTCCTGAGGTCGGGTTACCAATGTTCATCCCTTCCACCGTGCTGCCCCCAGTTGTAAGTCGAGTTATCAATCTCCATCCTTTCGAACTTCCTTCCACTAGTTGTAAGTCGGGTTACCAATGTCCATCCCTTCCACCGTGCTGCCCCCAGTTGTAAGTCGAGTACACAATGAAAGCTTTTGTTGCCTGTCAGAAACTAAATCTGTAATAATCAGACAGGTGGACTCGAAACTGACTCCACAGATAGCTGCAGACGTCCAAACACTGGAGCAGGTCAATAGCTTATCCTAGCTTGGAAATATCTTAACCGATGGACAGGATAACATCAATGGATGGACAGGATAACATCAATGGATGGACAGGATAACATCAATGGATGGACAGGATAACATCAATGGGAGGACAGGATAACATCAATGGGTGGACAGGATAACATCAATGGGTGGACAGGATAACATCAATGGATGGACAGGATAACATCAATGGGAGGACAGGATAACATCAATGGGTGGACAGGATAACATCAATGGGTGGACAGGATAACATCAATGGATGGACAGGATAACATCAATGGATGGACAGGATAACATCAATGGGAGGACAGGATAACATCAATGGGTGGACAGGATAACATCAATGGGTGGACAGGATAACATCAATGGGTGGACAGGATAACATCAATGGGTGGACAGGATAACATCAATGGGTGGACAGGATAACATCAATGGATGGACAGGATAACATCAATGGATGGACAGGATAACATCAATGGGTGGACAGGATAACATCAATGGGTGGACAGGATAACATCAATGGGTGGACAGGATAACATCAATGGGTGGACAGGATAACATCAATGGGTGGACAGGATAACATCAATGGGTGGACAGGATAACATCAACATATGGACAGGATAACATTAATGGGTGGACAGGATAACATTAATGGGTGGACAGGATAACATCAATGGGTGGACAGGATAACATCAATGGGTGGACAGGATAACATCAATGGGTGGACAGGATAACATCAACATATGGACAGGGTTGTTGTAGTTGAATGCCTACAATGAGTAGAATAACTCTTTTGTGCGTCTTGAAAAGGACTTAAAGTGGCGGGTTGGCGTAGCTTTCCTCGCATTCCGTGCGTGCTGTTGCACGTGGACTGGAGAGTTATCCAGGCGGTTGTGCTATGCTTGACTTCATCTGTATGTTTGTCACTACTACGGGGATGGCGTCGACCCCTCACCTCGTTAGCCAGGCTGTCGTGAAAATAGCCCGTTTCCAGCGATGTCTACGGGGAAGCCAAAGTGAGCGTCTTGACCAGTATATTCTGCCTGACCCTGACTAACATGTCTGATCAAGATATTTTGTCTGACCCTGACTAACATGTCTGATCAAGATATTTTGTCTGACCAGACGTTAGTCTTTCTCACCTGTGGGCAGGATAACATCAACACGTGTTCAGAGACAAAAGGCAGAGGACGCAGGAGAACCATTGCGTCCGACTTTCAATGTGAAAATGGCACTTATACTTTTTCTTGGTCTGCATCCGTATTGAAGAGGTCGTTTGTGGCGTGGTGTGCTAGTTTACAGCGGGGCTGCCGTATCTGCAGTTTTCGGTCCGACACATCCGATTTCAGCGTGCGACATTTTTGGGATCGGGTTTGTGATGACACTTTAATTGAACTGTCGACCTTCTGTGGAGATGACACTTTGAACTGGACTGTCGACCTTCTGTGGAGATGACACTTTGAACTGGACTGTCGACCTTCTGTGGAGAATGCCTCTTTGAACTGGACTGTCGACCTTCTGTGGAGATGACACTTTGAACTGAACTGTCGACCTTCTGTGGAGAATGCCTCTTTGAACTGGACTGTCGACCTTCTGTGGAGATGACACTTTGAACTGGACTGTCGACCTTCTGTGGAGAATGCCACTTTGAACTGGACTGTCGACCTTCTGTGGAGAATGCCACTTTGAACTGGACTAAAGACTGCGATGACAAAATGGCCTGCCGAATATTATACTTAAAGAACAAGAAAGAGGGACAGACCGAGGTTACGTAGAACAATGTTCACAAAGAAAACAGAAAAACCTCAAGATACAACAACACTAGCATTTGTCAGACAACGGTTGAAACAGAAAGCTTACAGAGATATGTGTGTGTAAAGGAGGGGGAAGGGAACACATGGTAGGCTACACGGAAATGAAAGAGGATACACGAGAATACTAGGTTTTCTGGGTTTGTGCTTTGCCCGTTTTCGGGATAGAAGTACTGATACTGCCCTACCAATATGAGGGACAGAGACGATAATAGGGCAACTGCCTCTGCTGAAGACGGATGTGTAGGACCGAAAAGTGTAAACATTGCAGTCAAGCTGTAAACTAGCGACACAACGCATTCAGTTCTCCTGGCTACATCCTATTACTTGCAAAGCCATGTTCAGTGTTTGGTAACGGGAGATTGAGAACGAACGCAAAAGAATAAATGGATGGGCCATAGCCACACTGTAAGATTGCTGTATGAATCGAGTTTGACGCCTCTTATGTGGACGACTCGTGTGTTGAGAGACACATACTGACACAATTAGAGCATGCATTAATGGCGATTAGCAGTGGGTCCTAAACCTCTAGTGTAGAAGGCTTTCTCTATATGACAGGCACAAACAGGAAATAACGAAGACATAAAGCTAACTGACAAATTTGACACTGTACAAGGAGAAAGCAGACAGATTATTAATAAAAGCAGCAAGTGTGTTTCAAATAAACATACACCATACCGAAAGGAAAATCCATGCTTCAAAACAACTAAAGAGGAATATCTAAACAGATATATCAACAGAACTGGCAACACGAAACAAAAATGACAATATCAACAAGTATGCAAGAAATGGAGAAAATCTACTCCAATTTAGAACAGAACACGTCCGTCCAAAAACATAAACAAGTTAAACCCCGAACAAGAACTTTGAATTGGAGACAGTTTAACGTGTGCTGCTTGCATAGCCTGGGCTCGTCACTGCTAGACACATATACCTACTGTCAGTCAACTAAAGCAGTCACTAAACAAGGTCCTACTGTCAGTCAACTAAAACAGTCACTATACAAGTTACTAGTGTCAGTCAACTAAAACAGTCACTATACAAGTTACTAGTGTCGGTCAACTAAAACAGTCACTAAACAAGTTACTAGTGTCGGTCAACTAAAACAGTCACTAAACAAGATCCTAGTGTCGGTCAATTAAAACAGTCACTAAACAAGATCCTAGTGTCCGTCAACTAAAACAGTCACTAAACAAGTTACTAGTGTCGGTCAACTAAAACAGTCACTAAACAAGTTACTAGTGTCGGTCAATTAAAACAGTCACTAAACAAGATCCTAGTGTCCGTCAACTAAAACAGTCACTAAATAAGCTACTACTATCGGTCAACTAAAACAGTCACTAAACAAGTTACTAGTGTTGGTCAACTAAAACAGTCACTAAATAAGTTACTATTGTCGGTCAACTAAACAGGGTCCGAGTGTCGGTCAACTAAATCAGTCACTAAACAAGTGACTATTGTCGGTCAACTAAAACAGTCACTGAATAAGTTACTAGTGTTGGTCTACTAAAGTAATCAATAACTGAGAAAACAGTAGCGATTGTTCACGAACCAGTGAAAATATGGCAAATTGTTCCCAGAACAGTAAAAATAAGAAACATTTTTCCTAGACCAGTGAAAATAGGAAAAAAATTGGTCGCGAAACAATGAAAATAGGAAACAATTTCGCCGACCAGTGCAAATAAAAAAATATGTTCCAAGACCAATGAAAATAGCACAAATTTTTCTCAGACCTGTGAAAATATGAAAATTTGTTCGAGTACCGGGGAAACAAGGCAAAATTGTTTGCAGCCTGTGAATACAGGAAAACATTGTTCGCGGACCAGTCAAAATAGCAAAAATTGCGGTCCGCTAAGATAGAAATAATTTGTGAAGTGTTTTGTATATTGGTTATTAAATTTAATGTTATGAAATGAAAAATGATATAGCTATTTGAAATAACCAAAATTCGAGATGTAGTAAACTGATAAGCAGACCGGCAGGAAATTTCTGCGATCCGTCAGCGGTCCGTACCGGGGGTTTGGGAAACGCTGATATAATCCTCCTAAGGTAGAAGACTCTCTAACTTACAGGAATTCTCATATAGATGTCCACAGAAGCTAATTTCCCGCTTAGTCCAGGTTTGAAAGCTTTAGAAATAAACCCCCTTTACGATAAAGCAATAAAAGGGTTCAAACGACCAATCAATTACAACCCTTTAAACACCCTGAGGAGCATAGGTCATCTACAAATAAACAACGTCATCAAATGTTGACCTGTATATATCTGTGGACGTTTGTGTGGTGTAAAGTTTCTAAAGGATGAGGTAGCCATCCCCATGCCCAACCCTCTTGAGTCGCCACTAAAGACACGTATGGCAGGTAACAGTGTTACTATTATTTGCTCTTCTTTCGAGTCCCGGTAGCACTGGGATAAGTGAGTGAATATCTCGTGCTACAGGGACTGAACGAGAAATAAACAGTCTACACTGGGAAGTTATCGAGCATATGTACTTTCTGACGTCATACAATCTATTCCTGTCCCCACGAGCCAGCACTGGCACTGGGAGGTGACGGAATCACGACACCAGACTTTCACAAGCACGGAGATAGAGAGATATGATGAGAAAGACATAGACAGGGAGAGAGAGACAGAAGGAGGGATGGAGGGAGAAAGACAGTATAAACACACGAAAGAGATAATTGTGATTTACGACTTGGCCCAGCCTAAACTTTGAAGTCCTTGTGCCTGGCCTAAATTACTACTCCACAGGCAGTCCGACTCCGGGAGCCTTAGATCGTTCTAGCAATTATGTATCGAACGTGACAAGCAAAGACAAGCTCTGTTCTCAGATCGAAAGTGACCTAACATGAGACTGTACCAGACAGAGATATGGTTTACTTGTGAATGCTGTAGATGTGAGCAGAATATGTGTATTTGCCAAGAAAATCGAATCCAAGTACAGATCTACAACAGTAATTGAACTGTTCCACTGTTGCAGGTCTTCGCGTTTGACGAAATTACTGCTTTTTGGTGCGCAAGATGGCATGTTGTTCAGCCAGCCTCTTTTAATACTTTGATAAAGAGGACGCTGCTGGGAGGTTGTTTGTTAGTGGATGTTGAGAGTAGACATGAGGTTTCAGGGAGCAATTCTGATGTTGTAGAGAGGTTGTTGTAAATTTGAGGTTTTGAGGAGTGGTATCAGTAGTTTTAGAGAGTAGATGAAAACTTGATGATAGTAATTGAATGGAGTGTAATGAAAGTTGATGCTACTGAATGTTGGAGAAGATGGAAGGTTTAGGGGAACAATTGGGAGATTGTGGAGAATAGACGATAAGTTTTTGTTAGTAGTTGTAGAAAGTAGATAAAGATGGTAGTGTTATTTATTAAAGCTTTTTTATTCCACTGCCTCCTGTGGGTTTCTAGAAGCCGAACTGTAAACCAAATCACGGTGCAAGTCAAGCTCGGCGAACTGAGCAAACGGAAAAGACTGTCCACACGGCTGAACAGAAAGACTGTAACACACGGTGGACGAACATTTCACAGTAAGAAGATGACAAGTTAATGACATTTACTGCAGAGAGTAGATTCGCAGTTGACAATATTTACTGTAGGGAGTAAACGGGAACTGATAATATTTATTGTAGAGAGTAGAAAGAAGTTGATGTTAGTTATTGTAGACAGTAGAAAGAAGTTGGTGTTAGTTATTGTAGAGAGTAAACGGAAGTTGGTGTCAGTTATTATAGCTTGGAGCTACGAGCGTTGAGTTGTTGCGTGCAGCTACTGGTTTTGTTGTTAGAAGCTACTGATGTTGAGTTGTTGTTAGAAGCTACTCTAGTTGTTGCTAGAAGCTACTCTAGCTGTTGCTAGAAGCTGCTGGTGTTGAGTTGTTGTTAGAAGCTACTCTAGTTGTTGCTAGAAGCTACTCTAATTGTTGTTAGAAGCTGCTCTAGTTGTTGTTAGAAGCTGCTCTAGTTGTTGTTAGAAGCTGCTCTAGTTGTTGCTAGAAGCTACTCTAGTTGTTGCTAGAAGCTACTCTAGTTGTTGCTAGAAGCTACTCTAGTTGTTGTTAGAAGCTGCTCTAGTTGTTACTAGAAGCTACTCTAGTTGTTGTTAGAAGCTGCTCTAGTTGTTGCTAGAAGCTACTCTAGTTGTTGTTAGAAGCTGCTCTAGTTGTTGCTAGAAGCTACTCTAGTTGTTCTTAGAAGCTGATCTAGTTGTTGTTAGAAGCTACTCTAGTTGTTGCTAGAAGCTACTAATGTGTTGAGTTGTTGCTAGAAGCTACTAATGTGTTGAGTTGTTGTTATAAGCTACTCTAGTTGTTGCTAGAAGCTACTCTAGTTGTTGTTAGAAGCTGCTCTAGTTGTTGCTAGAAGCTACTCTAGTTGTTGCTAGAAGCTACTAATGTGTTGAGTTGTTGCTAGAAGCTACTAATGTGTTGAGTTGTTGTTAGAAGCTACTCTAGTTGTTGTTAGAAGCTACTGATGTTGAGTTGTTGCTAGAAGCTACTCTAGTTGTTGCTAGAAGCTACTGGTGTTTAATTGTTGCTAGAAGCTACTCTAGTTGTTGCTAGAAGCTACTGGTGTTGAGTTGTTGCTAGAAGCTACTGGTGTTGAGTTGTTGCTAGAAGCTACTAATGTGTTGAGTTGTTGCTAGAAGCTACTAATGTGTTGAGTTGTTGTTAGAAGCTACTCTAGTTGTTGCTAGAAGCAACTAATGTGTTGAGTTGTTGCTAGAAGCTACTAATGTGTTGAGTTGTTGTTAGAGGCTGCTCTAGTTGTTGCTAGAAGCTACTCTAGTTGTTGTTAGAAGCTACTCTAGTTGTTGCTAGAAGCTACTAATGTGTTGAGTTGTTGCTAGAAGCTACTAATGGGTTGAGTTGTTGCTAGAAGCTACTCTAGTTGTTGCTAGAAGCTACTAATGTGTTGAGTTGTTGTTAGAAGCTACTCTAGTTGTTGTTAGAAGCTACTGATGTTGAGTTATTGCTAGAAGCTACTCTAGTTGTTGCTAGAAGCTACTGATGTTGAGTTGTTGCTAGAAGCTACTCTAGTTGTTGCTAGAAGCTACTGATGTTGAGTTGTTGCTAGAAGCTACTCTAGTTGTTGCTAGAAGCTACTGGTGTTTAATTGTTGCTAGAAGATACTGGTGTTGAGTTGTTGCTAGAAGCTACTGGTGTTGAGTTGCTAGAACCTACTGGTGTTGAGTTGTTGCTAGAAGCTACTGGTGTTGAGTTGCTAGAAGCTACTGGTGTTTAATTGTTGCTTGAAGCTACTGGTGTTAAACTTAGTTAACCTGCTTCAATTTTTCATTCGCAGTAGGTTACAGTGGCTCTCCTCGCATCTAAAGACGCACATGGGAAGGTGAACCGCCGTTTTTGTGAATGTAGTGAAATGCGATACTATGTAGTAAGCTGCTCATACGGAAGTCTTGGGACTGATTATGCAGGTTCAGGCAAGTCGTGGAAGGTTTTATAATAATTTTTTTTTTTTTTTTTTGCTTAGATGTTTGCCTCACTAGTTTCTACTGGCGGAGGCGCGCCATTTTCCACCCCAGACCGTAGTCCATTGGGCGATATCAGGACGCATAAACCAGTGCTTGGATGCATGTGTGCATCTGTATGTACCTATACTAGGTTTGTGCGCCCTCAGAAGCTAGCCCAACCAAAGTGCAATGGAAGGGCTTTACCACGAGGGCGCGTGTGAAAGTTGTGCAAGGGTGTGACTGTGGGATAGAGTCAAATGAAACAGAGTGAAGTGAGAAGAGAGAGAAGGGGAAGAGTGGCCCCCAGGGTGAGCCTCCTCTTTTATAATAATGCAAATTTTGGAAGGTCTTAGAGTAATGTGGTAGATTTAGGAAGGTCTTAGAGTAATGTGGTAGATTTAGGAAGGTCTTAGAGTAATGTGGTAGATTTAGGAAGGTCTTAGAATAATGTGGTAGATTTAAGGCGGCCATGTAATAGTGAGATATATTTAATTAATATGGTCATGGAATATTGAAAGAAAGGGAGGTAATAATATTGTGAAAGAAAGTGAGGTAATAATATTGGGAAAGAAAGCGAGGTAATTTCACAATGAGAGAATGAAATAGTTGTAAATACCAACTAGTCTCTAAAGTTTTGTATAAGTCACTGCGGTAGACTGACCTGTGTCTGGGTGAGCCCTAAGGAAGCCGCTAGCTCCGCCCTTTCCGGTAGGGCCAGGTACTGTGTTCTTTGGAACCGTCTGTTGAGTTGCTGGAGTTGAAGGCTTGAGTATATGGTGCGCGGTTTTCTCATTTTCTTCCCTTTACCGTTAACTCGTAGCTGCTCATCAACTTGACTTTTATCTAAGGAGAGCAAGAGGAAATGGATAAAAATAACCACATAGATAAGATTGCTGTCAGGGATCATGAGGTTGAGGCAATATTTTATGAAAAAAGATTTGAGATCCTGTTTCCGGTGACCTTTCCCATAGTCATGTATTAGTGCATATTAACATGAATTAAACCTGCGTTACAATACAACGATCTTCAACGGGGGCAGCGAACAAATCATAAAGAACAACTAAAACATCATAGAAGTAAAGATGAACACATGCAAAGATAATTAGATTGCTTTTGAGACGGCGCAGTCTCTGAACCAACCTTATCCACGTGCCATTCAGTTTTATATTCCTGGAGCACAAGAAGGGGAACTGAAACATCATCTTCTGGGTTAACCGCCATTGTCAGTATAGCTACTACCGGAACCTTTAAGCACTAACAATCTGATTGAGAACACAAAACAACTGAAAAAAACAATCCTCATTCCACTACCTGGCACAAGAAAAATAAAAGTGAAAACTCGTTATCACAAAGGATAGATAAAGGTAAAGTCAAAGAATATTCTATATCCGAATCCACATGGCCACCTATTTTCTTGCTTTATCTTGATACTCTCTAGTTCCGTACCGGGACAGAGAGGGCGATGACGTCCAAGGAAGAGATGGGTGGACAACATCACGGAGTGGTCAGGCCTTCGTCCCGGTGAGATACGACAGGCGGCGACAGACAGAGAGGGATGGCGTGGGATTTTGGGAGTGTCTTCATGTGTGCCCCAACAACCTGATGGGTTACGGGATGAACTGAACTGATCTATAGGAAAAGGTGACAATGTCACAAGTACTGGTTTTAGTGAGGCTGGGATGTATATGCTTTCACATATTTATACTAAGGCGGATCAAGTGACAACTTAAAATTACTACAGAATTCGAAACACAGTGCCAATGTCATGCACGCCGGCAGACGTATCGTTGCTGAGGACCTGAAGAGTGGTGCTGTAGGTGGTATCACTATGCAGGCCATCCACTTTATGTCATAGTATCTGTTCAAAGATGTCCACTATTTCAGTAACATACAGGAAATATGACGTCATAGTATCTGTTCAAAGATGTCCACTATTTCAGTAACATACAGGAAATATGACGTCATAGTATATGTTCAAAGAGGTCCACTATTTCAGTGACATACAGGAAATATGACGTCATAGTATCTGTTCAAAGAGGTCCACTATTTCAGTGACATACAGGAAATATGACGTCATAGTATCTGTTCAAAGATGTCCACTATATCTGTGACAAACAGGAAATATGACGTAATAGTATTTGTTCAAAGATGTCTACTATATCAGTGACATACAGGAAATATGACGTCACAGTATCTGTTCAAAGATGTCCACTATATCAGTGACATACAGGAAATATGACGTCACAGTATCTGTTCAAAGAGGTCCACTATTTCAGTGACATACAGGAAACATGACGTCATAGTATATGTTCAAAGAGGTCCACTATTTCAGTGACATACAGGAAATATGACGTCATAGTATCTGTTCAAAGAGGTCCATTATTTCAGTGACATACAGGAAATATGACGTCATAGTATCTGTTCAAAGATGTCCACTATATAAGTGACAAACAGGAAATATGACGTCATAGTATCTGTTCAAAGATGTCTACTATATCAGTGACATACAGGAAATATGACGTCACAGTATCTGTTCAAAGATGTCCACTATATCAGTGACATACAGGAAATATGACGTCACAGTATCTGTTCAAAGATGTCCACTATATCAGTGACATACAGGAAATATGACGTCACAGTATCTGTTCAAAGAGGTCCACTATTTCAGTGACATACAGGAAACATGACGTCATAGTATCTGTTCAAAGAGGTCCACTATTTCAGTGACATACAGGAAATATGACGTCATAGTATCTGTTCAAAGATGTCCACTATATAAGTGACAAATAGGAAATATGACGTCATAGTATTTGTTCAAAGATGTCTACTATATCAGTGACATACAGGAAATATGACGTCACAGTATCTGTTCAAAGATGTCCACTATATCAGTGACATACAGGAAATATGACGTCACAGTATCTGTTCAAAGAGGTCCACTATTTCAGTGACATACAGGAAACATGACGTCATAGTATCTGTTTAAAGATGTCCACTATATCAGTGACATTCAGGAAATGTGAGTAGAGTTCTGTTAGCTGCTGTACTTATCAATGAACTGCTCCAAGTTTCACAAATTGTCTGCAAGGTGGGACCACTGCAGGTCACAAACGTCGGCGCGATACATGAGAGAACTTAAAACGAAGTCATGAGAGAAATTAAATAGAACTCATGAGAGAACTTTAATTGATCTCATGAGAGAACTTGAATCGATCTCATGAGAGAACTTAAATCGATCTCATGAGAGAACTTAAATCGATCTCATGAGAGAACTTGAATCGATCTCATGAGAGAACTTGAATCGATCTCATGAGAGAACTTAAATCGATCTCATGAGAGAACTTGAATCGATCTCATGAGAGAACTTGAATTGAACTCATGAGTGAACTTGAATCGAACTCATAAAGAGACTATATCAACAAATTTTCTTCATTAATTTTGACAAAAAACGTTCGAAGCACCCTCGAATAAATGAAGGCAGTCCCGTAGCACAACCTGCAGTCAGGGATGAAGATGTGGATATGTCTAAGCTCGGCGTCTAAAAGTAGGTTTTTACTGCAGTTTTGGCAACCTAAATCTCTCACGCCCTGATATATACCTCGAAGCTGCAGTGGTACTAAAGGCCAAAAATCAATTTTAAAGAACATATACAGGTAATAGCTCAATGACAGCACCAGAGCAAATAAAACCAAATGACACAAAGCCTTCGTCGGGGATACAGAACGAACTAGAACAACTTACAAATCATAACAAAATATCAGACATGTCATAAAGAACGAACTAAAACAACTTACAAATCATAACAAAACATCAGATATGTCATAAAATGATCGGATTTAGCTAACAGATAAACATCCTCTGATGTAACCAAAAACACTGTGGTTGCAAGAAGCCCGTACCATCATCAAAGAAACGTTTAAACATGTGTCACTCACTCTCAAATAATAGTATGTGTTTCCACAATACACTATTTTGTTGTCCATCTCAAGAATACAGTTGTATTAGATATTCAAAGGAACGGATAAATTAGACTATATCACGTTTTTTCTAAATTACGACCACCTACATAAACAAGAGGACATAGCCACAAATTAAGTAAAGAAAGGTCCAGATAAGATATTAGGAAATATTTTTTTTAGTCAGAGAGTGGTGAATGCTTGAAATGCATTACCATAGGAAGTGGTGGAGGCAGAGACAATTAAAGCATTTAAGAATAGACTGGATGCGCATAACTTTTAGAGCAAGAAAATGTAAATGAAACTGGTTATATACAGACTTTGCAGAGTCTTCTAAACCAGTATAAAGACGGTAGGTTCAGTTAAAATATGAAGGAGAGTAGAACAAATAACCGTCATGTTTGCTGTATAACATAATATAACAAGTATGTGAGGTGTGATGGTCAGATCATAGCTCTCACTCGCTCTCTCACATATGTTATACCGTACAGGTCGTGTCAGCTAAAGCAGCTGCTCCCTAAATAGATCAGATGTTAAAAGCTAAGTCTACTATCAAAGTTAACCTACTGTGGAAGCTGATCATGCTGAATAAGCTATTCTAGGGATCAAATTGTCGATCTCCATTTCGCTGACCATATTGCTATAACACAGCCATTTTTTCATGCGCCCTGTATGTGATTTGTACGTGAGACGGGGGGTCTAAGTCAGTTTGTAGTGCGTGACTATCGTTAACCTCTTTACCTTGTCTAAGTACTATTTGCAAAGTATCAAATCCGCAGTATAAGTAAAATTTTTTCTTTTCTTCCATCTTGTCTTTCTAACAAACTCTCTTCTTCTGGAAAGGGCTTACCTTTCTTTTTTATGATGACTTTTCAACTTGAGACATAGTCTTTTTGGATGTATTATGGCTTTAACAATTTTATTCTGTTTATCTCTTAAATATTCGACATTTGTTCAGACACACGTCCTCTTACGTTACGCAAGCAAAGCCCCCAAGCAGTGGCCCACGGCAGTGCCCACACTCTACAGAACTAACCGAAGTTGCCAATCTCTATATTGGACCATTTGGTTTTCCCTTCCATTCACATCAAAGATGGGACGAGGAAATTAACTCTGGATGGGCTACAAAAAGTAGGCGTGTCCCAGTGACACGGAAGTTAATTAAGATGGCAAGTGCGGGTGTCCAGGTTTAATCGGTCACGCCCACAACATGTTTGGAATTATGCCTTTGGATGGGGGCAACGGGGGTGGAGGAGATGGACCTGGGTCGGCATAGGCTAAGGGGGGAGTATTTTCGTGCACACAAAGCTGTGTGTGAGAATTAATTAAAAAGGGGTTCCGAATTCACATACGTCAGAGCACAAATCCCAAAACACAAACACTCTAAAGTTTCCGGTAACAGCAATTTCAATATATCCTGTACTTCTTTGACCGATTTAAGACATCTTCACTTGAATTACTTTTTCCTTCACTTGTGTAGCTAAATTATGTGGTGAAATAAAGTTTCCTGTCTTTGATCAACATTTCTTTCCGCGTCTGATAATTTATTGTCTCACTATTTGTATTCCATTTGTGTGGACTCCGCTAGCAAACTCTCCATCTATATCGTGATACATGATGCATTTTTAGAAAGTGAATGACTCGTTCTCATACAGATCAAAAGATGGAGATCAGTTAAATTATATTTTGAATAAACATGGTAAGTTATCGAGAAAACAAACTCAATCGAGAAAACAAACTCAATCGCCGAGATTTATTGACAGATTCTAGACGCAATTATCGTTCTTATGCGAAACTCCTGTACAATGTGACGTACTTGATAACTATGGATTCTCAACGAGAATCAATCACCTTTGTGAAAGGAACAGCAAAATATTTGGTTACCAAATGTGGGCAAACATTATGTGTGGAGGACTTGTTGTTGTTTTTCTGACAAAAGCCATCGACAAGCCAAAATTTGGAGAAGATTCACGAATTGATATCTCGACTCAACTGACCTCAGAATTCAACAAGGACTGAGAACCGCTGAGCAGTACGGTAGAAGAACACGCTGACATTAGAAACGCTTGGCATCAAATTTTCACGAGTCCTTTTAGTCGATTGTCATCAATTTTCGAAGTGCGACCTGTACCACTCGCCTGAGATTGGATCAGTGATAGCAAAGATAAAACTTGAATATTGTATGTTGTGAGGTGCGGCCTGTGGAATAGTTTTGGTGCTAGAATTCTTACCATTCTGTCAAACAAACATTGCATGCAGGTAAGTTAACCCTACGAATAAAGGTATGGCAGAAATAGTGGACATTTGTAACGAAAGTAGTCTTGAAAGCTGCTCTTAAAACAATACCATAAGGGCAAGGAGCGACGTTAAACCTTACAGGAATTAAGAACTCCAGGAATTGGCAGAACAGAGGTCAGATATGACTGGGACAAATATCTACTACACATCTATAGGAGCAAAGTACAACAAGACAATGTAGAACTCAGCAAGAAACAACTGGATACAAACAACAGAAGCCGTCAATCTCAGCATGAAACAACTGCATACAAACAACAGAAGCCGTCAATCTCAGCATGAAACCACTGGAAACAAACAACAAAAGCCGTCAATCTAGATAAGATGGCAGAAAAGTACTTACGCAAAGTCCTTTAACAAATAGGGCTCCGGGAAAACAATTAATGGCAGTTCAGCAGAGTGGGAAAACAGTGACCACAAAATATGCAGCAAATTCATTCGTGTAATTAATCGTACTAGTGAGTTGAATACACAACGCATTTCAAAGAAAATATGCAACGATTACAGAAATAAATTCAACAAAAACATGGCAACTTACTGAGAGGGGCATATGGCATTTAATCTGACCATAAAATAAGGTGTTGATTTTATCCATTCTCTTCAACCAAGCAAGAATCGAACAGCTGTGGGTTTCTAATAAAATACGAATAACGTATATTTATATACTATATTATTTATATAATAATTCCTCAAAATCATTAACTGCAGCTACAAGCTTGGCATTGTACCACAAGTTTGGAAAGAAACGCAATTGGTCCCCATCCAAATTAAAAACATAGATAAACTAGACATAAATCACCTGAATGCCTCATGACCTGCACAAGCAAGCTTATGGACAACATAAATATGACTAAATTCAGCTGGAATCGTCAATGGCAACAGATTATCATACACCAACAAGCAGGCTTCAGGACGCTCTAGTCTACAGAAGGTCAATTCCACCCACACAGCACAGGGCTACAGACGATAAAGTCACCCACACAGCACAGGGCCAAAACAGACCAAGTCAATCACACAGCACAGGACCACAGAAGGCCAAGTCACCCATAGAGCACAGGGCCACAGAAGACAAAGTCACCCACATAGCACAGGGCTACAGAAGACCAAGTCACACACACGGCATAGGGCTATGGAGGACTAAGTGGATAATCTAGATAACAGAACAACAAGAGTGCACGTACAAGGGCAAACTAGTAACAAGGAAACCATGGATAATGTACACCTCAAACGATTTCCTGTCCTTATACTCTTCCTTATTTACAGAAATGACATCACCGAACGCTTCCATAAAAGTACCCACAACTTGATAAATGCGGATGACCGGGCTTTGTTGACTTCTGAAAAACACATCAAAACAGCCATTGATCGGATGCAGGTCACCTTTGCAACGCTCGAAAAGTGGTCCAAGAATTGGTTACTAAAAATAAATGGAAAGAAAACATCACACACCCTTGTCTCCATATCAAAAACACTAAAACATACATAGATCCAACTAAACAGACCAGCGTTTAGCGAGGAACAAACTCCAACTTACCAGGTGTTACCTTAGACTGACGTCTGATTCGGGAAACTCCAAATCTAAGGAAACAACTGAGGGCGAGACTAGGAATCTCTATCACGAAATAATTAGCTGGTACCACACGAGGAGCGGATGAAAGTACCATCAGGAAGTTATATATAGGCAGATTTGACATGTCATTGAAAATTGTTTTGCACTTTTGTTCACATCATGAAAATCGAGCTTTTACAAAATAGGACGCGCCAAAACCAAGCAGGACGCGGCACAACAAAGGCTTTCATTAAAGCCCACACAAATAAAAGACATGGAAACCGTTTCAGAGCTGCTGTCGATGTAAGAAGGATAATACAGGAGAATCCTATAGCAGATTGAAAAATACAAATCCATGGAACACCCTATGCAACACAGGCTAAATAGACTGAGAAGCAGCTTTAGCGAAGTAACTTTGCAGTAAAAGGCAACAGAGATAATCAGAAATAATTCAACGCTCGGAAACACTACTCAAAATCATTGACAACATGCTATTTCCGTAAACTCTGAAAAAGACTATTTACCAAGCTCACACGCAACATTCCCAAAGCAAAAAGTCAAAATACAGCAGAGCAAAGAAAACAGTTAACCACCAAAAACACAACTAGAAATTGTCCTGCCAAGCCATGGACTCGTGTACATTCGAATGACTCGACAAAAGATTATACAATTTTGGGAGGCGATTTCGTCATAAAACTAAAACATAAAGTCTACTGAACAGCAAATGCCACTGGGGAATACTCTAATAACTCCAATGCCCAAGCTACAGTTTAGAACTATGCATGCATACATCTGTGAAAATATACATTTGTTTTAAAAAAAAAATATATATACATACACTATAAGTCTTAGTCTTAGCCGACCTGTGCATTTACAAGGGCATTAGCCCTTGTGCTGGTCACAACTCTTATGTGAGTTGGTAGTAGCCGGGAGTATTTCTCTGTGCAGTGCGATGTTTTTTGGTTTTGGGCTGGTCTCATCTCGGTTTCCAGTCGATTCTGTCTCGGGGCACGGGTTGTCCAGTGGATGGCTAACTTGTGTCTCGGGCACGGGTTGTCCAGTGGATGGCTAACTTGTGTCTCGGGCACGGGTTGTCTAGTGGATGGCTAACTTGTTTGTTATAAGATCACGAGTCTTGTGCAGCTCGAGCGAATCTTGCCATCTAGTGGATGGTCTGCCATTATGCCGTTCGGGTACCACAAAGTGGCTGCTGTGCTCCAGCGTTCGTCTTTCCTTCTGGCAACATGGCCAGCCCAGCGGTGCTTGGAGTTGTTGGCATGATGTCTGACATCCTTGACGTGTGACAATGCCCGGATATTACTGCTATTTAGGCCAATCTGGCACTGGTGCCTGAGTGATAGGCCCACGAGACGGCGTTCTAGCCAGGCATCCATTTTCCTTAGCTGGCTCTTAATGGCTTTTGTCAGAAACCAGGTTTCACATTCATAGCGTAGCGCTGGTAGATCCACTGAGTCGAATATGTTTACTCGCACTATGGTGTCCCTTGTTGCGTCTGTTGCCGTCTTTATTGAGTTAAAGGTGACCCAACGTGCTTGACGGCGCCTGGCAATCTCTGACGTCAGGTTATTTTCCATGTTGAAAATAGTCATCAGTTTTTTAGTTAAAGAGTGGCGATTGCTTGGAATGCATTGCCACGAGAAATGGTGTTGGTAGGGTCAATTAATGCATTCAAAAATATGCACATAGATGTTTTATATCAAATTGAGTGGAAGAAACAGGTTGTATACAGACTCTGTAGAGCTTTATAAAGCCAGTATAAAGAGGTTAAGTTAAAGTGGTTAATGCTATAAACCGGCTGGCTGTATTTTTTTCTAAGTTGCACAATTAAAATATTTTCCAACTGTTGTTTAATTTGTATCGACACATAGAAACGTTCGTCATTATTGATATATATATTTATATTGGTTTATCTTCTTTATTGGAAAAAAATCAAAAGTGACTGAATTCTGATTTCCGAAAATTCTCTGGTGCCTTTCTAAATGATCATATTAGCGGGGTACTACTGTATAGGCTGGAGAGGAAGACTTACGTCTGGTCAGACAAAAATATACTGATCAGACATGTTAGTCAGGGTCAGGCAAAATATACTGATAAGACATGTTAGTCAGGGTCAGGCAAAATATACTGATCAGACATGTTAGTCAGGGTCAGGCAAAATATACTGATCAGACATGTTAGTCAGGGTCAGGCAAAATATACTGATCAGAAATGTTAGTCAGGGTCAGGCAAAATATACTGATCAGACATGTTAGTCAGGGTCAGGCAAAATATACTGATCAGACATGTTAGTCAGGGTCAGTCAAAATATACTGATCAGACATGTTAGTCAGGGTCAGGCAAAATATACTGATCAGACATGTTAGTCAGGGTCAGGCAAAATATACTGATCAGACATGTTAGTCAGGGTTAGGCAAAATATACTGATCAGACATGTTAGTCAGGGTCAGGCAAAATATACTGATCAGACATGTTAGTCAGGGTCAGTCAAAATATACTGGCCAAGACCCTCACCTCGGCTTCAGCCCTCTCTAGAAACGGATGTTTTCATCGCAGCCTGGCTAGCGAGGTGAGGAATCGACATAACCTCCGTAGAAGTGAGCGACACGCAGATGAAGCCAAGCATAGTACAACCGCCAGGAGGACCTCGGTCCACCTTCATCAACCCGTCACTTAAAGTGTTTTTCAGCGCGAACAAATAAGCAAACATCTTCATTGTGGGCATTCCAAACAACAACAACAATATAGGGAACCGCGTTGCGCAGTGGTTAGCGCGCTGGATTCGCATCTGAGTGTTCCTGGGTTCATTCCCCAGTTGAGGCGGTAATGTTTTTTCCGACCGCAATGGCTCCCAGGTCGACCCAGCCTTAAATGGGTACCGGTTCAGTCGGGGAAGTAAAAGCGGCGAGGGAGAGGAGATGGCTACCGCCCTCACATAGCCTAGCCTTTGAAATGTGAGATCGCTAACACCTCACACCCCTACGGCAGTAATGCTATGGGATACTTTACTTTACTTTACTATTGGATAATGATTAGATGTGCAGCTTGCGTGTAACCTGTACCAAACATGCACGTACTCAACCAGCCACAACCAGCCAGGAATTATGTGATATTCTGCCAGCTAATCGACCTTTCCACTGTGCTCTCTATCTCTTTCCTTCTACAGCTCACTGTGACATTCATCCTCCTATCCTTCACAGACATCCTGCCGTCTTTCCATACGACCCTAAACAGGATAAAGTGAGAGGGATAGAGTCAAATCAGCCACTCCTAACGACTCTGTCTCTCTTCTCTCTCTTGCAATCTCAGATCAAGAGGATATCTGTTAGTTTGCTTTTCACTCCCTCCTCCCTCCCACAAGACCACTCAATCTTTCCACACACACACACACACACACACATCACCTCCCACCTTTTTGTCTGCTGTATCCATTGTTTTGAGGTCCATTGAAAGGGTACAGGCTTATAACTTTCAGGTCGCCAATTTGCCAGGTCACACAGCTAACAAGTAGCGCGCGACGGGGGACAACCCGGGTACCGCCAACCTGGTTCTATACATTACTTACACTGGCTTCTTTGTTGCTGGCTTAACATTCTGTTGTTCGATCTTTGTTTTTGTTCGGATTCTTGCTTCTAAACCCAGGTCTATATATATTTAAACAGTGGGTCCGAGTAGGAGAGATGTGTGTGTATGTGTAGCTGAGCAAAGAGCCTACTTCTACGCAAAGATGATGGGAGAAAAAAGGACAGTACGTCGTTAGAGAACATATGGACAGTTTGACATAATAGTTTTGTTTTGCTCTACTTCTCTGGGCTCCGGACATGCTCATGAGTGCTCAGCCTTTCTCAGATAATAATGTACGAATGCAGCTATAGGAATCATATATTTAAACAACAAAAACACTTCGCGTTATATTCGTGCTAATAATATTAGCTTGTTATATTATCCGTTTGTTGTCCCTTTATGTGTGATGTCTATGTGTACCTCTTATATAAACAATTTGGTTATTATATTAACTTCTTCTTCGTTGTTCATTCTCAGATGCCCGCTACGGAGCCTTGAAAAAGGCTTTGCAAGTAGCAGGATGCAATTACGGAGCAACGAATACGTTGTGTCGTAGTTTGCAGCTTGACTGAGATATTTCCACCTTTAGGCCCGACACATTCTTCAGCATGGCTTATTCTGGTACCGATTTAGCATTCCGTGTTCGATACATTCTCTATACTCAGTCTTCGCTAACTAGTTACCTGTTATATTAACTAAATATTTATCTGTTATATTAGTTAATTATTTACTTGTTATATTAGCTAACTATTTATCTGTTATATTATCTATTTAACAGTTATACTAGCTAATTATTTACCTGCTATATTAACTAATTATTCACCTGTTATATTAACTAAATATGTATCTGTTATATTAACTAATTATGTATCTATTATATTAACTAATTATGTCTCTGTTATATTAGCTAATTATGTATCTGTTATATTAGCTTACTATTTACTGTTATATTAGCTAACTATTTACCTGTTATATTAGCTAGCTATTTACCTGTTATAATAACTAATTATATACCTGTTATATTAGCTAACTATTTACCTGATATATTAGCTAATTATGTACCTGTTATAATAACTAATTATTTACGTGCTGTTTTTTAAAAATATTTCACTTTTATTAGCTAATTATTAAACTGGGGAAAGGAGATTTAAAAACTTAGCAAAACTTAGGAATTGGACAATATTAGGCTACTTGGATGCCAAAAGGAGGCAGGTCCTCCATCCATCATGCAAAAATGCAACGGCCAACAAGATGTTTGTCCATTCAGGTGATTACAAGTCAACAAAGTAGGTAAAAAGGACATACCCTAGAGACGATGAACTGGCGTGAATTACGGAACGCAATTTTTGGAACATGGAAAATTAGAAACATAATTGGAAAGTAAAAGAGCTTGTGGTAGAAATGAAAAAAATACAAATTGGAAACCCAACCTCAACTTTCAAAGAACTAAGAAAAACAGTCAGATGGACATGGGTTTTGAAGTTAATATATCTTTCTACTGTAGAGTTCTCATTATCGATATAGCCGAAGGTGGAGTGGAATGGTTTGTGCCCAGAGTCGAAGGGAAAACATCAATGGGGGATGTTATTGGACCTCAAAGAAGAAGGTCAGAAAGTTAACATCGTCATTATTTATGTCCCGAGTAAGGTGGGTGGAGCAGATGTCAAGGAAGAGTTCTTAAAACTTCTTTAAAAGACAGTGGATGATTGTCATTACGAAATTACCATTCCTGAAGATTGCAATGTCAGAGTAAGAAACTATCGTTTTACATAGAATGGAGTGACTTGAGATACGGTGAAGGTATTTTAAACGAAGATAGAGGACGACTTCTGAGATTCTGCAGTGCGCACAGCTTGGTGATCACAAGCGCCAAGCTCCCTCACATGCGCCAAACTCCCTCACAAGCGCCAAATTCCCTCACAATCGCCAAACTCCCTCACAAGCACCAAACTCCCTCACAAGCGCCAAACTCCCTCACAAGGGCCAAGCTCCCTCACAAGCGCCAAACTCAATCACATGCGCCAAACTACCTCACAAGGGCCAAGCTCCCTCACAAGCGCCAAACTCAATCACATGCGCCAAACTCCCTCACAAGCACCAAACTGCCTCACATGCGCCAAAACTCCCTCACATGCTCATACATACATAACTTGATGTAAACCACAAGGACAAAGAAATCAATGATAACGTCATTGTGATGAAAGATTCATTCAAGTATATCGAGTAATGCCAGGACCTGGAGAAGGACAGAAAGTATATCGAGTAATGCCAGGACCTGGAGAAGGACAGAAAGTATATCGAGTAATGCCAGGACCTGGAGAAGGACAGAAAGTATATCGAGTAATGCCAGGACCTGGAGAAGGACAGAAAGTATATCGAGTAATGCCAGGACCTGGAGAAGGACAGAAAGTATATCGAGTAATGCCAGGACCTGGAGAAGGACAGAAAGTATATCGAGTAATGCCAGGACCTAGAGAAGGACAAAGAGTGACAACTACCTCCTACAATAATTAGAACACTGGAAAGCGTAGCCGCACCAAAACAACATCGACAATCAAGTAAGAAACCAAACACCAGAAATGGACAATAATGACAAGAGGCACACAAGCTAATAGAGCCAGAAGTTAGAGCCAGAAGTTAGAACCAGTTATCTACGGCATGATGGTTTATCACTGCTTACTTCTGATAATTTATGAAACAATTTCAATTCAATTGTCGTCTCTACAATGAAGATTTGCTGCAATGAATCGCCAATATTCTCTATATCTCGCCCTGACCGACAGACTTCTGCTCGTCCATCGTTTGATGTTCTCACATCAGTGGTATCTCTGTATATCTCGCCCTGACCGACAGACTTCTGCTCGTCCATCGTTTGATGTTCTCATATCAGTTGCATCTCTGTATATCTCGCACACGACTTCCTTCAACTGTTCTCCCTAGAATGGTTTTTACAAGACTGTCATGTCTTGTATTGTGACCAAAATATCTGATATGTCTGTTCTTGATATCTTTCATCAGTTCTCTTTTCACTATTAGTTTCTCCATCATCTCAACATTTGTTAACTCGTGTTTCCACGAAATACAACCCATTCCAATGTACATCCACGCCTCCGGTGACTCTGTTCTATCTTCTAACCGTGTGTTCATTGCCCAAGTTCCTGCACCATGTTGAGTAGATAGATAACGCTTGAATTTTTTTTTAATTTTAAAGTTGTAACACGTTAATATTTTCATTCCATCCTCTGAATATATCCTTGGCAATACATATTCACCTCTTGATCTTAGTGTCACATTCGCCATCATCAGTTCGTAGATGCCTCAGATAGGAGAAACTTGTCACCTGCTCCAATACCTCTCCCCTTCACTCTGAAGTACAATTTGGGCTTCTCATTTGCACTGCTAATTATCATAGATTTTGTTTTGTTGAACATTAATGTCTATGACACACTCTCTCTGCACTTATTTACTGGCTTCACAAGTCCCAATCACTTTCAGCCAACAGTAGCGTGTCATCAGTATAACGAAGATGATTTATTATTCTTCCGTTGACCTTTGTCCAGACCTTTCTCCGACTTGCCTTAAGACGTTTTCGGTGTACAGATTAAAGAGGCAACGTGACAACACACACAACCCTACAACACGCCGCTTTTTATTACGATCTTTGGTGAATAGATACTGTTACATTTGATTTTTGCTATTTGTTCCTAAACCAAGTCACCGATGAGTCTGAAATTTGTCTCGCATAGGTCTATTTACTGGAGATATGTTAACAGATGTTTATGTTGAACACTCTGTCAAAAGCGTTCTTCTTGTCTGCGAAAAACACCCAAATAACCTTTTGGACTGTTATATCTTTCTTCAGCCAACATTCTGATCAAAGTTATGGCTGCAGTGGCGCCGTTGTTTTTTACGAAAACCGAACTGCATATACATTTATCTATTTTATTTGTATTTATTTGATGTATGTATTTCAAGCGATGCTTAGGGGTGTGGCTCATTAAGCTTATGTTCTGTAATCGCCACAATTCACCGTTTTGTTTGTATGTGTGTGTGGTGATTATCTTGGTGTCACGAACACTTGTGGTTTCAGGTCGTCGGGTATGTATCACGTGGTATAAGTGTTGATGCATAGATCCGTGATAACTGTTGAGGTATCCAACCGGTTGTGCTATGCTTGGCTTCATCTTCGTCGTGTCGCTCGGTACTGCTCAGATCACGTTGATGCTCAACCTCGTTAGCCCGGCTGTCATGAAAACAGCTCGTTTCCAGGGATTCCTGTGTAGAAGTAAAGTTTGGGGTCTTGGCCAGTATATTATACCAGACAATAATATGTTTTACTTGACCAGACGTTGGTCTCCTCCCCTCCCCCCTGGCCAGATGCGTTTCACCAGACGTCGTCAACTAGTGTCATAGGAAAATCGTCTTTACTTTTACTTGGTCTATCCGCCTTTCCCTGATCGGACGTCGGGCCCTCGGGCATTGTAAGCCCACAGAGGAAGCCTAATAGGGGGCATTCTTGTAAGAGAACCGAAGCATAGCATCGTCTGTCTGGACGTGTATTAAGCACACGAGAGGGCACTGACCCGTATGTATTGAGCCCATGAGAGGGTACCGACCCTTTTGCGAATGTTCACGTTCTCTAATCTGTCTCTAATGGAGACGCCGAGGGCCATTCACAGATATTGTTTACGTTTGGTAAAAATCTCATTCTTGTATTTGTGCTCAGATATGTCATTGTTTTCCGCTGATACAATCTTGCTGTTTTGATAACAGGTAACAATTCGTCAACAAATCGCGCCTCAAGCCACACTCGGCCACGCAGAACACTTCAGTTGAATTGGAATGATCCCCGTTACACTGCACCGTCCTACCAATTGAGAAAGTAATCCTGGCAGAGTGGATAGAGTATCAGCTTCAAGCGGGCGTGTGAACTACACAGTAAATAATTGACTCGGTCAGACAGGCCAGATTAAATGCCGCGTGCAGAGCTGCAAGTGGCGGAAGAACCGCCCTGCTCTATGTGCCGGGTCTGTTGTTTAACTAATTGAAGAGTTTTCCCTCGTGTTTTATGGCTAGCTGGAATCGACGATCGCGCAACGCCCGACACGGATTGAATTAATAATTAACGTGTCGTACTGTTTCCATTTAATTTCTGCCATTGTTTTAGGATATTTAATTTTGTCACGTGACAATCGCTTCCTGTTTCCGCTATCACAACCATGATGTGCCGTGTAAATAAGTACAAGTGCTGATATATCTTCAAAATGTCCAAATTTGAGTTCATGTTGTTGTTCGCCGCATATTTCCTGTTCGATGGACAGAGATAATTGGAAACGCATCGCTGTTTGGAGAAATTACACGGCAACGACCCATAGAGAAGGAGATTCTGGTGATAAACTTAGAATGGATAGAGCATCCTCGTGGGAATAAGCGGAACAGTATAAGTAGACATGCGCTGGATTAGAATCCACAAGTATTTTACTGACATCGTCGATCGCCCAACACTCACAGAGTTGGTCATCAATTTTTTATCATGGATGCGAGGAACATGTAGGAATCTTAGCCAGAAAATGAATGTTTAGGTCATGTGGTCAGAGACACCGGGTGTGTCGTGATCAGAGAATATACATGTGTGGGGACTGGTGGCCAGAGAATATACATGTGTGGGGACTGGTGGCCAGAGAATATACATGTGTGGGGACTGGTGGCCAGAGAATATACATGTGTGGGGACTGGTGGCCAGAGAATATACATGTGTGATGACCAGAGAATATACATGTGTGGGGACTGGTGGCAAGAGAATATACATGTGTGGGGACTGGTGGCCAGAGAATATACATGTGTGAGGACCAGAGAATATACAAGTGTGATGACCAGAGAATATACATGTGTGGGGACTGGTGGCCAGAGAATATACATGTGTGGGGACTGGTGGCCAGAGAATATACATGTGTGATGACCAGAGAATATACATGTGTGAGGACCAGAGAATATACATGTGTGGGTACCAGAGAATATGCAGGTGGGAAAACCAGAGAATATACATGTGTGATGACTGGTGGCCAGAGAATATACATGTGTGATGACCAGTAAATATACATGCGCGAGGACTAGTGAATATGCATGTGTCATGACCAGAGAATATTAATGTGTGAGAACCAGAGAATATGTACGTGTGAGGACCAGAGAATATTAATGTGTGAGAACCAGAGAATATGTACGTGTGAGGACCAGAGAATATTAATGTGTGAGAACCAGAGAATATGTACGTGTGAGGACCAGAGAATATTAATGTGTGAGAACCAGAGAATATGTACGTGTGAGGACCAGAGAATATTAATGTGTGAGAACCAGAGAATATGTACGTGTGAGGACCAGAGAATATTAATGTGTGAGAACCAGAGAATATGTACGTGTGAGGACCAGAGAATATTAATGTGTGAGAACCAGAGAATATGTACGTGTGAGGACCAGAGAATATTAATGTGTGAGAACCAGAGAATATGTACGTGTGAGGACCAGAGACTACAAAAAATTCATGTCGGGTGACCCGAGAAAATCCTTCTGTGATGACCACAGAATAAACTACAAGGGGTCAAAGAATATACTAAAAGGGGACAAGAGAATATACCCCAAATGCACAAGACGATATACCGCAAGGGGACAAGAGGACAAGACCTGTGTGAAGAAAATAGGATGTACACGTGTCTTATGAAGAGAATAAATCTGTGTATTTGTGTTCCTTTATTTTACTCCACATGGTAATCATTACAGCTTGACTCCTTCGGAAACATGCTCTGTAACACTTTCCGTGCGTTTGCAATGATGGCTTATGTATAAACGTATTATTCACCTTGAGGCTGCTAATACTATGCACAACTCTCTCTCATCGTCATTTACAACATGCGTGAAGGTGTAATAAGTCAATTGTAAGAATATAAAATGTATGGTGATCAGAGAATGTGTAGAGTGGTAACAGGTATTCAAGTTTATGCATCTGTAATAGCAATAGGTATCTGCGGACAGAACTCAATGTGCAGATATCTGCCCAATCTGAGATTTCAATCGAGTTAATATCGATCTGAATTCTGTTCTGTCTTTCTCCGCCCGATTTCATTGCTTGTATTTGCATATCGATGGCACGCGTCCTACTGGCACTCCCTGTCGCGCGCACTTTGCTTTATCAATATTTCAGGGATTGATGGATGCGCAGACATACAAAAGGACAGATAATAGCTGCCGACGTGTGCGACCTTCCGTTGTAAAGTACTGCATACAATTAATGGGATCTGATCGTCGGTGTGTTTCTATCATGTCGATGCATTATTCGTGTGTGTAGCGTCGACAATATTCTAATTACCAGTGTTCGACATACTACAGTTGACCCAGCTGAAAGTGTGAATTTAACAAACTTTTCTTCTAGGAAAGGAGAGGACAGACATTGAGGAAGAAACTCCTCCCCCCCCCCCCCCCCAATTATAATAATACAAGGGCGATTTCAAAAGTGTTGTCTTTGAGGCGATAATTGCGTGAATGTGCAAGATTGACACATAAGCCGTATATTTTCCTGAAGCTTGGAATGTCGTTTAGGATATGCATCATTATTTGTCAACGTAGTCATCATCCAGATCCAAGAACAAACTCCGACGTCGGACAAGCTGTATCCGCTCGAGGAAAATAATTAGACGCCTTCTTTCGAAACCAGGTACGCACATCTGCTTGCATCTCGTCGTCAGACGCGTAACGGTGGCCCTTGGGGTGTTTCTTCAGCTTCGGGAAGAGGAACAAGTCACATGGTGTCAAAACGGGGCTTTACGTTGGGTGTGGTAAAATGTCGTCAAACTTGAGACACATCAAGACAGTCGCTGTTTGTCGACTCTTGTGTGGGCGAGTATTGTCGTGCTGAAGGCCTGTGTGCTTGTTCACGTGAACACGCAGCAATCGTGCTCCAAGTTTCTGCAAAGTTTTCACGTCTCTATCTACTGTATCGCGGTGCTCCAAAAATTCGGTGTGGGCTACTACCTCGCAGTCCCAAATTGTTGGCCATCATCGCTTTTCCCCCTGAGGGGGCGACCTTACATTTTGATGGGGTTGAGGAGATCGTATACCTCCTGTACTCCATAGACTAGCGCTTGTTTACTGGGTCATAATGATGTGCCTATGACTTGTCACCAATGACAATTCGGCGGATAAAGGCATCGTCTTCCTGTTTATTTCCCGTCAGGATACCTGAGACACCTGCAGTCGGCGCTATTTCATATTAAATGTCAGCATGCGACGGATGCATCTCACACACTTTCCTATACTCAAACATGGCATGGATAATGGAAGGGACCCACTCAATGGGAATCACAAACGTTGCGGTGATCTGTTTCTTCTTGACGCGACGATTAGCACTAACCAGGTCGTCAACGGCAGTGTTGTGCTGTGCATCCACAACCAAGAGCCGTGTCGTGCAGGTTCGTCGTAGCTGGATTGTAGTATTTTACAGTCGGTGCCCAACACCTGACAGTACTAACATCAACATAGGCGTCACCATTCATGCGCCGGTGCATGTGAATGGGCGCAGTCTTCTGGTGTCATGAATTCAATAACAAAACGTTGCTTCAACAGTATTGTCTTATTAGCCTCAATTTTACTATCTGCTGTGCGGATACCTCACATTACAGACGCATGCCACCACTTGCCTCTAAAGTCACTACATGGCCCTACATGTCCATATATGCCCTACATGCCCCTATTGTCACTACATGGCCCTATTGTCACTAAAAGCCGCTATAGTCATAACATGTCCCTAAAGTCACTACATGCCAAATAGTAACTACATGCCCCTACATGCCCATATAGTCACTACATGCCCCTATAGGGCCCAATTGGCCGTATAGTCACTACATGCCTCTATAGTTACTACATGCCTATATATGCCCTACATGCCCCTATAGTCACTATATGCCCCTATATGCCTATATAGTCACTACATGCCCCTATAGTCACTACATGCCCCTATAGTCACTACATGCCCCTATAGTCACTACATGCCCCTATAATCACTACATGCCCCTATAGTCACTACATGCCCCTATAGTCACTACATGCCCCTATAGTCACTACATGCCCCTATAGTCACTACATGCCCCTAGAGTGACTATATGGCCCTGCATGCCCCTATAGTCACTAGATGCCCCTAGAGTGACTATATGCTCCTGCATGCCCCTATAATCACTAGATGCCCCTACATGCCCCTATTGTCACTAGATGCCCATAGAGTGACTATATGCTCCTGCATGCCCCTATAGTCACTAGATACCCCTAGAGTGACTATATGCCCCTACATGCTACTATAGTCACTAGATGCCCCTAGAGTGACTATATGCTCCTGCATGTCCCTATAGTCACTAGATGCCCCTAGAGTGACTATATGCCCCTACATGCTACTATAGTCACTAGATGCCCCTAGAGTGACTATATGCTCCTGCATGTCCCTATAGTCACTAGATGCCCCTAGAGTGACTATATGCTCCTGCATGTCCCTATAGTCACTAGATGCCCCTAGAGTGACTATGTGCTCCTGCATGCCCCTATAGTCACTAGATGCCCCTAGAGTGACTATATGCCCCTACATGCCCCTATAGTCACTAGATGCCCTTAGAGTGACTATATGCTCCTTCATGCCCCTATGGTCACTAGATGCCCCTAGAGTGACTATATGCCCCTACATGCCCCTATAGTCACTAGATTCCCCTAGAGTGACTATATGCTCCTGCATGGCCCTATAGTCACTACGGGACCCAATAGTTACTGCATGTCTATAGTCACTATATGCCCCTCTATGCCGCTGTTGTCACTACATGCTCCTATAGTCTCTACATGCTCCTAGAGTCACTAAGCACCCCTTTATGCTCGAAAACAGTCACTACATGCTCCTATATGTCAGTACATGCCCCTAAATGCCACTACGGTCACTACATGTCCTTATAGTCACTACATACCCTTACATGTCCCTATAGTCACTACATACCCTTACATGTCCCTATAGTCACTACATACCCTTATATGCCCATATAGTCACTACATACCCTTACATGCCCATATAGTCACTACATACCCTTACATGCCCATATAGTCACTACATACCCTTACATGCCCATATAGTCACTACATGCCCTTAAAGTGACTACAAGCCCCTAAACCCCTACGTCCTACAGGTCCCTATATGCACCTACATTACAGACTGTATCTGACGTAGGTGTCAAGTATCTCTGTGCACTGTTATGGTGGCTACAGCGCTGGATGTTCAACTTTTCAAATCGTTCTCGTAAATTGGGGTCTAGAACAATGAAGTCTAACACTTTATCCGCGACATCAGTGTGTCATGAGGCTATCTTTACCTAAACTCTCAAAGTTTGTCCCATAGTAGTAAGACTACTGTAGTGGAATAAAGTTGTTAGAGTCTTCAGTAAACTAACTCGCAGCTTATTTGAGGTAGGGTGTCAGTTCGTTTCCCCGTCTGCCTTTTTCTTCGCTAGTTGCATGCCAGGTAACTATTTCTGGCTGGGTCGACTTGTGCGTACCAGTAGCTAAATTCAGCACCTTTGCAAAGAAAAGAGAGTGTTTTACCACAACGCTAATCGTACGTTTCCCCAAGTTTAATGCTGTCATATTGAGGTGTGGAAGTGAAAATACGCTCTAAATTGTAATAACATTTTCATAAGATAATAGAACTCCTGCACTTCGATATATCTCTTTAAGAAAGTTGTGTGTGTGACTTCATCATGTAAAACAATTTACTAAAGCAACTATAACTGCCAAAGCACGCAACGTACTTTGGCGCAGATTTCTTTAAGGAGATAAATTGAAGTAGTGGACATTAAACATCGGGCAAAGGTGAGAAAAGAAGTAGAATCTGGCATAGCTCCGTCCCCCCTGGTCGACTCTTACGACATGCCTGACATGTTACAGGTTTATTATTCTTTGCATTTTTATTGGGCCCTGGCGGACGTGAGAGCTCACACTTCTACAAGTATATTATACGAATCAAAATATATGTATTTGTCCGTCATGCAAAAAACTCCGCAACAATAGGATCCAGAGGCGTGAAATTGTCACAGATCATTCTGTCTGGAATTCCCAGCTCTCTGTCACTTTCCGTTCCCAAGTAATTTAACAATTTAAGTAGTGCAAAGGTGCGCAACAGGAAAGTGAAAATTACGCATCTCATTTCTTTCGGAAGTTTCTAAGTGAACGCACTGTGTTCTGCTCACTGCGTTTCTGTGAATTCCCTAGTCTGTGACGTAACAATAGACAAGGCGTGACGATAATGATATCTCAAGAACAAACTGGGGTGAACGTGCTCGAACGGTGTGCTTCCTATTCTTGCATTCTGGATTGTTCACTTTTGCGCTGAATGCCCAAATAATTCTTCACGCCATGGGAGAACATTGGAGTCCCGTGGGAAGTCGGCCAGCAACGCTATAAGGCTGCAGGAACAAACGTCCAGCTTCTGGCCTTCGCGTGGTAGGGATGAATCGACTAACGTACAATGAGTGAAGGTGTTTGTCTTTGATATCTTAAAACTGGAATACTTCAAGTAGCTAAAAACAGTATGAATAAAGTGGAATTATTCTTTGCTCTTATCAACTTGTGGTGCATCAGCTATCAGCCAACCCTCTCACTTCGACCTTATCACCTTGAGGCGCATGTGCCATCAGCCAACCCTCTCACTTCGACCTTATCACCTTGAGGCGTATGTGCCATCAGCCAACTCTCTCAGTTCGTGTCATCATCTTGAGCCGCATGTGCCATCAGCCAACCCTCTCACTTCGACCGTATCACCTTGAGGCGTATATGCCATCAGCCAACCCTCTCACTTCGACCTTATCACCTTGAGGCGCATGTGCCATCAGCCAACTCTCTCAGTTCGTGTCATCATCTTGAGCCGCATGTGCCATCGGCCAACTCTCTCAGTTCGTGTCATCATCTTGAGGCGCATGTGCCATCAACCAACTCTCTCAGTTCGTGTCATCATCTTGAGGCGCATATGCCATTAGCCAACTCTCTCAGTTCGTGTCATCATCTTAAGGTGCATGTGCCATCAGCCAACTCTCTCAGTTTGTGTCATCATCTTGATGCGCATGTGCCATCAGCCAACTCTCTCAGTTCGTGTCATCATCTTGAGGTGTATGTGCCATCAGCCAACCCTCTCACTTTGACCGTATCACCTGGAGGCGCATGTGCCATCAGCCAACTCTCTCAGTTCGTGTCATCATCTTGAGGTGTATGTGCCATTAGCCAATCCTCTCACTTAACCCTTATCACACACAAGATCAAAGACACACAAGGACATATCCATACTATCGAAAAGCTAGACACAACTACAGCCACACAAGCGATTGATCAGACAGACACGAGCACAGATAATCAAGCGAACAGACAGACAGACGTACTCACCATCTCTTGGTGGAGAAGGTGTCTGGTATGGGCTGACAGAGAAGGGGTGGGACGGGGCTGTATTGTAAGAGCCCCCCATCCCATTCATTCCGAAATGGTAACCCAAGGCCCGTCCGTGCTGTGGTCCGGAGAACACCGACTCGTGGTGCTGGTGATGCTGCGGGTGTGCTCCCGGGTACTGCGAGCGGATCTGGTAGGCCGGATGATGGCCAACCGAATGGGCAGACTGTTGTTGGAGCTCCATGAAGGCCGACTGCTGCTTCATCATGTCTTGCTCCAGTCCATCCATACCTGACGCCATGTTCAACATGGTGGCCAGCGGAGGGTGATAACTGTCAGAAAGAAGTACAAACATCTTATGATTGGTCTACCTCTCATGTTTAAAGAAGTACAAACAAATAATGATTGGTCTACCTCTCATGTTTAAAGAAGTACAAACATCTTATGATCGGTCTTCCTCTCATGTTCAAAGAAGTACAAACATCTTATGATTGGTCTGCCTTTCATGTTTAAAGAAGTACAAACATCTTATGATTGGTCTCCCTCTCATGTTTAAAGCAAACTTGATTAATATCCAACAATAACATCACATCCAACAATAACATCACATACAAGAATCACCAATCAGAACAAAATAAAGCGAAACCAACGTTATGACCATTGGGCCTTCGTCGGGGACAAACAAGTCAAGAAAACAACAAACCACAACCAAACAAAACACGGTGTTTGAGTCAAGTCATGTAATCCGCCGTCGTCATGCTAACAGTCATCCACTACAGTTGATGGAAGCGTCTCTACACAAAATGTATTTTAGATTGAATTATGTCTTAGCCAGGGGATGTACGTTGCCCCTAAGAAGACTCCTTGGAGGCGCGCTCAATTCCCGCTGCTGATTTCTATTGACAAGTACAGAAGACGGGACGTCACTTTGGGGACGTGACTGACAAAGAAGAGTCAGCGCCGATAAGCTTTCTGGAAACGCTCTAGAGTTGTGTCCGTCGGGATATATCGGTGTTGCTGACAAGGTCTTACTAGAGGTATTCAAGCATGCGTCATTGATTGCACGCCTGTGAGATCTCGAGTCGCCTCTGGTTCTCGTGTTGACCGTCCATGTTTCGGAGCTGTACAAGAAGATTGAAAGAACACACATCATTTATAGAAGCACAGACTGGATTCAAGTGAGAGCCTTTGTTGCATCCAGAATCTGTGCAGAGAGTTCATGGATGACACGCCACATGACCGTTTCTCCTCCGTTATTTGGGTTACTACCTGCAACAGACGCCTGTCTGCTGCCGAAGTAGATGACGTGTTTGCCGTTGAAATTGACTTTGAAGTTTGATCTTTGTCCAGTAAATGACAACGATACAATACGGTCTTGTCCATCTATTACCTTTCAGTACAGCGGCAGATTCGATTTATTGATCTCATGTTAATATCAAACACGACTTTATCAATTACTATTTTGTGTTCAAAACAAACATTACCATAAGTAACCAGTCATTCCAGATTTGGAGGTAAAGGTCCAACTATGCATTTAGTTTGTCCTAACCAGCCTTTATGGAATCCTGAACCCGTTTGTTTGTAGAGAAATTTGAGTAGCAATGGTTTTTACATAGTGATGTTGCTTGTATTCATATTTACAACAGGCTTGACTTGATTCATTAATTAATTCTCATTATTGCTCCAATGTAAAGAATTGGCCCTCACTACAGCTAGCCTCTTGTAGAGGATACATGTTTTAAAATATTTGCAATCACTCACCTTTCCCCTCCAGTGTTATGTGTATGTTTAAACGGCAAGTGGCCCCTTTACAGAAAGCCTGTATCTGCTAGATTTCGTAACGAGTGATTATAACCGCATACGTGTGTAACATAATGAGGTTGTCAGCCCTCTTTAGTCAAATTTTAAAACCTTATTTGAAGGTGACAGGAGCCTTATTTTTGTAATGCTCTGTATCACTAAATTAATCTTCCTTAAATCATTTGTGTAACGCATTTAATAACAAATATATTCTTTTATCTGGCGCACACAACTCATTGCCCCATATCCGTTTATTTCGCTTTCACAGAAGCCTAAATCACCCACATAGCACAAGCTGCTGACGATGAATTAAAGCATACCTTGGCAGTATGGGTACACGTGAAGAAAGCTTTAGAGCAAGTGTGGAAAAACGGGCTCCGGGCAACTATGCTGCGATACTGAGTTTGTGGAAGAATGTTTGAATGTTTAAATCTGAGTCAGTAACTACCTAGATAACAGAACAAGAGCGCAAGCGCAAGGGTAAACCAGTAAAAAGGAAACTACAAAAGAAAGTGTCCCTCAATGTTATCTCCTCTCAATATACTTTTCCTTATTGACATAAATGACATCACTGAAAGCTTCCATAAAAGTAGCCACAACGTCCAACACGCTGATGGCCTGACCATGTGAACTTCTGAAAAACACACCAGAACAACGAATACAAGGTACCTTGACAATTCTCGAAAAGTGATCCAAGAACTGGTTACTAAAAGGAAATGACCATAAAACATCACACACCATTTTCTATTTAAAAAAACACCACAGAATACTAAGTTTCAACTAAATTAACAAGCGATTTGCGATAAAGAAACCTCAACTAAATGGACAATTACTTACTTTCCGTGTCCACGTACCACGTCTAGCAGTATACATCTAGTATCCAGCGACATGGCTTGCCTTGTCCTTTACTTTCAGCATGCCGCACTTATTGAATGTTTCCCGGCAGGTCATCGGATGGCCTGGGTCCTGAATTATTCCAGTTTCATGTGATCATCTGTGTATTCCCATTTATTCATGTTCTTCTTGTATCGTGATTTACCAGTTCAGAGTCTGCTTAGTGAATTTCATGTTGTGTATGGTAGATGATGTCCGGAGACAGGTTTCTCACGCAGTTCTATCTCTGAGACCTGCATCAATTTGTGCCATCTCTCGATAGGGAAATGACAAGTTATTCGCTAGGAAGGAAATCCCAACTTACTTATGAGTTACCTTAAACTAACGTCTGACATGGAAACTCAAATTCTAAGGACACCGCTGACAACAAGACTACGTATGTTAAACACGAAATAATTAGCTGCTACCACATTGGGTGCTGAATAAGTAGCGCAAGAAGTTATACACATGTAGCGTTAGACCAGTCTTAGAATATAGCATCACAGATTTAAATACAACTTTAACAAAATAGAGCGAAATCAATTAGCTCTAATTGTAACAGAAGTCTGAACATCCACACATTTAGAAAACATGGCAACCATTACAGAGCTGCAGCCATTGGACGATAAACGAGACAGCAGACTCATATAACGGATGGGCAGTAGATGAGACAGCAGACTCCTATAGCAGATGGGCAGTAGATGAGGCAGCAGACTCCTATAACAGATGGGCAGTAGATGAGACAGCAGACTCCTATAGCAGATGGGCAGTAGATGAGACAGCAGACTCCTATAGCAGATGGGCAGTAGATGAGACAGCAGACTCCTATAGCAGATGGGCAGTAGATGAGACAGCAGACTCCTATAGCAGATGGGCAGTAGATGAGACAGCAGACTCCTATAGCAGATGGGCAGTAGATGAGACAGCAGACTCCTATAGCAGATGGGCAGTAGATGAGACAGCAGACTCCTATAACAGATGGGCAGTAGATGAGACAGCAGACTCCTATAGCAGATGGGCGGTAGATGAGACAGCAGACTCCTATAGCAGATGGGCAGTAGATGAGACAGCAGACTCCTATAGCAGATGGACGATAGATGAGACATCAGACTCTTATAGCAGATGGACGATAGATGAGACATCAGACTCGTATAGCAGATGGACGATAGATGAGACATCAGACTCTTATAGCAGATGGACGATAGATGAGACATCAGACTCGTATAGCAGATGGACGATAGATGAGACATCAGACTCGTATAGCAGATGGACGATAGATGAGACATCAGACTCGTATAGCAGATGGACGATAGATGAGACATCAGACTCTTATAGCAGATGAACTGGACGATAGATGAGACAGCAGACTCTTATAGATGGACCATAGATGAGACAGCAGACTCCTATAGCCGGCCAAAACATGCAGAAAACGCATGGACCTCTCTATACACCAAACACTAAATGAAATAAGGACATGCAGACTTAAGCGAGGTAATCATTCAGCCCAGGCAGCAACAACAAAAATCAGAAATAATGCCACCCTCGTAAACACAAACATAAAAACAATGACAGTATGCACCATCCATCCACTGTTGAAAGAAAAACGCATTCCCAAGATTATATGCAACATTTCCAACATTTATCGTTATAAAACTAACAAAAAATGAAGTCTATTCAACAGCAATTGCCACTGAGAGAAACTGTAATAACTTCCATAATCTCCAGTCCTAGAGCAGGCAGCCGAAACCAGCATTAACTTCAATGAGCGGGCAGAAACAAATAGGGAGAGGCAAGTCTGGAAGTCGGATGATGTCATCAAATGAAACACAAGAAAATATATGATCACAGTTTAGGATATTTCATTATTCATGATCAGACTTGAACCGAGAACTGACATCCTTCTTCTTCGCCCCGGGTTGTTCTTGTGAAATCATTCAATCACCCTCTATAATCTTGACGGGTTGGTGGAAACACAGTGACACGCCACAGTGATAATGCAAGGGTACACTCGGAAGGAAATACTCTCCCATACTGCAGTAATAACACTGACGTCACTTCCATATACGTGGGTACAGGCAAGACTTATTCCAGATCCATCACAGGTGGAGGTGGATTTTAAGATGAGCTCAGAAACACAATGTTAGCAAGTCTAAGTTGTTCTTGTAGTCTCGATGGAAGTCTATTTGTGGTTCGGCACCATCATTACAGCAGCCCCAAGTCTTAGTGAGGAATGGAATTTAGTAAGAAATGTTGATATATTTTTTATTAAAAGAATATGTCACGATGTTTTTGTTTTTTTTGTTTTATTTTATTCCTAGTAAAACGAAGCTGTGGATAACCAAAGCGGAATATTTTTAATGACACTGCACTTGAACTTGAACATAAAATAAATCTTTGTTACGAACAAAAGACCTTCTTCGGTGACACAGAAGTGCACAAATCAAAGAATATAAGGACCTAGGTGAGAGTCTCAGGTTAGATTAATTCCCAAGCTATAGAGGAGGCTAATGCATCTAAGAGATGAAAACTCTCACAAAACAGAAATACTTCACGAATTCCAGGTGTCAGCCGAAGACTAGGGAGAATTATTCGGCAAAAAAAATTGGCTGAAAGCAGAAGTATTGTACCAAGCGGCGCATAAATAACATTCCAACTGTTAATCCGACACACAAAGTGCCTCGGACTATAAAAAAAAAACTACAACACATCGCTAATAAAGAAGAAGCAGGCGAAGAAAAAGAAGAAAAAGAAGAAGAAGAAGAAAAAGAAGAAGAAAAAAAAATAAGGAGGAGATGGTGGAGGAAATTTCTTTCTTTTTAATTAGCTGTTATAATAAGCAGATAAATAAGAACAAAGAAAAATCATGAAATATCTCACAGAAAAAAAAATAAAACAATTCTGAGCTCCTCTCTTCTGTGTCTTGAGGTCTTTTTTGCATGTACTTGCCATCCAGCTAGCAGGCAGGTGATCGACCTCTTGTGTATTTGTATGATTGATGGACCGTCTCTTTTTGGTCTTCTTCCAGGCAACGATTAGAAAGCAATGTTGATACATTTAGAATTTGTACCCGGACAGCTGCTTACCACCTAATCTTCTACACATGGTAGTCAACTACCAAAGACTTCTTTGACCTACACGTCGTGTACGTCTGACATTCGAGTGAATCGTCTGTCTCCGATAGAACTAGGCGCCGATCTCGTCAACCCTTGAGACTAGTGAACGCTGGAAAATGGACATCCTCCCTTTCACGCTTTGGTTCATTTCTTAATAGGCTAGAGCTTTGATTCTCAGCTAGAACCTTACCTCTCAGCTAGAGCCTTACCTCTCAGCTAGAGCCTCACTTCTCAGCTAGGGCCTCACCTCAGCTAGGGCTTCACCTCTCAGCTAGAGCCTCGCCTCTCAGCTAGAGCCTCACCTCTCAGCTAGAGCCTCACCTCTCAGAGCCTCACCTCTCAGCTAGGGCTTCACCTCTCCACTAGAGCCTCACCTCTCAGAGCCTCACCTCTCAGCTAGGGCTTCACCTCTCCGCTAGAGCCTCACCTCTCAGCTAGAGCCTGACCTCTCAAGTAGAGCCTCGCTTCTCAGCTAGAGTCTCACCTCAGCTAGGGCTTCATCTCTCAGCTAAAGCCTCACCTCTCAGCTAGAACCTCACCTCTCAGCTAGAGCCTCCCTTCTCAGCTAGACCCTCACTTCTCAGCTAGAGCTTCACCTCTCAGCTAGTCTCAACAATAGCCTCAGCTAGAGACTCACTTCTCAGGTAGAGCCTCACCTCTCAGCTAGTCTCAACTACAGCCTCAACTAGAGCCTCACCTCTCAGCTTCTCAGCTACAGTCTATCCCATCAGCTAAAGCCTCAGCTCTCAGAGAGAGCCTACATTTTTAGCTAGAGCCTCATCTTTTAGCTAGAGCCTCACATCTCAGCTAGAGCCTCATCTCTCAACTGAAGCTTCACCTTTCAGCTGGAACCTCATCTCAGCTAGAGCCTCACCTCTCAGCTAGAACCTCACTTCTTAGCCAGGTCCTTAACGTTTAGCTAGAGCCTCACCTCTCAGCTAGAGCCTCTCCTCTCAGCTAGAGCCTCAGCTCTCAGTTATATCGACTATCCCCCCCCCCTTGTGAGGTTAGTGTTTTAACTCGCAGCTATAGATGCCCTTCTGTAACGCTAGCGTCATGCCTCTCAGCTAGAGCCTCATCTCTCAGCTAGAGTTTCACCTCTCAGCTAGAGCCTCACCTCACAGCTAAAGCCTCATCTCTCAGCTAGAGTTTCACCTCACAGCTAGAGCCTCATCTCTCAGCTAGAGCCTCATCTCTCAGCTAGAGTTTCACCTCTCATTTAAAGCCTCACCTCTCAGCTAGAGACTCATAGCTAGAGTTTCACCTCTCAGCTAAGAGTCCCAAATTTGTCTGAGGCTTGCCCTTTACCCCCCTCTGTGTGCGGGGCTTGAGCCTAACCTCTCAGCCATAGCGAACCTGTGAGGTTAGCACCTTGCCTCCCAAATATACAAGCTCTACTTAACTGAACCCCTTCTCAGCTGGTATCTAGCTCTACTTAACTGGACCCATTCTCACCTGGTATCTAGCTCTACTTAACTGTCCCTTCTCACCTGGTATCCAGCTCTACTTAACTGTCCCTTCTAACCTGGTATCTAGCTCTACTTAACTGGACCCATTCTCACCTGGTATCTAGCTGTACTTAACTATCCCTTCTCACCTGGTAT
This sequence comes from Ariolimax columbianus, assembly GCA_036924085.1. Taxonomy (NCBI): domain Eukaryota; kingdom Metazoa; phylum Mollusca; class Gastropoda; order Stylommatophora; family Arionidae; genus Ariolimax; species Ariolimax columbianus. The sequence continues at coordinate 153,793,126 of JAVGWX010000002.1, read as the reverse complement.
CTAGCTCTACTTAACTGTTCCTTCTCACCTGGTATCTAGCTCTGCTTAATTGTCCCTTCTCACCTGGTATCTAACTCTACTTAATTGGACTCATTCCCACCTGTTATCTAGCTCTACTTAACTGTCCCTTCTCACCTGGTATCTAGCTCTACTTAACTGTCCCTTCTCACCTGGTATCTAGCTCTACTTAACTGGACCCATTCTCACCTGGTATCTAGCTCTACTTAACTGTCCCTTCTCACCTGGTATCTAGCTCTACTTAACTGGGCCCATTCTCACCTGGTATCTAGCTCTACTTAACTGTCCCTTCTCACCTGGTATCTAGCTCTACTTAACTGTCCCTTCTCAGCTGGTATCTAGCTCTACTTAATTGTCCCTTCTCACCTGGTATCTGGCTCTACTTAACTGTTCCTTCTCACCTGGTATCTGGCTTTACTTAACTGGCCCCCCTTCTCACCTGGTATCTGGCTTTACTTAATTGTTCTTTCTCATCTGGTATCTACTCTACTTAATTGGACCCCTTCTCACCTGGTATCTGGCTCTACTTAATTGTCCCTTCTCACCTGGTATCTAGCTCTACTTAACTGTCCCTTCTCACTTGGTTTCTAGCTCTACTTAACTGGAACCATTCTCACCTGGTATCTAGCTATACTTAACTGCCCCTTCTCACATGGTTTCTAGTTCTACTTAACTGGCCCCGTCTCATCTGGTATGTTCGTTAGATCCATTCATACTAACCTTCACACGTTGAATTCTCCCGGCCTGAGACGGAGATCTAATATTTGCTTGATGGAGCTCGCTCTCTAATGAGATGGGACAAAGGTGGCTCTCTAGTGAGGTGTGACAAAGCTGGCTCTCTAGTAGGGTGTGACAAAGGTGGCTCTCTAATGAGGTGTGACAAAGCTGGCTCTCTAGTGGGGTGTGACAAAGCTGGCTTTCTAGTGGGGTGTGACAAAGCTGGCTCTCTAGTGGGGTGTGACAAAGCTGGCTCTCTAGTGAGGTGTAACAAAGCTGGCTCTCTAGTAGGGTGTGACAAAGCTGGCTCTCTAGTAGGGTGTGACAAAGCTGGCTCTCTAGTGAGGTGTGACAAAGCTGGCACTCTAGTGGGGTGTGACAAAGCTGGCTCTCTAGTAGAGTGTGACAAAGCTGGCTCTCTAGTGGGGTGTGACAAAGCTGGCTCTCTAGTGAGGTGTGACAAAGTTGGCTATCTAGTAGGGTGTGACAAAGCTGGCTCTCTATTGGGGTGTGACAAAGCTGGCTCTCTAGTGGGGTGTGACAAAGTTGGCTCTCTAGTGGGATGAGACAAATCTAGCTCTCGTGTAGGATGGGACAAATCTAGCACTCTTGTATGATGTCATAAATCTAGCTCTCGTTTAGGATGTGACAAATCTAGCTCTCGTGTAGGATGTGACAAATCTAGCTCTCTTGTAGGATGTGATAAATCTAGCTCTCGTGTAGGATATGACAAATCTAGCTCTCTTGTAGGATGTGATAAATCTAGCTCTCGTGTAGGATTTGACAAACCTAGCTCTCTTGTAGGATGTGACAAATCTAGCTCTTGTGTAGGATGTGACAAAGCTAGCTCTCTTGTAGGATGTGATAAATCTCCCTCTCTTGTAGGATGTGACAAATCTAGCTTTCTAGTGGGGTGAGTCAAAGTTCACTATCTAGTGGGATGTGGCAAATCTAGCTCTCTAGTGGGGTGTGACCACGTTAGCTCTTTAAGGGGATGCGGCAAAACCAGCTCTCTAGTCAGATGGGACAAAGGTAGCTCTCTAGTGGGATCTACCAAAGTTAGCTTTCTAATGGGAAGGGGCAAAGTTAGATCTCTAGTGGGATCTAACATAGTTATCTCTCTAGTGGGAAGAGGCAAAGTTAGCTCTCTAGTGGGATCTAACAAAGTTAGCTCTCTAGTGGGAAGAGGCAAAGTTAGCTCTCTAGTGGGATCTAACAAAGTTAGCTCTCTAGTGGGATCTAACAAAGTTAGCTTTCTAGTGGGATCTAACAAAGTTAGCTCTCAAGTGGGATCTAATAAAGCTAGTTCTCTAGTGGGTACGAGCATAGTTAGCTCTCTAGTGGGATCTAACAAAGTTAGCTCTCTAGTGGAATCTAACAAAGTTAGCTCTCTAGTGGGATCTAACAAAGCTAGTTCTCTAGTGGGTACGAGCAAAGTTAGCTCTCTAGTGGGATCTAACAAAGTTAGCTCTCTAGTGGGATCTAACAAAGCTAGCTCTCTAGTGGGATCTAACAAAGTTAGCTCTCTAGTGGGATCTAACAAAGTTAGCTCTCAAGTGGGATCTAATAAAGCTAGCTCTCTAGTGGGATCTAACAAAGTTAGCTCTCAAGTGGGATCTAATAAAGCTAGTTCTCTAGTGGGTACGAGCAAAGTTAGCTCTCTAGTGGGATCTAACAAAGTTAGCTCTCAAGTGGGATCTAATAAAGCTAGTTCTCTAGTGGGTACGAGCAAAGTTAGCTCTCTAGTGAGATCTGACAAAGTTAGCTCTCTAGTAGGATCTAACAAAGTTAGCTCTCTAGTGGGATCTAACAAAGCTAGATGACTCTTCTTGTTTTTACACATGGATCTGTTCTGCAGGTAGAGAAAGAATGATGAGGCTTCTCAGCTAGAGCGTGAGGCCAGATCCTTACCGATGATTATTTCATCCTCATTCATCCGTCTTGTCACCTAGTGAAACACAGGCCGACCCCCCCCCCTCCCCCCACCCCCCAACTCCTAAAAGAGAGCTCCAGTTGTTCTTGATTAATATGTTCCACCTTGTTTAGTTCCTTCTACGATACTCCATGTTCCTCTTCTGTCGCCATCTTGGTTTCCGCCGCCGAGAAACCGATAGAGTATGTGAACTGGCCTCTGCTACATGTCTGTGTTTCCACGATTACTTCCGGTCATCTAAAGAGCAGGACAGGCACGACAGTGACCGCCATTATGTGAATGGATGACGCAGCTCTGGTGTTACCAATAGTTGACACTGTTACTTATGACAGAGAGAGTTTGACCACATCCGATCAGACTATAGCGATGTCCACTGTAGAACATGACATTACATAGCGGGAACGAAGTAATCCCACCGGAATTTAAAATGCCACTGACCTCAATTCCAGATAAGCGACTCAGTCTCAACTGACGCAATCCCTGGGAGTTAAACAGTCGCTACGGACACCAATTATCGGAAGATTTATCACCAAATTTGGACGGTAGGGAATGGACTCAAATGGTCCATTCTTGGTGGGTGGCTCACGTATGTTGTCAGTGTCCCAGTGTGACAAAAGCGGCCGTTTCGTTGTCTCACCTTCTGCAGGACTCAGAACGTAACATCGCGTTTATCAACTCGCTCGTGAAATCCGGAAAACAAAACGAGGATTCAGATTCAGCGGTCCGCGTAGGTGGCAATTAGATAACAGACTCGCAATAAATGACAAACTCAACAATAAATGAATCAAGAAACCGAAATAACGTAACGCATGGAACAAAAGAATACGTTCCACCTCTGAAACACGTATTCAATAGGACAGTCGTTCGTCACATCTGTCTACTGGACAGACAGCCTGGGGACGGTCAATCTTCTATCGTGTGTCCATTATGTGGTCGTTGGCATGTTCAGTCCAGGCCATTATTGTGTATTTTCTCTTGGTATAGCCGTTTTTCTTCTACCGTGCGGTGTAAAGATGTGGCAACAGTATTTGTTGCAGCAGCTTGGACAAATAGGTGGGGATCGACCCTATGATACACAGTGGTAAACCCCCCTATGTTATAACTATCCGTGGTATTAGAAAATCACTAGAATTTGATACCAACAAAACCATCAAGAATTAACAACTCCGCACGATAAGCATCGAACACAGCACAAATAAAATATCTGGCATTTCATCCCTGACGGCAATAGCAGACTCTCTTAACCACATTTCCCTTCAATAATTACATTTGTCTGTTATTATTGTGTTTGCTTTCCCACTATAGAATTTATGTTATTATTGTGGTAGATCAAATAACTACTCATTACGTCATAGTAGAACAAAGTAGTGAATGGAAAACATCTTTACATGCCAATTGTATAGACTGTGAAAAGGCGTTTGACAGTGTGAATTGAAGGACTCAATGGCAACAGTTGAGACACTATAGGATTTCAGAGGTCCTTAAACCTCAAAGAATATGTACAAAGATACACTTAGCAGAGTGGTACACGAAGGAGCACTGGATAACAGCGTCTGGTTGCAAACAGGTGTAAGACAAAGATCCCATCTCTCGCCTTTCCTGTTCTTGTTAGCTATAGATTTGATAATGAGGACATCACTCGAAAGAAAAAGAACTGGTATTCAGTAGACACTATTGTCACAATTAGAGGACCTCGACTACGCAGATGATCCAAATACAAGAGAAACTTGATAGGGTGAAAACAACAATCAAAAATTTGGACTGAATATCAACATGAAGAAAACCAAGCTCCTTAAACTCAGAACTTTCAACAAAATGTAATCAAACTGACGGGACAGCCTTTGTGAGAAGTGGATACCTTTACCTATTGGGCAGCACCATTGACATATCAGGAAGAACACTTGTATATGTAATGACCAGTTGGAACTGGAAACCCAAGATGGGAATTCCTGACACTAAGCAAGAGACATCAAGATTCTATTCAGACCAAAATTAGAATATTCAACAGCAGTGTCAAGTCGGTGCCGCTGTATAGAGCGGAGATATTGAGAACAACCAAAGTCATACAACAAAGACTATAGTCCTTTGCTAGCAGATGCCAACGAAGAGTAATGGGCATAAAGTGGCAGGACATGATAAGACATGAAGACCTATTAAAAAGGAGCCAACAGCAGTCTCTGGAGCAACAAATTAAGCAAAGAAAATGATACTGGAAAGAACATACGCTACGGAAGACACTTTCCAACATAGTCAGACAGGCTCTTACATGGAATCCTTAAAGACAAAAAGAGAGGGAGAGAGATAGAGAGCGAGAGTGAGAGAGAGGTAGACCCAAAAATACACTAAGAAAGGAATTTGAGAAGCAACTAATATTAAATTTCAGCTGAATAGAGACACAAAGAGCGGGTTTGATTGACTATTGTGTTCTATTTCCCTTCTATAACTGCCTCTATTATTGTTTTATTCTCCTACTATAATTACTGTTCTTGTTGTTCTTTCGTGCTACTATAAGTGGTGCTATTATTAGCTGTGTTTAGTTTCCCTTTCCTACCCACTACGCCATTCAGTTTATGTGGATACTAGACACCAATTATCAATATCCCTGCTGAAGACGGATGTGTTGGACTGAAAGGTGCAAATATCGCAGTCCATCTGTAAACTAGCGACACAGCGCATTCCGTTCTCTGGACTACATCCTGCTACTTGCAAAGCCCTGTTCAAGGCTTGGTATTGGGAACTTGAGAACAAACGCAGACAAAGAAGAAGAAGAAGATCAATATCCATTAAAGGAATTATGAGTATCCATTACAAGAGTTATGAGTATTCATTAAGGAATTATGAGTATCCATTACAGGAATTATAAGTATCCATTACAAGAGTTATGAGTATCCATTACAGGAATTATAAGTATCCATTACAGGAATTATGAGTATTCATTACATGAATTATGAGTATCGAGCTCTTTCTGAATTAGATGGAACACACTAGACACATGAGAATCTGCCAGGAGTGCAGTATAAGTAGCAGAGTACTTGTATCTTGTGGCAAAGGTACCATATTGGATCCTGGTTGTAGACACGCTACAGTCAACCCAGCATCAGACGGTGATCTGGTTTACTGTCAGGGAAGGAAATTCAGCCTCAGCGGGGGAGAGCTACCATACCGCATTGGAAGAACAAGATTTAGTACAAAATAAGTTTGTAGCACTTCATCACCAACAGCAACATCCGATATGAGGCTACCTTTACCGAAGCTATGCCGCCGTAACTGTACATGGCAGACCAGAACACCGAATAGACTAGTACTGTGATGGCAGTGATAGTGCTTCAGCTCACAAACCCAATATACATGAGTTCGGATTCGTTGACCAAAAAAGTACCCAAACAGGGTGTGAACCCATTAATACAGTTGGCCATAAAGTGTGATGCATTGTGCTACATGGCACGAAACACAGTACAGCGCACTATGGTTATGGAATCTAGGTCAAAACTCACACCAAAAAAAAAGAAAAAAATACAAAACAAAAACAAACTTAACTTAACGTCTTCTTACTGGTTTAGGGGATCCAGATGCTGAGCAGCGCATGAGCTGCAGTGGTCAGCAACACAAAGCTGACTGCTAGCGTCAGGGCCGGCGAAACAGAGCTGCCAAGATCCTTCTACGCCTCCTCGCGGTGATCCAAGATAACAGGCTGCAACAGAACAGACTGGCTAAGGAGAAGGGATCGAAGAGGCAATGCTAACCCGGTACTCAAACATGATTGCTGAAGTCGGATGTGTTTGGCAGAAAGGTGCAAATATCGCAGTCAAGCTGTAAACTACGACACAACGCATTCCGTTCTCTGGACTACATTCTGTTACTTAAGCCCTTTCAGTGTTTGGTAGCGGAAGATTGAGAACGAACGAAGTCAAGCCATACTGGTTTAGAAGACTTTGCAGAGTCTGTATACAACCAGTTTCATTTATATTACCTTGCTCTAAAAGCTATGCGCATCCAATCTATTCTTAAATGAATTAATTCTCCCTGTCTCCACTTCTTCATATGGCATTCACCAATCGCTAAGAAAATATTTCCTAATATCTAATTTGGACCTTTCTTTAGTTAATTTGTAGCTATGCCCTCTCGTTCTTGTAGGTAGGTGGTGGTATTTTGAAAACTTGTTATAGTCTAATTTATCATTTCTCTGGTCATCTTATAAACTTGTATTAAGTCACCTCGAATGTGTATCTCTTCTAGACAATGTAGGCCGGTTTTTGTGAGACTTTCCTCATAACTGTAATTCTGTAATCCCACTGTCAGCTTTGTCGCTCTTTTTTGTATTCTTTCCAGCATGTTTATGGTAGGGACTCCACACAGTTCTCTAGTTCTAACTAATGCTTTATACAGTTTTACTATCACTTCCTTGCTCCTATGTTTAATATTGCTTTTAGGAAACGGCGTGGCCTAGTCGTTAAGTGGCACGGCTCACAATCCGAAGGTGCTGGATTCGATCCCCATCACAGCACCGGCCGTTACCCCGGGGAAGCAAACTCTTAGAAAATGCAGGAAGAAGCAGACCCTTACATAAAATGCATGCCGACAGGCGCAAAATAAAAACCACAGTGCAACGCACACCGACTTGGGGATTAGAAAAAATAAGGCGAACGCAAAACAAACAAAAAAATAACAAAAACAACAATTATATTGTTTTTTATCATACCTAACATTGCATTTGCCTTTTTCATTGCTACCTGTACTTGCTCACTCCCCTCACCTGTATGATCTATTAAAACTCTTAGATCCCTTTCCTTGTCTAACTTGCTAATATTGTTCTCACCCATTTTTTAATTATGTTCCATATTGGATCTACCCATGTGGAGGACTACATTTATCTATATTAAACTTCCCTTGCCAGCTTACAGGCCATTCTCGAATTTTATATAAATCCGACCTCAATATATCCACTTCAGCTTTAGATGAGACACTACTGCAAAGTTTTGTGTCATCAGCGAATTTTGCAATCGTGGATCCAATATCAATGTCCAAATCGTTTATATATATCAAGATGAAAACTGGTCCCAAATCGAACCCTGTGGCACTCCCCTTTTTACTTCACACCACTCAGAGTATACCTTATATAGGTAGACGAAAGTTAGATGAAAGATAAAAAGGCGAGAAAGACAATAGAAAAAGCAGCCAGAGTCGGCCAGACATGAAGAGGTGGCCAAACGAGAACACATAGAACACGTCATTGAACGGAGATCAATATTCATCTCGCGAGAAGAGTTCTAATCAAGTGACAGAGGTTATTGGTTGATTGTTACTTCCGCTTCAATTAGTTGAAGCACAGGTCTAGCACTGTATATTGCCCTTACCTTACCACTTTTAAGGACACTCAGAGGCAATATAATTTTTGAAGCAATGGTTTTACACGACGATGTTGCCAGTCCCACTCACTTCCCTCTATACCTAACTTTTACTGCATGATGGGAAGGTTACAGTAGGCATATTCTTGTCGTCTTCTCAACTATAAAGACACTTTTATTTGATCCTATCAGCGTTCGGAAATTTGATTTCTGCTTTATAGACTGGGAATGGATTTGATGCCCCAAAGTGGACGGAGGTTGGGAGCTGAGCGGACGGGGTCAGGGGCCATGTCAGGTGGAGGACACGGACCAGCAGACTGGAGTCATGCCAATGAGTGGATGAGAGTCAGAGGGTTGGGGGACATTTCAAAGAGTGGACGAGAGTAAGTGTGTCAGGGTGTGTGCAAATGTGGTAATAGGTGGTCAGGAAACGTGTCAGTGAGTGGTAAGGGTTAAGATACCATTTCATTAAATAGACATACGTCAGGAGACATGACACTGCTTAGATGGAGCTCAGAGACCATGATAGTGATCATACGGGGTTCAGGAGCCATGTCAGGAAGTGAATGGAGCTCAGTGACTGACCAGATTCACTTTCCATGTTCTTGAGTGAATGGAACTCAAGGACCGTGTAAGTGAGTGACCAGAACCAGCTTCCATGTTCACGAGTGAATGGAACTCAAGAACCGTGTCAGTGAGTGACCAGAGCCAGCTTCCATGTTCACGAGTGAATGGAACTCAAGGACCGTGTCAGTGAGTGACCAGAGCCAGCTTCCATGTTCATCCGGGAATGAAACTCAAGTACCGTGTCAATGAGTGGACATGTGTCAGTGTCCATGTCAGTTCGTGGGTAGGTATCGAGCGGCATGTCAGTAAATAGGCGGCGTCAGGAGATGAGAAGTCATGTCAGTGAGTGGTCAAGGGTCATTAGGTCAGAGGTCACGTCAGTGAGTTGGTTGGGATCAGGAATCATCGGATAGTGTCAACTTTCATCCATTTCTAAGAAGGTTTATATATTCAAACATGATCGTCATAAATAGTTTGACTAATATGATATACCTAATAACTCGAATGCACAAGTAACTGTTCATGTTTTGGATCAAGCAGCACTTGTGCTCTCGGCCTTCCGCAGTCGGAGAGACATGGTATTTAATGTGAGGATTACGGAGCCGTAGATTACCGCGTATGACAGAAGGGAAGACGTCGGTGGCCGACAGTTTGTTATGTCATTCTTTGAGCCAAAGGATACGAGTTCAAATCTTCGATAGTCTTGTATGTTTCAAAGTGAAAATAAATACGTAGTCTTCCCTTCACATTTCTTCTTTTTTCCCTTTCTCTCAATATCTCTCTCTTTCTTTCTCTCCGTCGCAATTTTCATTTTCACCTCTCCATCCGTTTGCTTATATATGTACATGTGTATTTAGTTGCATTTGTGTCTCTTAATATGTGTGTGTGTATTTGTCTGTCGAAATGTTGGTACGTGTTAGAGAATGTTTGTGATTGTCGTTCACGTATTTTTTTTTTCTTGTTTGGCATAATCTGTCATAAGAGATATACCGTGAATCACACATTCTGGTCCATTATCTTACTAATGGTATTTACATTAGTCATTGAGATTGTTGTCTTTGTTTATCGTGTAATTTGTGAGGTGTTAAAAGTTGTTCTTTGTCACTGACGAATACTTTGTAGCCGTAACGTTGGTCTGATTTTATTACTGTACTGGTGCGGTAACTGTGCATCGCCTATATTTCTTTATGTCGTCTGAAATTAATTTTTTTAATGAAATGTGTTCATTTAAAGACACGCAGACTTTTTCCATCAAACAAATACAACATAATTAGGACATAAGCATATGATTGTCAATGTACGCCTGAATTAAATGTTTATCATTTAAGTTATATTGATTCTCAAACCGTTCATGCGTTACCAGGTTCTGGAAAGGCGATCCAAATATAGGAACGTTTCTATGGATTATTGGGCATGGGACCTGCTACTTTGCCCTGTTGCAACTTTAGGGCAGATAAAAAAAGAAAAGAACGTCTACACCTCACGGTAGAAGAGATGCGAACAAGTCGTCAGACTAAGGATAGTTGGGCATTGGATTACTTTATCATGCTAAAACTATTTTCCACAAGAAAATGAAAAGGAGACTTTCACACTCCATGGTGGAACAAAAAAATGTCCAGTTTCAATGTGATTCATTTCAAACCAATGTGCATATTAAACATCGAGCAATTGAGCAGACTAATGACTTTATGAATGACAAGATCTTCAATGTTATAAGCTGGAGAGTCTTCTAGCTAGCATACCGTTTTAATTTTCTAACACACAGTTTTTTAGGATTATATAAATATGTATATATATATATATATGTAAACAAGTGTGTATTCTTCTTCTTGTGCGTTCGGGTTTGCTGACCATACTCAAACTTCAGTCCTAACGCCAGGATGAAGTCCAAGGTCCTTTCCAGGTCTGAGCGGTGACCCCATAGTTTTTGTCTCAGTTCTGCTCCATCTGCCCAGGTCTGAGCGGTGACCCCATAGTTTTTGTCTCAGTTCTGCTCCATCTGGTCAAGTCTGAGTGGTGACCCCATACTTTTTGTCTCAGTTCTGCTCCATCTGGCCAGGTCTGAGTGGTGACCACATACTTTTTGTCTCAGTTCTGCTCCATCTGGTCAAGTCTGAGTGGTGACCCCATACTTTTTGTCTCAGTTCTGCTCCATCTGGTCAAGTCTGAGTGGTGACCACATACTTTTTGTCTCAGTTCTGCTCCATCTGGTCAAGTCTGAGCGGTGACCTCATAGTTTTTGTCTCAGTTCTGCTCCATCTGGTCAGGTCTGAGTGGTGACCCCATAGTTTTTGTCTCAGTTCTGCTCCATCTGGTCAAGTCTGAGTAGTGACCCCATATTTTTTGTCTCAGTTCTGCTCCATCTGGTCAAGTCTGGTATCTTAGTTCATATTGGGCTGGGCATCCGTGAAGTACATGTTTAGAAGACTGTGGCTCTCTCCCATTTCTTTCTCCAATTGTATGTTATACCGGCTCC